>PVLA01001564.1:143360-245910 GCA_004027455.1 Hydrochoerus hydrochaeris | reverse complement strand
TGTTAGAGTCTTAATGGTTTTCAGTACCACTGTCTAAACCAGCTCCCTGAGAATCCAGATGCCTTGCCTGACCACTGCCCCTCCTAAATCCTCCTCCAGTTGGGGAGGATGCTTTTCTTCCGCTCCTGTAGATAGACACATTGACCTGAGTCTGTTATTCTAAAAACACAGAAACATTGCCCTAATTTATGGAAAACATGGCAGGTAAGAAAAATCACACTCCCAAGAAACCCACCAATCTGATGTATTTATCATTAATTTCCCCAACTTTTCTACTTTAGAACTGGGCCTAAAGAGATCAGGATGGCTCTACACTATGAGAAATATAAATGCAGATCTTTTTCTTGTTTGTTTGTTAAAAAAAGAAAAAGAAGACTTTAAGGATAATATTCTCACAAGCTGCTATGGCTTGTGGGTAATTTCTATCTCTATGGTCTTTTGCTATTTTAAAAACTAACGTGTTCCCATATGACTTGTGTCAAAGCAAAATGGTCATGTTCCTTTGAAGTGCTGTTGACAGTATAGGTAATTCAAATATTTTACTAGTGTTAAAACAAAGTGATGTGAAAAAGATAGTGAGACAATAATGGAAATTTTATAGAAAGAAATTTTTTTAAAAAACAAGTAGCCTGTTACTGTATTGAGACAAAATGTGCTCACTCTGCCTGTCACATAATTAGACTACTAAATCTAATCAGCCTGGACTGTATGTGTCAGTTGCTTTTCATAGATAGTTTGGTTCAGGTCAGCCTGTCCCAGTCCTGCTGCAAGGGTTATATTTTCCCACCTAAGAGTATAGCCTGTTTTTCTAATTTGTTTCAAGGACTTTCTACCCAGACAAAATAGGCCAGTCAGAGACACACTTAACTCTACCTGCCCCACCCAGCATCCCCTTTCTCAGAATTTCTCCATCTCATGATAAACAATTCCCTTTATTTAATTCTGCCAGACAATGTATAACTCAATTCATGTAAGCAATGATATGATAATCTGCTATCAGCTTTTGTACTTCCTGCTTACAAAATGTTTAAGTTCCTGTTTTACTCTCAGTCAGGTCTGAAGATTTGGAACTGATTCCCATCAGCCCACCAGTGTGATAAATCATGCCTTCTAAACTCCTTGGTGTGAAGTCTTCCTTTTGGCTTAGTACTGAGAATCTACAACATTTCTTGGTGCATTGGCCGGGAAGACCAATTTGGTCATTAGTGGAGGCCTACTGAACACAGCAGGAATTTGCCCTCCAACCTGCAGATGAGAAAGTGTGCCCTGCAGTTCTTTTCTCTAAGCCTTCTCAGTGGTTCAGAAAGCCCTGACATGACAGCAGAGACCTCACCAGACCAAGAAGAGGAGGCAAAATGCGACTGGTTTGGGCCTTCAGGCAAGGCAAGACCATTCTGAGACACCCCTCAGTTGGTCTGTTAGTCTGTCAGTTGCCATCCCCTGTGTGCAGATGAATGAGAAACTGATCAGTTCTCACCTGTGTTAAACAGGTCAGTCAGATTCAGTTTTAGTCAGACCTTATCCCTGGGACTGGGGGCTAAAATGTATTAACCTCTATGTGCTTGTATGTGAATGTGTCTATATATGTGTACACAATAAAATGTGTAAGTCAAAGGTCACCTGGACTCGGCTGGAAACTAGGAGAAAAGTGGTCTAATCGGTCAAAAAAAAAGTAATTTTAAAAAATGATTTGTACTATAATAGATAAAGACATGAAAAAGCTGCTTCATTTTAATATACCAGGATACACAGATGAGGAGACACAGGCTGATAAAAAAGAGAGACAGAGTACCTGGGAAGCCAGCTGGCCTGCGAGTCTGCTGGCCGACTTACCACGGAGACAAAGCCAAGGCACTTTGCCCAGCTGTGTGTGCCAAGATTAAAGGGACAAAGCAGGGGTTGTCTTTTCATTTAAAAAAGGAATAAGACAGAGCCTAAATTCTCCTACGAGCTTTGGGACCCCAGTTCTTGTTTAATATCACTACCCTGGCACTGGCTGTCGGTATCTGAAAGTTGGAGCAACTCCAGCCTGGGGTGAATGGCCAAAATCTTCTGGAGTCTAAGGAAGTGTTACAGTTTTTAATTACAAGTTTTTTTTTTTTTTTACAGTTTCCAGTTACAAGTTATAAATTACAAAGTTTAACTAATTGATAAATATATTTTTTGTTTTTAGTTTGAGTTGATGTGCATAAAGCGTTGCTTGTACATTACGAAGTCTTGAATTTACAGGGTTAACTTGCTCTTTTCTCTATGCAGCTGTTTTTAAATAAAAACAGTGATCCAAGGTTACTCAAAGGTCTGTCGGCAGTCCATAAGTTTACTATCTGAAGGAAAAAAAGGCATTTTAAAATTCAAGTGACTACAGTCAAGTTTGTTGTAAAAGGTTATAGTAAATGGGAGAAAAATATTAAGAAAGTTATAAATATAAGAGACATGCTTGTGATATGAGAGAATTCTATACGATGAAAATCTTGTCCTACTAAAGTGATGAAAAGAGAGATAATATCAAGACTAAAAAGCTTTCGTATGTTGAGGAAAGCTTATAAAAGTAGTTTATTAAGAGAAAAATGTATGTATGGTCACTTCTTAATTTGGTGGAACTCAGATTGTTCCTTCTAAAAACCCCTAAGAAGGCAATGATCAAAACAACAGGATGTTATCAGTCAAAAAAACCTCTGAAAAACATATGTATATACTGTGTGTTACTCTACTCAACACTAAGATGGACATTTTAATGTGTTACAAAAATAATGATTGGCATGCTGAAATATTATGTGTCACTTTTGATCTCAGGTTTTCTTTGTAAAACTGTGTAACTACTATCTGATAACGTTCTGCAGGGATTCAACTACTAAGACAACCATAAGTGATTAAAAAAAAATAACAGTCCTTTGATATACTTTACATTTCAAAGTGCTTGATATCTAGATAAAATTGTAATAATGAAGCTCACTTCAATACTAATGCCTCCGATCTTCTCTTTTGGGTGTTCAACAACTTAAGTTTAGAGAGCAAAACTACAAAGGTGACTAGGCTAAGAGCGCAACCAATGTTTTAGCCCAGCTCTCCAAGACCCACAAGGACCCAAGACATGAAGGTGTAATAAAAATGCCTCCGGTCAGTACACTTCAGTTTGTTAATTACCCCGGTAATATTTCCTGTTCCAGATCCGGTTGCTCTGGTCTCTTAAAAGTGGCTGGTCACTGTGATACCCACTGTTCGCTATGATGGTAGACTGTCAAATTGCTAAAATACCCCTCTCCTGCCTGTAAAGCCAGCTCCAGATCTCTATTTGCTTACTCAGACTGTTAGTCCCTGGGAGAAACCAGTTGCCTATTTGTCTAAAACATTGGATTCTGTATCAAAAGAATGGCCTCCCTGTTTGCAGGCACTTGCTGAAACCACCCTTGTAATCAGGGAGGTAAACAGTTTGATTTTGAGACATTAAGATGAATGGTCCTGTGGTAGCTATGGAAACAGCTACCCAAAAGCAATGGAGAACCCCAACGAATGACTGATAAGTGACTGCAGCCTCCTTTGTGACAATTTGGAAGACTCCAAGGACTGGGAAACTGTCTGTGTGGAGCCTGAGGAAGTCTTGCAAGCTTTGAAAGCGCTTGTCATAAAGCAATGGAGCAAATGGCTTGTCTGTTTTTCACTCTCTTCTGCTGTACCAATCAAGAGGTGAACGGCATTGTCTGACAAGTAGACCAGCTGCAGCAGATAGAAGAGGACCTTGAGCAATGGCTGGCTGCTATGGAGCTCAGGTTGCAACACCCAAAAAAAGTCCCTGGGCTTAAATGCTAGACTGGCTATTTATCAAAAAGTGGAGGTAAAGGAACCCCTAGTCCAGGGAGGAGGCCTGCGAGGGCTGCCTATCTCTACCAGGCACACAATGTACGGGCCTATACTGCCATGGAGCTGTGGGAGCTGGCAAAACAATTAAAGCAGGTGAGTGACAAGTGACCCCACCCTGCAAGGCTGGTATGGCTATGGGACAGTGGGGTTGATAACACACAGTTAGGTCCACAGGATATATTCCAAATAGCCAACATAACCAGCACCCCTGCTACAGGGTGCGTTCTGCAGGATATGCAGAGGACAGCCCCAGAAGTAGATAAGCAGACTGTGATAAATTGGTTGATGCCTTAGGCTTGCCTGGTTTGGGAGAAACTAGGTAACCTGGGGAGCAAGTTACTGTCTAGACTTGGTAACTGTGCTACATAAAGTGGGTATGCAACAGATGAGGTTTGCACTGCAGTACTGTACCAGGATCATGAAGAAAATGATCCTTGTGGGCAGGTTGACTGGCATGGTGAGTGGCAGCCCTACTAGCTCCCTTTACAGATCACTTAATCCATGATGATGTGGATATTTTGTTCAGATTGACAGAGTGAAAGTAAAGCACCAAGGTAAGGTGATATCTGTAAAAACTGTACTGGAAAAGAAGAAAAACAAGGGGAGACCCTGGAAAGTGGGACCATGGCCCCTAAGACAGGCTGTGGGGCCACGGAAGGTCGATCAGTGCCAGATCTAGATGGACCTGCTGGCTGCCAGCCTAACTGCAGATAAGCTAGACAGGCAGGCTTTGGGTGTCTTGCTGGCTTTGTGGAGGTAGTTACACCCTCAGCAGCAATACTGGCTGATGGGCCAGGGTCAGAAGGTCAAAGCAGCCCGACTGAAGCTGTAATAAATGGTTTTGGCTTCCTTTTACCCTGATTAGGAGGCAGGTCATGTTACCCATGTCTTGAGGGGTTCCAGGAGACCTGAAGTCACATATGGAATTGACTATTTGCTGGTCCCCAAAAGGTCTGCAGTTTGTACTAGCTTTGGTGGATACCAGAGCTGAATCAGTGCTAATATACAGCAACCCAGACCATTTTACAAGACCACTGCATTCACAGAAGGTTAGAAAAGTCACTATATCATGGTCCAAAAAGCTCAGGTGACTTTGGGTATCTGGCATTTGCCTCCATGTCTGTATGATGTTTATGTTTCCCCTATTGCTTCAGATGTACTGGCAGTAAACTTACTGATTGACACTTGGTTTGACACCAGGAAAAGATAATTCCAGTTGTGAATTCATGTGGTAAAAAACTGTAGTCCAAAGCCATCCACCCCATGCACCACTGACTCTCCTGCAAGCCACACATGTTGTGTGTATGAAGCAGTACTGGCTACTTGGAGGTCATAAGAGATGGGACAAGCTGTCTCGAAAGTGAAAAAAGCAAGGGTGATACTTTCTGCATACAATCCTTCAGTATGGACCATGCAGAAACCAGACTGGTCATGGCAAATGACTATGAAATCTCACCCTGACGCTGGCATTCAGAACCAATTTGTTGTTATGGTTTGTGTCTGGATGTCCCCCTCAAGCCTCATGCAGTCATGGGAGTGACTGAATGTAGCATTTGTGATTGGATCATTGGGATTGGTGGTATGAGTGTGCACCTGCCCAGGGGCAGGTAGCCAGCATACAATATAGGGAAGGGAAGGAGGCATGCTTCCCCCACTTTATTTTTTCCTTTTTTATCCTGTTCACTGTTGTTGCTTGCAGCTGCCATGAATGGATGCCCTTTGGCCACACCACCCTGCCTTGGAGCCAGCTGAGTATGGACTCAAACCTCCACAAACTGTAAGTTAAATAAACTTTTCATTCCTTTATTTGGGCATCAGGTTTTTTTGTCTCAGCAATGAGACAAAAGTAACCAAAACAGTTGCTTCACCTGGGAGGGCAGACAATGGGTCTCCCAGATGTTGTCATAGACTGTTAGAATAATCCAACTTTGTGTTAAGGCCTGGTGGCTCAGGACCTGGCCACCTGAGCCAAGCCACACTATGTCATTGTTTTATATTGATGATATTGTGTTAACTTCTGATTGTCTTGCAGATTTGAAAGCCACCATACACTATCTGAATGAAGTTTACAGACATGGGGATGAATCATAAATGAGAACAAGGCCCAGAGACTTGGATTATCTGTAAAATTCTTGGGTGTTACATGGTTGGATAAGACTAGACCCATGACAGTACACCAGTTACAGGCATATGTGGTCTTGCTAGGTTTCTGGTGGAAATACCCCATCTGGATATCCTGCTGTGCCCTTTATACAAAATGACCAAAAGGCGTATGGCATAGGGATGAACAGATGCATTGGAAGCTACTTGCTGTTTTCTGAATAGATGTAGTGGAAGCTGCTCTTCAGGACTCAAAGAGGGCTGTTGCACAGATGCAAGACCTATGAGTCATTGATCCTAACCTGCCATTTATCCTACCCATCACTGTGGATGATGCTAGATTTTGTTGGGGCCTATGACAAAAACAGGGGACCCAGAAGCACTCTGTTGGGTTTAGGCCACAATTGTAGAATTAGCCAAGAGCTGGTATTCCCTGATTGAGA
The DNA here is from genome assembly GCA_004027455.1 of Hydrochoerus hydrochaeris. Classification (NCBI taxonomy): domain Eukaryota; kingdom Metazoa; phylum Chordata; class Mammalia; order Rodentia; family Hydrochaeridae; genus Hydrochoerus; species Hydrochoerus hydrochaeris. The sequence goes on along the minus strand of PVLA01001564.1, from coordinate 239,509 downwards.
AAAAGCAGTGGTGTATGCTTCTCTGCATGTCTGCAAGGAATCACAGGACAGATAGGGGGTTAATATGAATGTGAACAGCCCATCCCAAGAGTGGAGTGGTACAGGCTCATGCTTTGGAGGATGTACCTCCAACAGCAGCCTCTTTCTCAGCTAGCTTGAAAGCAGCCAGACTGGCAGTAGTTCTGGGACCTATGGTGTACCCAACCTGATTACCTGTCTGGTAGGACAAACTACAAGACTTGACCGTGCCAACTCCTCTTAAAAGTTACCTCTCTTTACCAGTTCCTTAGCACTGAGGAAATTGAAGAAAAAGAATCTTCCCTATAATAATAACAAGGAGGAGATAATGGAAATTTTATAGCAAGAAATTTTAAAAATCAATTAGTAGCCTGTTACTGTGTTGAGACAAAATGTGTTCACCCTGCCTGTCACATGATTAGACCGCTAAATCTAATCAGCCTGGACTGTATGCATCCAGCTAATTTTTATAGATAGTCTGATTCAGGCCAGCCTGTCCCAGTCCAGCTGAGAGGGTTATATTTTTCCACCTAAGAATATAGCCTGTTTGTCTGATATGTTTTAAGGATTTCTACTGGGGACAAAATAGCCCAGTCAAAGACACACTTAACTCTACCTACCCCATTCAACACCCCCTTTCTCAGAATTTCCCCACCTCATAATAAACAATGCCCTTTATTTAATTCTGTCTGACAAAATATGACTTAATTCATGTAAGCAATTATATGATAATTTGCTATCAGCTTTTGTACTTCTTGCTTATAAAATATAAATATTTTTGTTTCACACTCAGTCATGGTTGAGGATTTCCCACCAGCCCACTAGCATAATAAATTGTTGCCTTCCAAACTCCTTGATGCAAAGTGCCTTGCTTTTGATTCAGTACTTGGTTTCTGCAACAAAGCAAGATAGAAGTAGATAATTTCCATAAAATACTTTGTCCTTCTTTCTTCTAAGGTATCTTGAGTTTTAATATATTAATATATCAAGAATTAGTACAAAAAGAAAATATATAGTTTCTCTTAACCATTTTGTACTCATCTGGATTTATCTTAAAATTGTCGATAACTTCTACAGGAAAAAGACATGTATGTGTACATATATACAGCAATATATATGTATACAGTACATAAATGCATATTAAATATGCATACTTTAAATACTGCCTTAGACTAAGATAAGTAAATACTTGACTGTTCTTTGAGGTACATTTGCCTTTTCTCTGAAGAGTTCCTGTGAACTCTTTTGCTGAGTGTGATGCAAGGGTTTGGTTATATGTGGTGCTCATGAACTGCTTGCTGTAATGCTTGCCTGTGTGAATTTCATGTTACTATATCAGAACTGAGGGAGAAATTGGTGCAGAAATTGATTTTTCAGAAGCTTCACATTTCAAATGCAAACCCCTTTTATCTGGTTACTTCTGGAGAAGTAACAGTTGGGAGCCAATGAATGGGAAGAGCCACCAAGATGCATTAGTTTCAGGTTGACCCTATTTCCACCTCTAGCGGCGGTGGAGGCTTAATCACAAAGCTGAGCATGTAGCAAAACCTCTTCTTCCTGTCAGCAGGTTGCCAGGAGCTCAGGGGGCCCTTCCTGAGAGGTTGGTGTGGTCTTGTGCTAATTTACTTGCATCCTCTTGTGAAACCCCCAACTTCTCCGGGACCTTCCTGATTCCATGTATATGTGAACCACTGCAAAGGAGGCATTTCAGGCACTGTGAACAGGTACAGTTTCTCTTTGAAACTCTAGTACATTTATACTCTGCACTGTAACTATTGGGTTTATTTCTATTCTAAATATTTCTTTTTAATTGTCTCCTATCTCCCCAACCAGACTGAAAATCCCATGAGAGGACTCTACATTGCTTTACATTTTCTTGTATATTTTCAGCAACGTGCAAAGTCCTGTGACTATACTAGACAATGAGTCCCGACATTGCAAATAATTTTTGGATCAGTTATTTTCTGTAGTGCACAGCTTCACATGGGCAGGAACTGCATGTAATTACCTCTGTATCTTAAACAATGGCCAATTCACGTCATTGCTTAGAGTAAGCTATCGGTTATAATCCCTGGCTTTGAGTTATAATCCCTGGGGAGACTGAGTCATCCCTGGAGAGGCTGCAGTGAGTGATCCACTTCTGTGGTAGCCTCACCAGAGAAACGCTAGAAAATGGGGAGGGAATAGTGTCATAGTTAATTGTGAGATCGATTTAAATGGATTAAGAAACACCTCGCGGAGTAGTGGAGCAATGTTGTGGATGTGTCTGTGGGTGACTGACATGTAGGCTACGGTCTTTGCTGTTGCCTTTAGATGTTTGTCCCCAGTTCCTTCACGTTTTCAGCTCAGACTCCCCAGTCTTCAGCATAGACCTGTTGGCTTTTTGACACAGACTCGCATCGGACTTCGCAGAGCTTCAGGCCTTTGTGGTCAGATCCTCCAGCCCTCCAGTGCCCACATGGTCATTTTTCATTATTTTATCCTGATTTTGCAGTCAGGCATTGTAGGCCTACTTGGTAAAGTCTTTATGTACTTTATATTATATTAAATCTGTAAGGGCTGGGGATATAGCTCTGCAGAATAAATGCCTGCCTGGCAAGTGCAAGGTCCTGCGTTCGATTCCCAGTACCATTAAAAAAAAAGTAATCATATTAAATCTGTATATCATATTCATATTACATTATCAAGATTGCCAAGATTGGGTAGCTGCATCTAGTGAAGGCTTCACGCTACATCAACTCATGGCAGAAAACAGAAAGCAAGAGATCACATGAAAAGAGAAAAAGTAGATTTCATGTACTCCTCTGACTTAATCTTCCTTACTGCACTGCGTCAGGTCCATTCGATGCTCATCCATGGGACACCCCAGTCTCCCACGCTCCCCAACCTTGGGACTCTGCTTGCTCCCCTGCTCAGAGCACCCTGGTCCCAGACATTCACATAGAACCTCTTGGGGAAGCCACCTTTTATCACATCCTACTGTACAGTGGCCTCCACACAACTCACCATCTTTCCTCTGTTCCTTCACTAACGCCACCTTCTGGAGGACAGATATGCCTACAATAGTGCCTGGCAGGGCAGACTGCTCAGAATGCTCACAGAGCCTCTGTTGAACGAATTACACCCGGATGGGTGGGTGTACCTGAGAGACAGGGATCTACTGAAATCTTCTGTTGCTCCTGCATCTTTTGTCTTGATCTCTTTTGTGATTCTTATCAAATCACAGATCATCACATATTTTGCAAACACTGAACAGGTGACCAGAAGTCAACAAATGCTATGTAAAGCAAACCAACATAAACAATCAAAACCCTCATAGAGAATATCTTCCAGAAATCAGTTTGGACCCAGGTCCTATTGGCAAATGCCAGGATGTGGGTATGTTTTTGTTGTTAGGGGTGTATTTTCTTTCTTTCTTTCTTTTTCTTTCTTTCTTTCTTTCTTTCTTTCTTTCTTTCTTTCTTTCTTTCTTTCTTTCTTTCTCTTTTTTTATCGTTTAGGTTTTCTGTTGCTGGGACAAAATACCTGCTACACAATTTAAAGGAGAAAAGGTTTAGTCTGGCTTGTGGGTTCAGAAGTTTAAATCTGTGGTTGGCTAGCTCTAAAGCAGAAGCATCATGGCAGATTGGTTGATAGAGGAAAGCTTCTCAGCCCACGGTAGTCAAAAAGCAGAAGCAAGGAAAGAGTCAGAGGAAAATTGCACCCTTCAAAAGCACACCCCAACTTTCTCCAATCAGGCCCCATCTCCTACCAGATCAGAACTCATCAGTGCATTAGTCTATTGATGAGGTTAGTGCCCCATGATCTAATCATCTTTTAGAAGCCTCATCTCTGGACACATGAGTTTTTGTGGGACATTTTTATCTAAACTGTAAGAAGTTGACTGGTCAGTCCAGTGCTGGATCACCTAGGGGCAAACCATCACTTTTTTGCTTACTCCATGTGATAAGGACAAATTATTTTTCCCATCTGTACGTCGTGCCTTTATTTTATTTATTTACTTATTTGGAACTGGGAATCAAACTCAAGACCTTGCATTTGTCAGGCAGATGCTTACATTGCTGAGCCATATCCCTGGCTCTATTTTTTAAAAATAATTTCATTGGTACATTTTATATACATAATGATCACATTCATCTGAGGGAATGTGCACTTGTACATGGTGCATCCTGATTCTTCTTTTCCCCCAACCCTCTCCCTTCCCTTAAACCCCTCTTCCCTTTACTTACAAAAGCTTTATTTCCATTTCCCCCTTGTGTTCTCTTTTTTTCTCTACCCTTTCTTCCTTTTCCTTCTTCCCTTCCCCTTGTTCCCCTTCCAATTTGAACATTTTCTTCCTATTTCACAATATCTAGTACACATTTTGGTCCTCCTTTACCTTTTCGGTTTCTTAACCAGAGAAGCAACAGGAGATTTAAACATGTGTGCCCAATTTACTCCACTTAATATGTCTTAAGGTACATCCATTTACCTAGAAATGTCCCATGTTTGCCCTTCTTTATGTGCACCTTTGTGAAGTGAGATTTTATAGTACAGAATTCACAGGGCTAGTTACACGTGAATGATGCATGCTAAGTGCTTAGGCATATTGCATGCTAAGTGCTTAGGCATATTGCAAACCCCGGCTATGTGTTTACTGATTTTTACCGATAGCTGTGTCTGTGCTGTCTTCATTAGTACTGGGTGTCTGAATGATATAATGAACTTGAAGGTTTCTGCATCAGATTCGTTTGTTCATTTCTCATGTATTGACAGCCTACTATGTGCTACATATTATTCTAGAGATCAAGGCTATTGGTCAATAAGACCAACAAGAGTTTACATTCTACTTTGAGAATACAAATAGCAAACAAATAAAGAAAAAAATGATCAGGTAGTGGTGAGTAACTTGATAAAATAAAATGAGTGATGAGAAGAGGAAAATTAAAGGAGAAGGAGTTCCTTGTAGGTTTCATGATCAGGAAAAGTTGTTCTGAAAGGCAACTCTGAGACTGTTACCCAAATGACAGAAGGCACTAGCAGGGCAAACACACGCAGTATGAATTTTCCAGGCCCAGGAAAGACCTATGCAGGGCCCAGAGTAGGGACAAAGGTAGTGTGTTTGTGGAGAAGAGAGAAGGCAGCATGTGTGATAGAATGGCCATTGTGGGAAAAGGGAAGGCAAATGAGGTCAGTGGAGCTGGATCATCTGCTCTGTGACGAAAAGGCTTTGGCCATTGCTTAAGGGGCTGCAGAATCACTGGGAGGGGACTGATACTTCATGGAACAGGTGGGTGGCATTTTGAAAGGTCTCTACTTGTTGGTGGAGCATGATTACAGAGCTGAAGGCATAGAAATAAAGACCTTGGCAGGGATGGTGCTGATGACAAGCAGTGAGAAGTAAGAGTGATTATGACCAAAGTTCTTTCATGGTGTGATGGCTGGACACAGCTCTTGGTCCCATTATGGACATGGGATACCAGACATCAGCCAGGTTGATGACCAGTTCTTTGCCCACTCCAGGACATTGTTGGCTTAGCTCTTCAGGTCTCTTCTATTTTCACTCTCTGGAGGTTTTCATGTAAACCTGTAAAATTATTGCCGTAGGAGGAAAGGGTGAAGCAAAATTCCCTTACCTTCTAGGATGTTTCCCTACAGCTCCTGGAAATATCCACAAGAATAAGCTAAAATCACATTGAATCTAGAGGGAAAGAAAAATGGTGTCTGTTCAAAGGCCAGCCAAGGCTCCTGGGCAGAGAATGAACTGTTTTTCTATTGGTTTCTCCACTGCAACAGTAACTATGAGTGAGCCAATTTGTTGAATAAAAAGCACAGAGACTTTTCCTAAAGCTTAAAAGCAGAAGGCTTCCAATACTCTCATTTGGTTTTTTGGTTTTTTTTTAATTAGTACCGGGGACTGAATTCATGACCGATTGCTTGCAAGGCAGGCGCTTATGCCTGAGCTAAATCCCCAGCCCTCCATACTTTCATTTGGGATGTCCTACTGTGAGTGAAAACTTAGGTCTCACATTTAATAATCAGTCACTGGGTTGAATGAATTTCCTTTTTGGACCAATGGACTGATTGCCAAGGCATTTTTTTTTGGTGTGTTTTTGAAGCTCAAATTTATACCATCAGTTATAAAACTGATACATTCTATACTGTGGAATGCAGGAAAGGGGCCAAATGAAGTTGCTACAGGTCTCTCCGTCTGGCCACTTACAGGAGGGAAACCACCCCTGACCAAAGGACCCAAGTCCCCTAAACAATGGCTTTTGAACAGCCTGTGCCAGTTTCTTACAAATGTGTCTATGCTTCAGAGCCTGGCCTATAATACTATGCTCAGTTAATTTAATTTGATATACAAAATAATTTTTGGTATAAGTATTTTGGAGAATTTTCAAGAAACTGGGGAGACCTGGAGGGATTTTCGGGAGAACTTTAGTGGTGCACAGTCCCTGTCACTAGGAATGTTCAAAATTAGGTTGGGACCCTAACTAAGGAGAGGTCCCTTTTTATAAAATTTATGATGTCAAGCAAGTCGAGATGCAGAAGTGAAACAAAATCAGTTAGTCACCCTAGCAGATAACCCTATCTTAGCCTTGAAAGAAAACACATCTTGTACAGCTTAGTTAGTTTTGTGAGAGTTGATACTCAGTATTGCCCCTCTAAGGGAGGAGATCACCCTGAGAACTGCCTGGTGTGTCCCTTATCAGTGAGAAAAGCACAAGTCCACATTCCTGAGGGACACATTGCCCAAGGAGTTCCTCACCAGAACTGGGAAGATCTTACAGGGGTAGGAAAAGGCTAGCTTTCTCTTTGAGTTCTGCTTCATAAGAATGACCCAAATATTGCATGGGTAAATTTTTATTGTATACCTAAAGTTCATATTCACCTGGGAATCTTGTATTTTCATGGGTTAAAATGGCAACCCCTACTTGGATGAGTGGGAAGTAACCCAAACAGCAAAGGTCACCTAGGCTGGAGTATCACTTGGGACTACCCATTTCTGACCTACTCCTTTTCTACCCAGCTGGATGTGACAACATGTAACCAGGGTATTGTCACAGAAGCAGCCCGTCTTCCTTTTTTATTTCATTGGTGTCTCAGATTTCATAGCTCAGTTCAGGGTATTCTTTCTTTCCTTTGCCCTATAGCAGAAACCATTATCTATCTATTTATCTATTCACCCATCCATCTATCCACCTCTCCACCTGCTTACCTATCCATCTATTTACTTATCCAATAACCCACCTACTCCATCCACCCATCCATCCATCCACCCATCCATCCATCCATCCATCCATCCACAAGTACTTATAGACCACATTTTAGGATACAGATACCACAAAACAAATCTATAATCTCCCTAGTATCTGTCATGTGAATGATTCATATTCTGTTTTGGAACCAATATCTTGGAAGTGTCTCCAGACCATAGAAAGCTGTTGTTATGATGAACAGAAAAGCTCTGATCCCAGTATCTCTGGGTCTGTCCAACTGTAGCCTACATACCTTAGATGCCACTAGCTACCCTGGAACCAATGTCAATCTCTGAGACATAGTATAGGGAATCTGACAACTAGATAGGACTGTCTTCATATAGCAGTCAGGGAAGGTTAACTGTGGAAACAAACAGACCTCAATATTATGTACAATCACATTAGAACTTTATTTCCCGTTCAGGTCACAGTTCTGGGCTGGGCAAGGGGTAGGTGGAACAGTCCTCTCCAGGCTGAGCATCCAGGGACTTTTCCACCCCACCAAGTCACTTCCAAGATTGCTCAGGGACCGGTGCAATCCCAACCAGCCAGACAGGACGAGCCAGGCCTAGAAGTGACCCACATGACTTCCTCTTAGTATCTACTGAATATTCATTCACAGGCTACTCCCAGTTGCAAGCAAGACCAGGCTATGCACTCTCAGGAAGAAAATACGAACATGGGTTCCAGTAACTTCCTGAGCCTCCGTTTCCTCATTTGTGAAATATTCCAAGGGTTGTCTTTCAAAGTCAGCTGGGAAAATCTTGAAGCCTTAGCCTCCATCTTGCCCTCCTCCTTCTGGCTGGGAGCGATGGGCATTGTCCCTCTGCCATGGATACTGGTTTATCTAACCTGCTAAGCCAGGAGCCCTGCCAGGAGAGGGCCAGCAGCCCTATCTTTTTGCTAAGGCCCAGTACCTACCACGGTATTTGACATGCAGATACTGCTGAAATGTTTGTTTCCAGGAAAGTGAAGCCGAGTTGTTTAGACATGCCGCGGGTGGAAATGCTGGTTCTCCGAAGGTGTTTTGCTTTTGGTTGCAGCCATAAGCAGGGCCACTAGGTTCTAGCTGACTCGGAGGCGCCCAGCGGTTGCCATGGGAACCGGCTACTCACAAAGCGCCCTTCTTTGGGCCCCTGAACTCCGCCCCTACTCCCTGCTGCCAGCGCCTTCTCAGATGCTGCCATGGGAACTGCCCAGGTGCCAGCGCCTCCCGCCAGCCCACCCCGCGCAGCGTCTTGGGGGCACGGGGTGGGGGCTGGGCTGCCGGTGCCTTGAAGCCACCCTCTCGCGCTTCCTGCTGCTTCAGTGGAGAGATGCATTCAAGTTCCAAAGTCACCAGCCGCCAGAAAATGCGCTACCGGAGCGCATCCTAGCTAGTCTGAGCTAGCGAGCCCCGCAGCAGGCAGGGGGTCCCGCCGATCGCTTTGCCTGGGTAGCTGAAGGATCACCTTGAGGCCCTTGGGTTAGTCCCGGAGGAATGTGGGCTCCGAAGCAGTCTCAGACAGGAGCATGTAGGACAGATGAGTCAGTTTAACATTTAACTAGGTTTAGATTTCCTGGATTCATAAAAAGGGTGGAAACACTCAGGGATGCTTCTTTAATGCTTGACAAATCTGCTCACCAACCAACACTGCCCACAGCATCCAAGCCAGCCGGATGGCGCCCTGGCCTGAAGACTAAAACTGGAAACTTCACCTTTGCAGCAGAGAAAATTCCCCTTTGATCTCTGTACTGTTCTTCCCAGGGGCAGGGGTTGGTGTGGGGCGTGTCCTGTATGTGTGAGACATTCCTTCCCTTCCTCATGGAAGCTTGCATCTGCTCTAAGCCCGGGACCACTTAACATCCCCCTGCCCCTGTCCCTGCCCCCTGGAGGGCTGGCCCACTGTCCTGTTTTGTCACCAAACACACCCCGTCCTAGGAAACCCACCCAACCCGGGACAAAGAGGAAAGGCTCTCCTTAATTTTGGCACTTGGCTGTGAGGTGTTAACTTGTATCTGTGGAGCCTTCATTTTCTAATCTGCTATAGGGGAAAAGGAATACCTTCCTCATGGGACTGAAAAGAATGTCACATAAGAAGTGCTCAGTCAGCAATAGTTATTTTCTAGTGCCAGGCATTTGAACAGTTGCAATTTTTTGGGTCTTTTTGAGACAGGATTCATAAAAAGGGTGGAAACACTCAGGGATGTTTCATTTTGCAGTTCAGACTGGCCTTGAAGTCACTTCATAGCCCAGGCTGGCCTCAAACTCACAATGATCCTTCTGCCTCAGCTTCCCAAGTGGCAAAGTTTTGCTTTTATACTGAAGCCTGAGTGGTCCCAGGGGAAGAGCATGTAACCACTTATGAAGCCAGCAAAATCTTAAAACTGTTCCCAGTCCCTTATAGGTGGTCACAGGTGGGGCTCTTCCACCTCTCAAGTTTACTGTAAGCTATGATGGAAAATTTGAGAAGATGGTACAACAAATAATGTTCTAAGTAGCAAGAGAATTTGATCAGTGACAGTCACAGACCAAAAATACACTCTGCCTCTGAACTCCAGTCCAGTGTATGTGGGAAGAACCTTGAGAAGGGAGGTTTTGCAGCCTGAGAGTGCTCTGGAGCAGAGAGTTGTGGTGCCTAACATTCTATGGTTGCCTGATAATCTAGGTGTTCTAGAATTCTCAGGAAAGTTCTGGAACATTCTAGCTGATTGTCAGATGCACTCCCTGTGATCAAAGAGGACAGGAAGAGGTGCACAATACTGGTTGTGAGGAAGATTACAGTGATCGAAGTATCCATCTGAGAGACAGCCTTCTGAGGTAGACTATAGCAGTCTTATAACTACCTCTGGAGAGGTCAGTCCCATCCCAGAGAGCCTGGGATGCCAGACTGCAGCAAATTTGCTTCCAGACAGAAGCTAGGCCTTTCTACTGTGAGACTTCCCTGGGAAGTCTGAGGAATATTAAATGTGGAGAACCAGGACCTTCCTTCCTTTCCCTTCCACAGTTGATGTGTCTTCTTAGAGATCATATTTGGTACCCAGCCTTGGGCAGGCTTTTTTTTTTCTTGTTCAAGAAACTTGACTCCAAGTTGCATCAAGGTCCACAAGAAGTGAGCCTCCTGCCGAGAGTTCACATTCAACGAGAATAGCACGGAGTAAGAATAATGATGATCACGTCCCCAACCACTTCAGAAAGCTCCATCTCTCAGGACCAGTGGCTCTGCGGGGCGGGGGAAGATGGAGCAGCAAGATACAACTGTGCATTCAGAGCACAGCTGGGCGGGTGCTTTCTCCTCGTCTGCCACCTGAAACGGTGGAGAATTGAATGAATACCAGCCACGTTTCCCTCCCCAGAGTCTTATGAGGAGACAGCTTATTCACAAAGGCAGGGCTGGGTCTATTGTCCTGTGGGACCAGCACAACCCTTCTGCCTCCAGCTCTTCGGTGAGCCGTTTTCCTACTGCTCCTGTCTCATGTCACTAAATTGGGCCTGGCAGCAGGTGGAGGGTTGTACGCATGCTTTGCATACGTTTATATACACTTCACGCGCTTAATAAATATGGTGAACTCCTACGCAGGAACCAGAACTTTCAGTCTCTAAAAGAGAAAATGGGTTTGTGTTACAGTGGGGTTGTAGTGGGGTAATAGCATGATCAGGGAAGCCTGGGTAGAATCAATAAGCCCTCACTTTATATCCAGCCAATCTGTTGTTGTGGGAGCACGATCTCAGAGCCTCATTATGTATGCAAAAAGACATCATTTCCTCCAGGGCAAAGACAGCGCACTTCCTCTGCATTTTGCAGGTGTGAATTGGGTGCTAATGAGAACAGAGGTGACCTGGATGCAGTAGGTCATTGTTGGAACTGGGACAAGCTCAGAGGAATTGGGTGCTCTGATCCATGTACACCAGTTCCCTTCCTGTCATCCAAGTGAGGCTTATGGACAGGGATCAGCTCCACTTGTGCAGCCCTGCAGAGTTCTAGGGTCAGGCAGCAGGATGCTGAGCCCCCGCCCCAGGGCAGGGAGCCCGTCAGAGCAAGGCCTGCCCAACCCCCTGCCCCCGCCACCCCCGAAGAGCCTGCCAGAGGGACAGGCTGGGCTTCTGGATCTCATTAGGCCACAGCTGCCTGCAGCCTGGACCCCAGAGTGTGGGCCTGGTTTCCATCACTTGACTGTTGATTCGGCCTGTAATCATCATCAGAGCGCACATTCCAGGTTTGTGAGTTAAGAGAAAAGCATACTGCTGCGTGCAATTGAGGAGCATTTCGTTCTGAGTGGTTAATGGAGCTCCTCCTCCCACCTGGGCCTGCCCCTGCTCACAGCTTTGATTGAAGAGGAAGCCTGGCAGGATTCGGGGAGGGCAAGCCCCTCTCCCAATCTGGATTTTCTAAGAGCTAAAAATGCAAACGCAGTCAGATGAACGTGTGCTGTTGTCCTCGGCTCTCCGTCTTTATGGGAAACACCCAGCAAACCATTGACCTCCTCCCTGTTCTAGTGCAGGGCCCACAGTGCCTTCTTCAGTCATCAGGGTTCCTGTGATCGCATCGCTGCTCGAAGTTACACACCAAGTTTGGCTTCCCAAACCCCAGTCTGCGCCACAGAGCCCTTCAAGGCCAGAGGAAGCTCTGGTTTGCTCTCTTGGCATGGGGGTAATTTCCCAATGCACTAACCTATGCTCCATGTACAAAAGATGACACTGGGGCGCTATCTTCTGGGATGGGGCATCAGCTGTTCCCAGCCCGGCCTCCATTCATCCTCATGAGGCCTTTTCTTTTCTTTGTAATCACAGTGGGTGTGGAGCCCAGGGCCTTGTGAGCGCTAGGCAAGCTCTCTACCACTGAATCACACCTTCAGTCCTTTTCATTCTGAGATAGCATCTTACTAAAGGAACTTTTCATGCTCTTGCCTCAGCCTCTGAAGTAACTGGGCTTACAGGTTATACCACAGCTCCCAGAGCCATGTGAGACTTTCAGAGCCAGCTGGCTGAGGATTTAGGAGCAGCCAGGGTGAAAGTGGGTGGACGGACTCTCGCTGAGTGAACTGAAAACCTTTTTAACAGTCCTGTAAGTTGTTGTCAGCACGGGCAGTAACAGTGAGCTATCTGATAATCAGAGTGGCAGGATTTCTGTTGCCAGATAACCAGAAAATTAAGGCCCCTGTGTTTAGTAGCTTCATAAAGAAAATATGCATTTTAGCTACAGGCAGGCTCTTCTGTCAACAGGTGCGAGGAAGTCCAGCTCTGATGCCCGGAGGGTGATCTATAGCTCTGCTCAGTATGACTCTGTCCAGCTCAGTGACCACAAGCATGAATGACTATCACCAGCCACTTGGGCCAGAGATAAACACATCAAGGGTGAATCCTGGCATTCAGGAACATGGCATAAATTTGGGACCAGTGGTAGCAGAGGATTTAAAATAATTGCAATGAACAGGGCAGGCTCTGTGTCCACAATGGAATGCACAACGCACAGACACAACTATACTATCCTGAAATGAAGTCGGCGTCGCATCCATGGCAAAGCTGTTTTCCCGACCAATGGGATCACCAGGGCCAAACAGGACAGCAACACACAGCAAGAAGCCTGGTCATTTACACTTAGCCATGAATGTCGTGACTACGGTCATCAGGGGATGCCTCAGTGAACTTCTGATGAGCTATTGAATCTAACTAATCTGATATTTGCTGAGCCTGACATTCTCCAATGGTGAGTTTCCATAAGCCTTTGACTGACAAGAATGTTAGGTCTTTGGATACTTTACTCATCATTTCTCATTGTTGCAGCTGCCTGACACAATGCTCACCTGATGAAAAGGTTGCGTTTTTAACTTCAGGTGTTGGCGACTTCAGAGGACCCAGCCGAGAGAGTGGGTGGAGGGACAGAATTTGCCTTAAATTGGAAAAAATTAGAGGGGATTCTTGGCTGTCAGGAATCAGAGGCAGGTGAGGTAGGGCCCTGGAAACCTAGGCAGGGACACCTCTTAGAATAGCAGAACCCTGGAAGGTATTACTTTATCGAAAGCTGTATGCATATCATTGAGTTGGTTCAAAATGAGTCTTTGAATTCTACCCCAGCTCTTCTTTAGAACCACTATATCAGCTGAGTGGCTCAAATGGGGACTGTCAGCCATCATCCCTTTCTATATCCCCACATTTCTAGCCAGAATTTCATCCTTGGGGCTGGTGGTGTCTAGCTGAGATTCAGTGGAATGTGCTGGTGGGGAAGAGGGTATTCCTTTACCAGGGAAACAGAAGAATCTAGAGGCTGTTGATGGTTACGTTAGTAAACTCTCCATCACTAAAACTAATATCCAAGATAATCAACTTACAGGAGAGATGCTTTATTTTGCTTCCGAGTTTTGAGAATTTCAGTTCTTAATCTGTTGGTCTTGTTGCTTTTTGACTTGGGATGAGACAGCCCATCATGGTAGGCATGAGTAGCAGAGTAAAACTGCTTACCTTATGGCCAAGAACAAGACAGAGGGAGAGAGAGAAATGGCCTGGGGCCTCACTGCCTGCTTGGAGGGCATGCCCTGAGTGACTAAAGAGCTCCTGTGGAGACCCACCTTTGGAGGTTGCCACCATCTCCCACTACAGTGCCCTGAGAAGCAAACCACTTACACAGAGACCTAGGAGGGATGCTTAAGAGCCAGCAGTAACAATGGTCACATTCCCTGCCTCTCATGGAAGAGGATCCACCACCTCTCAGTGAGAGTAAAGCCAGAATGCAGAGAGAAGAATATGGCCAGAGCAGTCGGAAGGCTCTGTCTGAATTTGAACCCCTGCGCCGGAGAGTTGGGTAGTCCTGCAGTCATTTGGTTATGGGAGCCAGTGTGCTCTTCCTCTCGTCTAAGTGCATACTGTGTTTCTTGACATTACACTGGCTAGGCATTTCTTAGCATTTGTTGTGTCACATTGCTGTTATTTCTTGTGCAGTTTTTGGTGCATGTTGATAACAAAGCACTCATTCAGTCCATCTGCTCTCAGCACATGGGGTTGGCCTTCTTACTTTATCACCTCATAACAGAAGCCAGAAAAGAGAGAGCAAGAGAGGGCTGATCACAACCACTCTACCATAACTAACCTCTGCCATGGGGACACCACCAATCCACTTATGGAAGCGGCTCTCCTTGAATAGAGGTAATTGCTTACTTGGCCATATCTCCATGTACCAATATGTACAGAACTGGCTAAGCTATTGCCTTTTCCCTTCACTTGGCTCTAAGCAATTGAGGTACTGAGCTACTGATGTATAATCTTTGAAGCCCGGTAACAGCCCTGTTTCCCCATCTGTGTCTCCCTCTAAAAGGAGATTTGCACAGCGAGATGGCAGAGCAAATGCTCCCGGACTGTCAGTTGGGTTAGAGCCTCAAAATAAGAGGCTAAGACTTCCCGAGGCAGAAAAAATTTGCACATTGGAACTGAAGCACCTTCCCCTCAAAGGTTAGATGCCGCCTCAGTTGCGTTATGTAGATTGGCCTTACTGTACACCCTTCTCTTTACATATTGCAGAGGTGCTTTCTGGCCACCCAGCCAGCTCGGCTCACATTGCTCACATAATTCCTGCCATTCTCACTGTCACTCATCCCTTGAGCCACTCTCTTCTTCACGAATAAAATCTGGGGTAGGTGCTGGGTCAAGGCCTTTGTTCTGTGAACCCTCATCTGGACCAGACTTAGGTCCCCTTGGCTGCCCGTAACTGTAAATATGTCTTAGTGTCTTTATGCTCACTGTGGTTGCACTGAAGGTGGTAGGTTGGAATTAACTCATCGGGATTCCAATCACGTTTCCATGGGATTAAAAATATAAACTTCCCAGACCATGAGGAGGACGGGTCATGGGATTTCTATTTGAAGTACAGCTTTCATGACCTAATTGCTTCTTAGGGCCTCCTGCCATTACATTGGGGAGTAAGTTTCCAATATGTGCTCTTTGAAGGACACGCTCAGACCACAGCATCGTCGGAATGAACTGTTAACCGGAAGTAGCTTCCCCTCTCTTTTTTGCAGTCCTGGGGTTGAACACAGGGTCTCTACACTGACCTACATCCCAGACTTTTTCGTCCATTTCTTATTTTGAGACAGTGTCTTGCTGTGCCTCTCAAGCAGGACTTGAACTTTGATCGTCCTGCTCATTCTCCCCAAGTGCTTAGATGACAAGCATGTGGCACTGTGCCTCACTGGCCTCAGGACCCTCTGCCCCTAGCTGTTCACTCTCACTTACTGACATCAGAGGGGCTCTCTGCTCTCCTCCTCCGCATGCACACCCAGCTCCATACCCAGAGCTTCTGCCACTGGGTCCTACTAGTCCCGCTCAACCGCCAAGTCCCCCTCAGGCTAAGGCGGCTTCTCCCCCCAGCTCCACTGCGTCTTTCTGGTGGAGCTTTCCCATCATATAGGTTTTATTTTATTTCATTTCAAAGAGAAAAAACAGATAAATCAAGAAACAAACCTAAAAAACAACAGCAAAAGCAAAATGACAACCCCCCTCAATCAGCTATATAGGAAGTTGTAAAACAAGAAGATAGGAATTCAATAATGGTTGCGATACTGCACATTGCTATCTTCAAAGTAGTTGCTCAGGTCACTAGACACAAGGGTAAAACAAAGCAGTAAAGTGCAACAAAACTCTGGATTTCAAAGCTAAGATGGGAGGGTATTTCCCACAGTTGCCACAATGCCATCCTCCAGGTAGATGCCCTGACCACTGGCCCCAGGTCTGCAAGGTCAACCGAACAGCAGAAGCATCAAGCTTGTTCCTTTCCCCTTAGTTACAGTCATCTCACCCCGAGTCCCCCGAATCAGCCATTATACCTCGTGTGTGTGTGTGTGTGTGTGTGTGTGTGTGTGTGTGTGATGCTCTTCCGGTTTCCCAGCCCACTCAACCAGCTGGCTTATGCAAAGGCGTGGTTTGTCAGCTTGCTGAGTCTCTTACTGAGCTGTGCGCCGGAGCCTGCTGCACCGGAAAGCATGGTTCTGCTCTTTCCCGTTATATATGCTTTTAATCCTCTGCTCTCCATCCTCTCTGCTGTGGAGGCAGCCTCTAGGTGCTGCCCACTCCCTGACCCTGTCCGCCCAGTGGCCTTTGCCGGCAGCCTGTCTTAGCTCAAGGCTGGCCTCCCTAGTGGGACCTCTCCTGTATCCTCTGCCCAGCGTCCAGGTATTAAAGACTTGGTCCTCATCTGTGGCACTACTGAGAGGCTGGGAAACCTTCAGGAGATGGAGCCTAGTCAGGGGTGACATCCCTGAGGGTGTGGAACCTCACCTCTTCCTGTCTCTCATTCAACCTCCTAGGAGAAGAATATGTCACTCACTGTCACCATGAGCTACTGGACCACCAAGGGTCTAAAGCAACACGATCAAGTGACCATGAACTGAAACCTCTGAAACCAACAACAAAATAAACCTTTTGCCTTAAATTGATTACCTTGGGCATTTTGCTGCAGTGACAGAGAGCAGACTGACAGTCCTCTTATTCTCATTTTTCTGTAATCTCTATGAGCAGAAGAATCTTTTTCACTATCTGATGAAAGGAAGTCGTATTGGCTATTAGTACAGCAATCAGTCTGCAATAAAAACAATGATCAGATGCCTACTGTCACAGATTATGTTTGCATATGTGTGTATTTATTTATTTATTCATTCATTCATTCATTTGAAGTGGTCCCCATCACAGAAAATGAGTGGAAAAAGGGACATTTCTGTTACCAGGTCACTCTCCATTGGCTGCCCAGCTACCATTCACAGAGTGTCTCCCGGGTGCGCCCTGGACACACCCTGAGGAGCACGGCTGAACACCATGGGGCTTACTTGTTATGAGCCACATTCTGAGACAGGGACAAGCTCACGAACAGACTGATGAGGATGCCATGCAACAGGAGCATCCAGCAGGTGGGGAGCAGCTGGTAGTATGGGTTGCCTGGGGGTGTGTAGGGAGGAGGACGTACCCCGAAATCTCGGGCCTCGGACAGATCTGCGCTCCAGAAGGAACCGCTGGACAGAGACACAGCTACCAACCACCCTGGGAAGAGCGTATGTGGAGGGACGGGGTGGAGGGACCTGCGGCTGTGGGCCTCCTCCCGCAGCCGAGGGGCAGAGGAGATGCTGGGCCAGGAGATGCGGAAGCGGCCTGGGCTGAGCTCTGATTGCTTCCTGGACTCTGTTCACTTTCATTCCACTTTGCTCTATTTTCTTTTGTCTCTGATATCTTTTCATTCCCTGGGTCTTTTTTTTTAAATTTTATTTTATGTTTCCTTTTTCACAGTTCTGGGGATGGAACTCAGGGCCTCATGCAAAAGCTATCCCACTGAGCTGCACCTCAATCCCCTTTTTATTTATTCTCATTTTGAGACAAGGTCTTGCTAAGTTGCCCAGGCTGGGCTCCAACTTCTGATCCTGTTGTCTTGCCCTTCCAGGTAGTCAAGGTTCCCGGTGTGCACCACCACACTCAGCTCCTTAGAGATAGGATCTGTTTCCTCCATGCTGCCTGCAAGACTACAGGATGTGCTTCGCTTCTGTGCCCGAGTCGCAAGCTGGAGGCTCCCTGGAAACCCCGGCCTGCCGTTCTGTCTCATGGTTCCTCAGAGCAATGGTCTAGACAGGGCTTCAGGGTTAAAAAGACAGACGCGGTTCCCTTTGTCCACGGATGCATTTCCTGATGCTGGCTTCGTCCCTTAGTCCTGACATCGAGTAGCTGGAGAACTCAAAGCCCATCATTCAACCTCTCCGGGCTTTCTTTTCTTGGCAACAGGAATAGTCCCTTCTCTGGCTGTTATAAGGATGAAAAGATTTGACGTGTGTAAAATTTCCTAGCCTAGTGCCTGCAGCTTAACGGGCACATAAGCACTGTGCCAACTGCCTTCTCTGGGAAATTCTGCCCAAGGGAAGCTTTAATTACAGTTGCTTTCTGTTTCTCTCAATTCGAGGATTTGCTTCCAAGACAATTAACAGACCAGAGAATTCTGCTACCTATCTGTCTCTGGTAGCCAACAGACTCTCCACGCTGGCACTGAAACTGTCTCTCGAAGCCGGGATGCTTAGGCAGGTGTCAGCCTGTTGCTCCATGGCTCTCTGTGACAGTTCCACAAGACGTGCACTTAAATATTTACCATGCTCGGAACCACCCCAGCACGGCAGGGCTCAGAAGAAAATCTGAAAAGCGAGACAGCTTTGGCACCTTCCACTCCTCACTTGCTGGAGCATATGTCTTGATGGGCCGTATCCTCACCAGACAGGCCAGCCTGTTGCTTCCTGAAATTAACAATAATGATCGCCATTCAACTTCGGGAGCAAGCACCAGGCCTTTGTCAGACCTAGGCGTTTACAACAGTTCCCTGGTGCTACTTCCCCAGTGTGTAGGCTCACACTGACACGCCCAGTGTGCCTGCGCGTGTAAAATGCCACAGGGAGGGACAGAGGGAGCACACACATTTCAGTGTCGGCAAAGCACCCGGCACAGGTATTTCCCCGTTGATGTAGTGACAACACTGTCAACTCCAGAATCCTCGTTTTATACCTACAGCGCAGAGAAGGGAATCAGTGTGGCCAAGACCACAGGGCTAGGAGCAGCAAGGTCAAGCTCTGGCCCCTGGCTCCTTGGTTTTCCTTGTGTGCTGTAATGAAAACACTAACACAAGGGAAAATGTCCAGCGTCCTTTCCAAAGCCTCTCCGAGCTGGGTGTGGAAATGAACTTTGCAGCAGCATATGGCATACGCCCTAGGCCCCACCAGTCTCAGGGCCTGGAGACCTAGTCTTTAGCACATGGGCCTTTAGGGGATGTTTACGATGCAAACCGTAATGGTGGTTTCCTGACCTCCAAAAATCTTGGTTTGTTGGCTTAATATCCCGCTCCCACTCGCCATGTAAGTCCTTTAGAATATACTTCCTAAAATTAGGAAACTAGCAAAATAAAGCTTTGTGTACTTTAGAGGCTGAGGCAGGAGGATTGCTTTTCTTAAGACCAACTTGGGCAACTTAGTGAGACCTTGTCTATAAATAAATGAATAGGGCTGGGGATGTATGTTTCAGTGGTAGAGTACTCATGTACTCATCTAGTATAGGTGAAGCCCTGGGTCCAGTCCTCAGTAACACACACACACACACAGACACACACACACACACAGGGGTTTTGAAGACATGGCTCCTGCAAGGGTGACATGGTGACCAGTGTGTTCTGATTCCATCTGGCAATCAGTGTTAAGAATTCCTCAAGGTGGCCCTGTTGTGGGCCTCTGTAAATTTCTCCTACAGGATATGGTTCAGGGTGGTGTCTGGCTAGGGATATGACTAGGACTGGATCAGACTTCAAATGCCAAGCAAGCCACAAGCTTGGGGCACCACGGTTGCTCCAGGGTCGCTTAAGCCCGAGCTTCCAGGGCCA
The DNA here is from genome assembly GCA_004027455.1 of Hydrochoerus hydrochaeris. Taxonomy (NCBI): domain Eukaryota; kingdom Metazoa; phylum Chordata; class Mammalia; order Rodentia; family Hydrochaeridae; genus Hydrochoerus; species Hydrochoerus hydrochaeris. Next base: position 219,891 of record PVLA01001564.1, on the reverse strand, counting down.
TGTGGAGGGACTCTACTGTCTTCCTACCCAAAGCGTGGAGGAAGGACAGCAACTGCACATGCACACAAGATTCCAGGGTCTAGGAGTGACCAGCACAGCCTGTGACCACTCTGTGAGGATGACCTCACTCCCCGGGTCCCTGGCAGCATCCACCAGCACTCTCTCCTCCTACAGAGCCCAGGATTTCCATGCTTTCAACAAAAGTCTTCTAGGACTGTCTTGGGAGCCCAGGAGACCTGCATGTCTCAGAGGACAGAGCAGGCGAAGGACCCTTTTGGGTCTTGTCCCAGGAGTGAAGACTCACCTCACAGACATGATTAGAAATTCTGATTTTGCACTGGAGCCAGCATTTTGGACAAGCTTGCTCTTCCTGAGGTTTTTAATGCAAGGACCTGGGGGCTGTGTTTTGCAAACTGCTGTTCTCTCTGCCAATAGAGCCTCCCTGGCTTCTTCTGCAGGCGGCAGCAGCACTTGTTAGAGCCCTTTGAAGCCTGAGGACCAGCCTGTGCCAACATTGGGTGGCTTCCTGTCTGCATTCATGGGCGTGCCGAGGGGGGAGAAGGTCCCAGCAAAGGGCTGGCCCTAGGGCCCCGCCCAGAGAGCCACGACTCAACCAGAACAGTGCAGTCGTAACCTGAGGACCCAGAGGGGTGACCCGTGCTCAGAGCAGGCAGCTCCCTGCTGCTCTGCAGCATGCCAAGGGTTAAGGGTCTTCCTGGAGGCCTGGACTCCAAGCAGTAATTGGAACCTTTGAAAAATAGGGTCTTTTATGTTAGGGTGAACACCACAGGCCCTGCGCCTGGCCTGCAGGAGTACTGTCACCCTGGCTCCTCTGCACCCACCTTGGGATGAGGGAGCTTTGTCACCGGGACAGAGCAGTCACAGGCCTGGAGGAGAAACCAGAGTGTGCCTCATATTCCTGAATGGTCTGGTAAAGGAAAAGCAGCAGTGAACAAAGGCACAGGGTAGTGATTCAGAATATTTCCCTTTAAAGTAGGAGCAGTCTGGAAGCTCTCGGGGAGCAGGCGCTTCACTGTCCCCCAGTCCCTCTTCTGCTTGGGCTCCTCGTTGCTTTCTTGACAGTCAAGGCCTAATCCTAGCTGTCTCCCTGACTACTAGCAAACTGCATTAGGGCCCTTTCTTTCTAGAGAGAATTTAGTGACTTTGCTAACCTGGGGCCTGGTAAGCAGGGAAAGCATTTTCCCCAAGCTCAGGGTTCTTTGGCAGGGAGGGAGGCTGGAGGGGAAGGCAGTGTTCCCAGTCTGTCTCAGGTCCCCTCACACAGGTGCTATCTGCCCCTTTTGTGGAAAGCCAGGCCTGGCCATGCTTAGGTGCTCAGAGATCCTGAAGAAGAAATCAAAAAGGAAACACAAGAGACAGCAGCCGGGGGGAAGGAAACGTGCCTCCTGCACTGAAAAGAAGAAAATGATGAAATTTCCAATTACAGATGCTGACTCTGAAAAGGTAAGGCCATTTGCAAGCCTGACTTTGATCCTGAATTAGAGAAATGGGCTGCTCATGCAGCCAGATGGATTCTTTTCCTTGTTTTTATGAGCTTTTGTGGGCCTAGCTAATGATATAAAGGCCCTAAAAATAGAGGTGTAAATAAATAAAAGAGCAAATATTCCAGAGGAAGCAGGGGAAAGAGTGGATATAGAACCAGGGCTGTGCTTGAATTTTGTTGCTGGTATGAATGAGGAAATTACTCCTGGGCTAGGGAAGGGAACGGGTGGAAGAGGGGAGATATGGGGTTATTTTATAAAATGGTAGCATTTGGAGGGGTTTCCTCAGCGAAGATTCCTGGCCCACCGAGTCTTCATCCCTCAAAACTGCCAATTTTCAGATTCCCACCCCCTTTCTGCCTTGAAGAAATCACGGTTTAGCAAATGGTGACGTTTTGCAAAGTTGCTCAGTTCCATTTGGGTTCTCAGGCAATGGCACTGCCAAGAATTGACTCAGTGAATCCGTAAGTTCTTCCCAGAGCTTGGTTTAGCTGTATTAGCTCACATATTCTTTGATACATATGGAGGATCTATTGTGTCTGGATTTTGAGGTGAATCTTTGAGATCCAAGAGTCAAAATCTTTAAAAAATGTCTCTGTACTCATAGCAAGTATGCTGTTTTGGGCATGATTCATCATTTGTTTACTGGTATGTGTTTGGAAGCATTTGCCAGACTAGTGGACTGGTGTTGACAGATTGTGACTGTGATAGTCAGATTTCTGTGGCTGTGACAAAATGCCTGAGACTTAAAGAAGGAAAGGAAGAAAGGAAAGTTGACTTGGGCTCATAGGTTCAGAGGTTTCCATCTATGGTTGGCCTTGTCACTCACAGACTTGCAGTTAGGCATCTCATCATGGTGGCGAGAGTGGGGCAGAGAATGCTGTGCACTTCATGGCAACCAGGCAGCAGAGAAAGAGGAAGGGCTGGTGTCCAGAGGGCACATCAACAGTGGTCTGGGCCCCTCCTTCAAAGGATCTAATATCTCTTTGTGGCGCCACTGTCTGGAGACCAAGTCCTTAGCACCTGGGCCATTAGGGGACATTTAAGATCCCAAACAGTTGTTTCCTGACACCCAAAACTTTCAGTTTGTCAACCTAGCTCCCTGCTCCATTCACCACCTAAGCCCTTTAGAATACACTTCCTAGAACTAGGAAATCAGCAAAAGTAAGCTTTGTGTGTTATGTATAAAAGCAAAAGTCCAGAAGACTCTGGTTGGAGGTGTCTAAGTGGGAGATGAAACAGAATCCACTGCAGAAAACGGCACCACTTGGGGAGCCTGGGCGAGAATTTGAAAAACCCTCCTTTCCTATAAAGAACTGTGGGTCATGGACACTCAGGAGCCTTTGACCCTATGCAGCCACAGTGAAAATATCTCAAATGCCCATTTTATCGCTTGTATTCCAGAAGACACTTAAGGGAGTTTACAAAGGAGGAGACACAAAACGTAACTTAGTTATGTAGTAAAGGAGCAAGAACCTAAGAAAAATGGGGGTGGTCACGTAGCATGAATGCAGGCCCAGGTAAGGAAAAGTGACGGGTGCTCTGTGCAGGTTTATGCCCTTCCTCCCAGTGGGACCAGCATGGCTCTAGGAGCTAACAGATAAAGAGAAACGGGTGTGTGTTTAACATAGAAGCCAATCAGTTGCTTAGCAGACCTCTATTTTTGGAACCCAGGAAAAGAGGCATCCTTTCTGCAGACTGTTCCCTACCGCCTGTGGAATGCACTGAGCCCCAAACCTGGCAGCACCCCGTATCTGATGTGGCCTCCTGCTGTTCTGAGTGTGGAGCTGTGAATACTGCTTAGGGCTTCCGCTTTCTTTTTCTTGGTGCCCTCTGCTGCCGAACGCCCCATACCTGGGCCCTTTCTTACCCGGTTCTGGTGTACATTGGTCCAGGCCTTCCAGAATCTGCTCCCCTGGTCAAGCATCCTTACACTACTGTTCTACTTCCATAGCTCTGGGGAGGAAACCCAGCACCCCGAGCGCTCTGAGCACGTGCTTGAGCTCCCTTGAGATCCTAGTCCTCAGCCTGCCGAGAGCAGGGACAGACTTTCCCCATCTGATCTTTGAGAACCCGAGACCCGTTCTAGCATCCCTGGTGGGGCGTTAATCTTAAAAGGGTAATCACGTGTGTTCTATCATGTAAATGTTTTCTCTCTCTCTGCTCTCACTAAACGTGTTTAGTTGATGCTTCTTCGTGTTAAAGGATATGGGAGGCTCCTCTTTGATAGGAGCCTGGCACCCTCTCTGGAACCAGTGCATTTCTGGAGCAGCCTTCTAATTAAACTAATTAAATCAGTAGTGCTCCCTCGCGGTGCTCCGGAGTAGGCAGGGCTGACGCGCCATCTAGTGGCGGCTCCCGGAACGTCGCTCCTGCGGACGCCTGAGTGGCAGGTGTGGGTGCCCTGGAGGTTAAGCAAGCGGTAGCTGCCCCCTGAGGTTTCTGCTTCCAGCCTGAGTGAGCCTCTCCGTGAGTGTAGCTAGAGGGGATCCCGAGCCGCTGGGGGCACTGAGGGTTGATAAGAAATCCAGCTAATGAAGTGGCAATTTAACCTTTCTGGCAAGGAACGGTTAGCTGCAGGCCCTCCTGGAGGCACGGCCCTGTCCTGGCAGTCTCTCTGCTAAGCCAGGGAAGCCCTGGGAAGGCCCCTCCAGCCAGGATTGGTTGCAGGATTCCCTGTGTCACCTCCAGGAGCCCTGGGCCTGACTCCACCCCCAAGACCTGAGGCTGAGCCTTCCTTCTGCTGTGACATCATTCTATTTACTGGGTGTTTGCAAGAAATCCAGGGACGTACACCCTCATGTAAAACAGGACTTTCATGGGAAGCACTTTCTCAACAACAACACACACAGAAAGTCACCCATCCCGCTTCTTTGCCTAGCGACCCTGTAGCTCCTCCTGGAGTTAGTTCAGGACCTGGAAGCCGGGGTGTGGGATGGATTTTCTCAACCGTCAGAGAAAGCGATGCACAGAGAGGTTTACCAACTCGATAAAGTCACACAGTTAGGAAATGGCAGAGCTGGGCCTCGGGCCCAGGCACGGTGACACGAAGGCCTGTGGCCTCCGTCTCAGCGTGGGCTGGCTCTGAGCCTGGCCAGGGATCTGGGGGATGCAGTCTGAGAGCTTGGGCTCCCGGTCCCTTTCTTCCTAGTTGGTCTCGTGATTCCTTCTGACTCAATCTTTTTCCCCTGAAGGTAAAGCGGCACATCCCGCCTTACAAGGATGTGCAAGGTTTGAACGAGCTAATGATGCCAAGGGCTCTTGCGGGCACACTGAGAAACGCCCCCCCCGGGACATTATGAGCCGTCCTTGACTCCACACCACCCTCTATCCTCCAAGTGGCTTCTTTAAAGAAACTTCTGTGCCGAGCTCTCAAGATCAGTCCAAGACAGGCCAGTGTGCCAGGCCGTGAGGCAGACGTTCTCCATCCGGGCTCGGCCTCTGAGCAGCCAGGCCGGAGCTGCCGCTTCCTTGTGTCTTCCCGGCCCGCCTGAGCCCAAAGCTCCGCAGGCTCCTGGCCGCGGGGTGCTCCCTTTTCAAGGGGTTTAGGCGCTGGCAGCCTGCCCGCCCCTGCACATTCCTCCGGCGGCGCCTGCATCAATCACGCCCTTGTTTCCCTGGGAGGCGGGGGCAGCCAGCCTTGCGGGAGAGGGCTGGGGCCACGCTGGAACCAGCCAAGCCATCTGGAGAGCCCGGGAGCCCGAGCCAGCCAGATCGGCGCTGCCAGGGCGGGGAGCGGCCCTGCCAGCGCGGGGCTGCGGGGCGGTGCAGGGAGCTCAGGGTCGGTCCACCGCCCGCCGGCCAGGGGCTTGCACAGGGCGGCAGCTCTGCACAAGGCGGGGTTAGAGCGAGTGGCCAAGAGTTAGTCAGGATAGAACTTCTCCCACGTTCTTGGTGTGAAGCAGTATTCATTCATGTCCAGAAATGCTGAACACCAGTCCTAGGAAAATACTCCTGCGGGGAGGAAGAAGAGAGAATCTCCTTTCCAGGACACAAGGCCAGGGGCGAGGCTGGGCCTGGGTGGGTGGAGACCGGAGGCACCGGTGGGGTTTGTCTTAGGTTGTGACCTGGGGTAATTAGTAGCACAATGTAATTTCATTGACGATTCAGTGGGATCCTTAAATACTCGAGAGGCCTCTAATGGACAGTCTGCTTTAACAGAGCCAAAGTTTTAGCTTTTGCTTCTCATTTCATCTTCTTGGACTTGGTTTTGTGTTCTTGCTTTTGGGGGGTGCGGTGGGGTGGGGATGTGGGGTCACGTGGTGTCCCTAGGTTGCCCAAACTGGCCTCAAACTTGGGCTCTTCCTGCTTCAGCATTTCAGAGTGCTGGGACTGCAAACAAGTGCCATCAAGGCCACCTCCAGGGTGGCCTCCAGCTCTACCCCTGAGCCGCATCTGGGTCTCAGCCTCATGATCTCTACACCACGAACTCCACCATGGGTTTCGGCCTCAGCTGGAGGCCAGGACTAAATGCACCCCTGACCTCTTGCTGTTTGCAGAATTAGAACTCGTGTCAGCGTAATCACTCACAGGAGCACGTGACCTGACACCGCAAGTTTTGTTTCTCTCAAAAAATAAATTTGTATAAATATATGTCTTCCAGCAAGGGCTTTTATACACACACCAGGGAAATTCACTGTTGAAAGCTCCTCTTAAGTTAATACTTTTTTCATTTTGTTTGTTTTTAACTTTTAACTCAATAAATGTTGCATTTATATGCCAGGCATCTTCCAGCCATGGGGATAGAACATTAAAAAAAAAAAGACAAGGGACCTGCTTTGCTGGACCTGTGATTTCAGAACAAGTATATTTTTAAAGTGAGCACTCTAGCTTTGGACCCTAGAGGAGAAAAGTGGCTGGCTGTGGTGGGGACCTACATGAAATGCGCTCACCAAGAGAACTTTCAGAAGGAGATGTCAGAATTGGGCTCTGAGTACACAGGTAGAGCTGGCCACATAAAAACGAGCAGTAAAAGCTCATGGCAGCAGCACAGCAAGTGCAAAGGCCCTGAGGTAGGAGTATGTTTAGAGTGAGGCAATGTTCTCAGAGAGCTTGCAGAGGCTGGTCAGGGGTCTGCTTGTGGTGTGAGGGGCTGAGGGGGCATGAAGCTTGTCAATCCTTGACAAGCCAGTGTGGAAAGATGGGAGAAGAGGGTAGGGGTGCTGCTCAGACAAGGCTGGCCCTGACTCTGTAAGTATGGAGTAGGGGCTTTCCGCCCTCTTTTGGTCTGAGTGTGTTTGGAAGGGTCCTTGACAAAGGATCACCAAGGAACCCTTTCAGGTGCAAATGAAACAAGAACCCTTTACAAGGCAAAGACACCCAGCCTAGGAACAGCAGGAGGGGCTCTTTTCTCACTGGGAACAGAATCCTAAAGAATTCAGTGGGAGGGGGGTGCCCAGCAAGGGGGTTTCACCATAGCTGGGCAGCTGTGGTGGGGCATGGCGGGGGGCCAGGAGATGGAGCCAGCTTGACCCGCTGGTGGCTTGGGGGGTGGAGGTGACAGGCAGAGAGGAGTATGCACAGGACCATGAGGCACGCCAGCTCCAGACGTGCTTCTTGCCACTAGATGGGACTGTCACCTGCTGCACGGCATTAGCGAGCTCCATTCGGTGGGGAGAATGTGTCAGCCGTGTCCGCGACGCGCTGATGCCATGGGTGTTGCAGAGGAAGCTGTGCAGCATGGGTGGACCCGTGAGTCATCTCTCGGAGGGCAGCTCATGACCTGGAATCTTCTGCTGGTCGTGGCAGGCGTGGGAAATAAACCTACTGGATTAATTCAGCAATTTAGGGATCACTTGTTTCGGTTGTTGGTTCTTCTGACCATTACAACTGCCTGCTTCAAGTGGACAGAAATCTCATGGGTCATTGCAATAGTGAATGACCTTAAATGACAGCTGAGCCAGTGATTAGAACCTTGGGCAGATTAGGTCTTGTGTGGGATCAGCTAATAAGATGCAAATGACTTCTGCCCACTCTACAAGAAGAGTTGTAAATGAGCCTCTAGATGACCCGAGACTGAACAAAAAGATGAGGAGACATGAAGCTTCTTGAAAAACCATGTTTTGAACAACCTTGAGCACATAACTAGTCTCTAGAGGGAACTGGGACTGAGAATAAGACAATGGAGCACAAAGGCCCCTGAACTGGTTCTTCACTCAGTAACTGTTTAGTGAGCACCTACTACAGACTAGGCTGCGTTAGGTGCTCAGGTGTAAGCTCACCTGTGGAGAGTTTACACCAGGTGTCTGTGCCAGAGGAAATGATCCACAGGGCGGGACGTAGAGTGAAGTAATTGCATGTTGAGTGAGAGGATGTGAAGGAGTCAAAGGGCTGACACGGCAAAGGGAAGGCTTGTGGCTTTGATGGGGACAGGGGCAGTGAGCCTTGCCCAGGGCCGGGGCAGGGAAAGAGTGAGGGGCAGCAGTGGAGCACAGAGGTCCGGAGGTCTGGCCAGCCAGTGAGCGAAGCAAGCGGGCAAGGGCAACAGCAGCGCTGGGGGCAGAAGGGAGGCCCGGACCACCGGACTGCAGGGTGTGAGTGGCTGAATAAGACCCTGGTGAGAGAACTAGCCAGTGGGCAAGTGAGAATGTTGTGACACAAGGTGCAGAGAGAAACAGAGGCTGTGTCCTGCAGGGCCCAGGACTTGGTGAGGCTTTGGGTTCCTTTTGTTCGACTTTATTTTCACTTTCTTTCCTGCCTTTCTGTCTCCAAGGCCACCTCCGCCCTCACGTGGTCCTTCAGGAGGATTTACAGCCTCTCTGCAGCCTCCCCGCACTGGGCAGCAGCTCGGGGCTGAGCTGAGCCCACTTTGCTTTTCTGGGGCAGCTTCTGGAGGAGGCTGGGCCCAGGCCCAAAGTGCGGCCTCCTCAGCATGGAGGGAGGAGGTGGGCCTGTGGGATGGACCTCAGTGCTGTTGCTGGCATTTCCCACCCTCATTCCCCGGGAGCCAAGTCAGTGAGTGGCTGCCAGCGAGCTCGGCACCCAGTGCTTCTGTGCTCCCAGGGGAACTCGCGGAGGCAACAGCGTCCTCCCAAGCCCAGGTCAGAGCCAGCAGCAGCAGGAAGCAACTTTCATAGAAAAACAATCAGAAATTGAGACACTGGGCAGCCAGGAAACTGTGCCTCAGGTGTGGTGCCAGGTAACAATTCCTGCCCCGGGGGGTGAAAGAGGGGACACCACCTGCGGCCTGGCTGGACTTCCTGAGACAGCAGCTGGCAGCGGCCACACCCTGCCCTCGGGAGCGTTCCAACCGTCCACGGCTTTTGCTGCTGCACAGGCCGCAAGGCAGCCGTGTAGCACAAGCCACCTAGTGGGTGCCAAGGACACTTTGCTACATGTGGCTCTTTCCTGAAAGCCTGTTATTTTTCTTCTGCACCTAATTAACTTCCTGGAGACCCATCCTGAGGGACCAGGCTTGTCATGAGAAATCACAGCACAAGGCTTTGCAGAGCTGGCTGCCATGGAGGCACATTTGGAGGCACTGTTTTCTAGTTGGATATTTGCATGGCCAGCCTGACTCTAGCAGAAATCCGCTGGCCGCAGGTGACCCTGACTTTGGGAGCACCTGCCAAGGAAGAATTCAGAGCGGAAAGTCATCATTCCGAGTTGGCAGGCTTTCATGAAAGGCCCACCAGTCTCCGAGTGTACAGCTGCCATAGGTCACGTAAAATGCTTGTAGCTTTAATATACAGTTTCATTTGCTTGAATATGAGTGTGGATGCAGAGCATCAAAAAACGGCTTGAGGTGGAGAATTTCATATGGAAACCCAGCCAGGGCTGCCACGCCATATATGTGCTGATGTTGCAATTTCAACTTCGGACTTAAGGTCAAGATTAATTTAGTGAAAAATATTATTTTGCGATGTAGCAGACACCTTCTGAGTTCACAGACGGGGGGGGGGGTTCAGGAGGCTGGGTGGGATGTGGGGTGTGGACAGCCCAAATGGCTAAAGTGGGAAATGCTTTGAGACAGGGTGCAATGCAAAGCAGCATTTTTCTGTTACGCATAGGAAAATGTTGTTACTGGTGGGCTGCATGTCTCACTCAAAGGTTAAATGATATTCGGGTGTTTTGGAGAAATAGCAATACAGGCATGTAAAGTAACTCTCTGTTATGGAGAATGTCAAATATGGACAGACCTCCCTGTTATGGTTTATATCTGGGGGTTCCCCAGAAGCATCATGTATTTGGGAGGCGATTCAATCATGGGGGCACTACATTCATCAGTGGAATAATCACTTCTGGGGTCACAGTTTATATAGTTTTAAGAGGTGGGCCCAGTTAGAAACAGGAAATGGGTGTGTGACCCGGATGTGTTAAGTTTCCCTCCCTAGCTGACTCTTAGTCTCAATTGCAATGGACTTGACTTGCTCTTCTTTTTTTTAGAAGCTCAGGGTTCAATATTAGGTTGTTTATTTGAGCTCACTGCATTTTTCTGATATGAGAATTCATCACTCTAAGTTTCTCTCATAGGACTGCAGTCATTGTATCACATAAGTTCCAGTGTGTCACATTGGCATTATTGTTTAATTGTAGAAACTGTCTCATTTCTTCTTTAATTTCATCTGTGGCTCACTGGTTGTTCAGGAGGGCATTGTTTAATTTCCATGTGTTTATGTAATGTTTGTTGCTTCTTTTGCCATTAATTTCCAATCCCATTGCACTATGGTCTGATAGTATGCATGGGACAATTTCCATTCTTTTGCATTTACTTAAGAAAGGTCTATGAGCCAATGTGTCTAAAGTTTTGGAGAATGTCTCAGGGCAGCTGAGAAAAATATGTACTCTGATGTTGTGCAGTGAACACTCTGTAGATATCTACTAAGTCCATCTCTTCAAAAGTTTGGTTTAGTTCTGTTATTTCTTTGTTGTTTTTTTGTCTATTTGATCTGTTTATTCATGAGAGTGGGATTCTGAGGTTCCCCATCACAATTATGCTAGTTCTTATTTGATTTTTTCATGTCCATTAATATTTGTTTTACATAGTTGAGTGTGCTAGTATTTGATGCATGTATATTTATGATTGCTATCTCTTCCTCTTGGATTGTTCTCTTTACAAGGATATAGGGACTTTTTTGTCTCTTTTAATCAATCTTGGCTTGAAATCCACTTTGTTTGCACATAGAATAACTATCCCTGCTTTTTTCCAACTTTCTGTCACATGGAATATTGTTTTCTAGCATTTGATTTTTAGTCTATGAATTTCTTTTTGAATTAAATGTGTTTCTTGTATACAATACATTGTTGGATCTTGCTTCTTGATTCATTCTTTCTATTTCTTTTGGTGAATTGAGACCATTAACACTAATGGTTAAAATTGATGTGTATTGACTTATCCTTTTTGTCATGTTATTTTCCTGTTGTTGGCCCTCCTCCCCCATTTAATTGTTTTCTTTGCCTGTAGGATTCATTGTGTTAGGGTTCATGGAATTGTAGTTCTTTTTATCACTTTCTAGAATATCCTTTGGGACATTTTGGAGTGCTGGTTTGGAGTGGTGGTCATGAATTTCTTCAAGTGTTCTTTGTCATGGAAGTATCTTATTTCTCCATCAATTTTGAAGATAGTTTTGCAGGGTACATCAGTCTAGGCTAGAGGTTGTTTTCTTTTAGGGCTAGAAATACTTCATTTCAAACTCTTCTTGGCTTGGGGTTTGTGCTGAGAAGTCAAGCCTATGAATTTTGACTCTATGATGCTTCAAATATGATATGTATTCAGTGGAAATGTACTTGGAATTTTGAAATTAGATCTTTTCTGGGTGAGCATTGGACAGTCAGTCTTCCTTCATGATATGGGGTAGCTGCAAGGACTGCAGCTCCCAGGCAGCTTCATCAGAACAGGAGAAAGCCACCAACACTCTCTAGTATACTTTGTTGCGCTAGGATGTGTGGAAGACTGGACAGGCTAAACTCACTTCTGATCTCACAATATTTTCAAGGTGTGTGTTAGTTACTTTTCTTGTTGCTGAGACAAAACGCCCCACACCCAAAGTTAAAGGAGAACAGATTTATTTAGCTTACAGTTTGTAGAGGTTTCAGTCCATAATTGGCTGGCTCCAAGACAGGCACATGGTAGAGGGGCAACTGTTTATGGTGGGAGAAGATAGCAAAACTGGGAGAGGAAGGGGGAGGAGGAGAGGAAGGGGGAGAGACACTTTTGTTCCCTTATATTGTATGCAGGCTACTTGTCCTAAGGTGAGTGTAACACTTATACTCTTAATCTAAGATAGGACCATGAATCAGTGAAATACAATAGTTCAGCCACCTCCCAAAATCCTGCTCCTTCATGACCCCTGTGAGGCTTTAGGGGGCCATTCAGATACAAATCATAACAGGGTTTATATACTGGGGCCAGGGTAAGTCCAGAGCATTTGTACCAAGTTACAGATGGTTGTATATCAATTGGAAAATCTGTAAAGAGCTAGATAGTATTTAGGTTTATTCAGGCTGTAGGGTCTCTGCTTCAGCTCTTCAACATTGGAATTATAGCACAAATCCATCTACAGATCATACCTAAGTGAGTAAACAGGAGTATGTTATATTAAAACATAATGCCCATCAACATTTGAATTTTATGAAAGTTTTACACATTGTGTAACATTCTTCTTTTGATGTTCGTAATATCAAAACAGAAATTTTTCTTTGCTCACCAGCTACACAAAAAACAGGCAAGGGATAGATTTTACCTACACATCATAATTTACTCCTGAATTAGTGGAAGAAGCTCCTCTTACCATCACTGAGTTTCAACCAAAACCAACTCATACCAAATCTTCCATCTTTTCCCTGTCTGTTCTGCCTCCCTCAGATTCTTTGACACAAAACCTAATCAACAAATTAGTTTATCCATATTCAAATTCAGTATGTACTACTAAAAAGGACTTTAATTTTAGATGTAAACCACAATATCATTATCATATCTAAAATATAGCAATCCCTTAGTATAATCAAACATCTAATTAGTATTCAGTTTTCCCACTGTCTCCTAAGTGCTTTTGACTATACAGTTTGAGTTTTCTTCATCTTTAGTTTGTTTGAATCAAAATATAAGATCCACATTGCAATTGCCAATATGTTTCCCGTTTCCTTTAATCCATGGATTCTCTTTCCATCTCTTTCTTTTCTTCTTTCCCTGTGTACAGTATTGGTTGGAAAAATCGCATGGTTTATACTACAGGGTTTCCTGTATTCTGGCTCTTGCTGATTGCATCCCTGTTTTGTTGGCGGACTTGTCACTCTGTCCTTGGTGTTTTCTGCACTACAGTATTTCTTGCCAACTGGAAATCAGAGCTAAACACTAGATGAGGTTCTGGTTTTTGTTTTTGTTTTGCTTTTTAGCATATTACTTCCCAGGTGGTGCTGCGTGCTGCCATTCTCCCGTCAGGGGGTCTGTGAAATATGATTGTTTCTCTTCTGATCTTCTGATGGCTAGCAAGCTGCCACCAGCGACTATTGCCTACATTCATTGCTTATTTTTAAAAAATAGACTTCATTTTATTAGAGCAGTTTTAGATTTACAAAAACAAAACCAAAGATAAAGAGCAAGAAGTTTCCTGTCTAGCTAATCTTGCACTAATATGATGCATTCGTTGAAACTGATGAGTCAGTACTGGTACAATCTTATGAACCACAATCTGTAGTTTACATCAGGATTCACCTCTATTTTGTGCAGTTCTGTGGGTTTTGACAGATGCACAGTGTCATGTGCCCACTGTGGCAGTATCACACACAATACTTCACTGCCTGAGCACCCTCTGGGCTCCACCTGGTTATCCATTCATGAGCCCCCAAGCAGCTGCCACACATTTACTCTCTCTATGATTCTTCTTCCCCTAGTTCCAGTGTTTGTTAACTATGAGTAAAATTACTATAAATATTGATATACAGACTTTTGTGTGGCCATAAGCTTTTGATTCAGTTGGGTAAATATTTAAGGGTAAAATTGTTTGATTGTATGTAAGAATATGTTTATCTTTTTAAAAACTGTTCAGTCATCTTCCGAAGAGACTCTGCTATCTTCTAGGAGTTTAATAGTTTTGCATTTATGTTTAGACCTTTGTTCCATTCATTGTCAAAGATCAATCAGCTATATTTGTATGGATCTATTTCCCTCCTGTTCACTGATCAGTTTGTCCAGTCTGTCAATGCCTCACTGTCTTGATTGAGTATTGTAGTTAGTGTCCATCTTCTGACTGCGATGGTCACTACCTTGTCGGCACTTCCTTAGCCATTTGCATTTCCATAAAAAATTTAGAATCAGTTTTTTTTATATGCACAACATAATTTGCTGGAATTTCAGTTGGAGTTGAATTGAATTTTCAAATGAAGTTGGGAAGAATTAACATCTTAATGTAATGTTACTGGGTAGCTCTTTCTAAAAGTGGCTCACCAAACAAATGTTACCATGGTTTGTGGTGTTCACATCTCTTTCTGGAGTTGGAGTCTAGGTTTTTCTGGTCTTGAGCAAAGAACTGAATGAAATGAGCAAAAAAAAAAAAAAAAAGGATGACAAAGTTGTTTGAAAATGTAAAACCGAAGATTAAGTGAGAAGCTGGCTCTGCAGAGTGAGCTAGGGTTGAGTAAATGAAGAAAAAGCAAAATAACAGACTCTTCATGGCATCTCTGTCCTTTTATTCAAATTTTGCGGAAACCCATGAGAACTTCTTCGTGTGGGAGCAACCTGCTCAAATTCTCTTCAGAAGTCCATGAGTGGGGCTTTGGCAACTGTCCTGGACATGTGTTCTAGAAAGCTGTGATTAGCAGGCCGTGCCCACTTCCCCAGCTGGCTTAGTGACGCCCTAACTCCTGTCTCATTATTGTTTTCATATCCATGAACATGGAATAGCTCTCCTTCATTTAGACGCCCTCTGATTGCTTTCATCAGAGTTTTAGAGTTTTCCTCATATAGATTTAGTACCTTTTTATATTTATGTTTAAAGTATTTCATTGTTTGATGCTAATTTAAATGGTATTCTATTTTTAATTTCAAATTCCAATTTCTCATTGCGAGTAGAGATGTATTCATTTCTCAAATTTATAGAATGGTGATAGTCTATCATTCCATACTTACTAAAAGTACTCTTCTATAAAAAATTTCTCAGAGTAACTTTTCAGTTATCCAAAGATAGGATAGGATAGAAACTCCTTCCTCTTAATTTTCCAATTTTTCAAAAGTGTTGGATTTGTTCTTTAATACATAATACTAATGTTTGTTATTTTTTAAAAGTATCATCATAAAAGAATATTATATATGTTTCAATCTATTACATGAGACACATAATCATATAATTGTGTCTTAAATTTAGCAGGTACACAGCTGTAATCCCAACACTCAGGAGGCTGAGGCAGGAAGATTGTCATGAATTTGAGACCAGCCTAGACTATATAGTGAGTTTAAAGCTGGCCTGAAAAAGGTTACCACCTCAAAGCAAAAGCAAAAACAAAAACAGACAAATAAGCAAAAATGTTACCTGATACAGTTCTGTGTGCTATGCAAACTAGAAGTTATAGAGTTAGATTTGTTTCAATTTTGTTTTGATTTTAGGGATTGATTTTTTTTTTAAATCTAGACTTAAAAATAGTCACACACATTTGTCTTTTCATATTCCTTTTTGAATTTTTGGCAGTTTATCTTTGGAACGAATTCCTAGAAGTGAAGTTGCTGCTTTGAAGGGCGTGTGTGTGTGTGTGTGTGTGTGTGTGTGATTTTGCTCCATGCTGCCAAATCTTTTGCTCTTGGGGTTGCACCACTTGCGTCTGACTGGTAAACAGCATCGGGTGCTCGGAGACTGCATCAGGGTGCCTTTAAGAGTTTTTCTTAAAACGCATCTCGTGTTATCCTGGCAACAGCTCTGTATTTACCCTGATTTTGCAGACATCGCTATGGTTTGGGTGTCGTTTGGCTCCACCAAAGCTCATGTGGAGCTTTGGTCCCAGGATAAGAGTGCTGACAGGCATTTGAAGTCATGAGGGACCTGACCACGTGAGTGGGTTGTGCTTTTCTTTAGGCAGTGAGTTCTCACTCTCTTGGGACTGGATTAGTTATCAAGAGAGCGAATGTTCCTAACACAGTTCAGCTTTCTTGGCTCTTTCTTGCTTTCTCACCTGTCTCATGCTTCCCCTCTGCATCTGCGTGTTTCCCTTCTGGTTCTCCATCCTGAGATGAGGCAGCGCCAAGTCCTGGAGAGAGGCTGAGCAGATGCTGACACCAGGCTCTTGAACTTTTCCACCCCCAAAACTATGAGCCAAAATAAAGTCTTTTCTTTAAAAAGTACCCGGCCTCCAGAATCTTGCTGTAGCAATGTAAAACAGACCAAGACAGATGGAGAAGCAGACTCAAAAGAGCCGACATGTCTGCATACAGTAGGAAACAGCTCCACTCTTAGCTCCAAAAACTCCTGGATGAGATGCGGTGTCTGCCCTCTCACGCCTCTAGTGTGACTCTGCTTTCTGGCCTTGTTTATGTTGGTCCAGCTGAATTTACCTCTCCCTTACAGAGTTTGAGGACGAGGACGTGAACCTGGCAGAGTCCTGTGGCTGTCTGCTTCTTTCTTTCATTTATTGAACAAATGGCACTAGGCCAGGGGCTGTGACAGTGAAGATGATGTCTATGTAGTCCTTTGTGAGACCCAGCGCTTTTGCACAGAGAGGGAGGCACTTGGTGGTAAGTGTTCACCGTGGGGCCGAGGCGTCGGGGTAGGGAAGCGCAGGGGAGGGGCTCTGAGGAGGAAGCCAGGTCACAAGGGGTTTCCGGGAAGAAGTGACAGCTGAGTGGACATCTGAAGAGTAAGGTTTAGATGCATCAAGTGGGAGGACAGAGGAAAAGAGGATCCTGGGTAGCAGTGTTGCCAAGAACTGAAGGCAAAGGGCACTGATGAAGCTAACGCATTCCGGGAGGACCACGGGTGACAACATGTGTGATTAATTAACTGACTTGCAGATAGCTTCTTTAAAAGTACAGTCTCCAGGGCACCAACATCTAGAACTCTGAATCGGTGACATGATGGCGCATATCTTAGGCTCTGCCTCTTACTGTGCATGGCCTTGTACTCCCGACGTCTGGCAGGAATGCTTGTCTCTCGGTGGCCTTCTCTAAACATCTTTTCTTCTCCTGGCTTGAAGTGTGCCACACTGGGGCAGCCTTCCTATGCCAGTCTACCAGGTAAGGCAACCTAAAATAAGTGGAATATTGAAATATTGCACAACGATTTGATTATAAGAAACTAAACTTCGGGCCTGTCTCTGGGAAGAGTGAGAGGAAGGAAGAAATATTTCACAAGAATGTTCCAGAACCTGAATTTGCATTTGTTGACCAGAACAAACAAACAAACAAACAAACAAACAAAAAACTGGTAAGTGAGTGGACTGTTAATTACGCTGTACCTCCATCAATGTCTTCAGCTGATACACAAAGATCAAGACACTGGCCCTAAGATCAAATATACTATGCCTGATAGTATAACCCGCCTGATAAGGGTTAATAAAATTAGTAGGATAAATGAGGAGAGAGACTGCAGCAAATGTCTTTGATTTTGCAGGAGAATCATTTCATCTTAATCACATCAGAAACCCAGCTTGCCTCCTAACTCACAGCATTGGCCTGATCTTTTTGAATGATCCAGAAAGAAATGTGTGCTGGGGCAGATGGAAGCGTATTTGACGGAAATCTGGTGATAAAAGACTTTTTTTTTTTAAGGGAATTCAGTGTTATGATTGGTGGTGTGGCTGAAGTCTTGTTTTTTTAGATCAGATTTTCCACCTATCGAACAGTGACCCCTTTCCTTCAGTTATTACAGTCACAGATGGGCTCCAGAGAGCAACAAATGACATTTGGATATGACATGTAGAAGCTTGATCCAAAGCTCCATGATTCACCCCAGCTCCACCTTGCAGAATCATTTTCCAGAAGCCCCAAGTTTGTCTGTCCTCCCCTGGGTTTCCTCATCTGCGCCCCTGACATCAGTATACCTCCAGCCCATGTCTCCCCACTACACAGCCCAAGGGCTGCTCAGCCCTGCGCTCAGGTGTCTCGCTGCCCCTCTCCCCTCAAGCCTGTTTCTGGTCGGTAGCTCCACAGGCGGGTCATCAGCTTAGACCATCTGAACTGTAGCCGTCCTTACTGAGATGCTGCTCCTCGCTCCCAGAGATCTCTGCTCTTCCAGTCCCTTTATCTTCCAGGGTATTTTCTTCACCCACCCGCGAATTCCTAGGCACCCCTTCACCTGCTGGCGTGGTCTCCCACACCACCTCCCCGCCTCCGCCACCTCTTCTGCACTGCCCACCCGCCCCTCTCTGATCGAGGCTCCACATCGCCACCGAAACACCTTCTCCATGTGTACGTCTGCCTGCATCACACCTCCCTACAACTTTCGAGTGGGGTTCAGTCTCTTTGGGATAAAGACTGGGTTCTTGAAGGGGGGGCTGCCCTGCCCTGTCGGGTCAGGGCCTTCTCCCTGTTTCTTGTACTCCGGCCACCCCTCTGCACAGCACACTACTACTGCTTGTGGATTGCTTGTGCTCACTCTGGCTTCTCCACTGAGCCAGGAACACGCCTGTCTCAGCCACACCTTCCCTAACCCTCAGCCTGGCCAGGTGTCCAGCTGAACGCTCTCAGGGCGCGGAGCGGCTCTTTGTGTCCTAATGCGCTGCCCAGCTTGGTTATACATTTATCGATGCCATTATTCTATGCCTTGCATGCCCTCAGTAGTCATGCCCTGGTCATGTGACCAGGGACAGCGTGTTTGCCACCAGGAACCCTCAGCCACACACATGGTGCCTGGCATAACAGGAGTGCGCAGTGTGTGGTGGTGAGTGAGTGAATCCACTGAGTCGCCTGCAGAAAAGACCTTTGATGTCTCCTCCAACTCATCGGAAAGACCCAAAATAGGCTACTCAGAGCAGGAAAGAGTATTTGGTGCCACAAAGGGTTCTAACAGGAGAGGATGCCCCGAGTCCTCTGAGGCGCCCACCAAGGAAGGGCAGCTCTGAAATGAACAGCTTGTCCATTTAGCGGCTAGGTCAGTTAGTTCAGCGTCTCCTCTCCTGTAGGATTATCACGAATGGGACACCACTGTAGGTGGGACACGCTCCACCCGGAAGGCATATCAGTCTTCATGGATGCAACTGTTGAACCCTAAAGCTGTCACTGAACTGAATGCTGAAATCGCAAGGACTTGACGGCAATGACGCCGTGCGGGTGACTGAGACTTCCGGTGTGCGCACTCCGGGTGCCGCCTCTGCTCAGGGCTACTAGAACTCCGTGGTGATTACTGGGCTGGTTATCTGTTGAAACACTTCAGATACAAATTTCAGAACAGAGTTAGGTGCCGCTGAAAGGTAACTTGCTCTAAGCAGAGACTGACAAATACACTGACTTACTCTGGGTGACTTAGAACTAATCCTGAGCGAATAACGAACTAGGTCCCCAGCTAGGCCTGAGGAGACCAGTGCAGCCTCTGAGCCACTGAGACCTCCGCGGACAACGCTGCTTCGCAAATGCTGGAAAGCATTAATTTCTGCGCTCCGGGATCATGTCATGGGCCTCAGTCAGGTGACTTGAACCCAGGTGCCCTACATTAAACAAGAGAGGAGCGGGTGTGTTTGTGTGTGCATGTGTGTATGCATATGTGTAACATGTGTATGCACACACAAATGTACATGTATGTGAGTGTGCATGTTCATATGTATGCACTTGTACTGCTGAAGTGCGTGTAAATGTGTGTATGTGAGTGTGTATGTAGTGGACACACATACGTGTATGTATGTTTGTGCACACAAGTGTAGTATGCATGTCCACATGCACACATGCAGTGTGTATGTCTGCATATGTGTTAGTCAGGGAACATTTTGCAAATATATTTCACGCTTTCAGTCTGGGCTCATAACTTCCACGGGCAGTGATAGGAAGTGAACACCCAGCACAAAATGGAGCAATGCAAACCAGTCCCTAGAAGAGAGTGTAAATTCGTCATGTTGAAACCCACAAAAGCAGGGATTCTTTAGGTACACATAAGGGGAAGTAATGGTCTTGAACCATTAATAAACATTGCCTGTGAAAAACAGGAGGGAACAGAGAAATGAAACACAGCTCGCACAGGTCCAAAACCATCTTCTCAACTCTCTTAATGCTGATGGATGTGACATCAATCCCCAAGCAGTGTATGTGCTCAAAGAAATGTGCTCATCTCGATTTGATGAGGAAAACATCTCATGTACAAGTGGACATCTTGCCCCCTGGTGCTGGACATACAAAGTGACCCAGCT
Organism: Hydrochoerus hydrochaeris; assembly: GCA_004027455.1. Classification (NCBI taxonomy): domain Eukaryota; kingdom Metazoa; phylum Chordata; class Mammalia; order Rodentia; family Hydrochaeridae; genus Hydrochoerus; species Hydrochoerus hydrochaeris. The sequence continues at coordinate 200,131 of PVLA01001564.1, read as the reverse complement.
AAAGAGGGCAAGCAGCGCATTGGTCTGCTGTACACCACTCCACTAACACATTTCAATAAGCAGAAAACCTGTTCTCTGATTTTCGTTCATCATGCTCTGATGGCACCATCAAGGCAAATTTTAATCCAGTTGGGCAAATCTGGACTATTTTGACTTCATTTAGAAGGTCAAGGAAGTAGACTGTGTTAGACCTATTTCTTTCTCCTATAAACTCCCCATGGTGCCTGTTCTGGGAATTTATAGACCTAAGTCATGCTTCTTCCTTGGTTCCTGTTTGCCTACACTTTCAATCCTGTCCTCAGAAAGAAATGTCTTTGAAATAAATCGAAAACGGTAACACCCCAACTAAGCTAGTAACCAGAATCACCCGGGGAGCCTAAAATACACAATCTCCCGGGTTCCACGCCATCTCCACGCCGAGCCTCAGGAAGAAAATCTCCTGGGAGATGCTGCTGCGGTCCTCTGGGGCAGCAGTTGGAATAAGTCTCCAGCTTCTAACCACAGGTTCACGTTAGCAAGTTAAAGAAGGAAAATTAGCCTTTAGCAGTGACTAAATATTACCTCCAAGTCCAATTCAAGCTAAGTCATTGGAGAATTTTAAGATTTTTACTTGGGAGCAATTGTGGTCCAAAGTATAACTGGCATTTAAGGTTTCCGTTTTCCTTGAGTAGCTCCGGCCAGCTAAGCCTCGGCAGGCTGGTTCTCCTCTAACCACTCTCTCTGCTCTGCTTTCCAAATCGGGAGCTTCCCTCTAGCCAAAGATTACCTCTTCCATGAAAACAGCAATGACTGCATTAGCTGCTCCTCCCTCTGAGAATCCCTTGGGCTAGTCAGAGGCATATAATTTAACACTTAATTGTTTTCTAATTGCTTCCGATCTGTTCTGTTCCCTCACCCTATTATAAGCAGCTCAAGGGTGGAGACCACGGCTCCTCACAGTGGCTTTAATAAGGCTGCTCGCCTGCTTGGCCTCCCACTGCGGCCCCAGAGAGCCAGCCTGGCATGAAATTGGCTCTCCATGAATATTCGTTGAATTAATGAATTTGTTGACAGAATGATCATCAGAACATACAGTCAGGAAGATCACTCCTGGACAACAAATGACGTCTCCTCTTGTTTCCTGCCATTTCATTCAACCAACATTTAATGGAGAGCTGGGACCCTACTGTCCTCAGTGCTGGGGACACTTGATCGATGCACTGTAAACTTCCAAGAAAGGGGAAATAAAACCTTTGGAAGTGGAATTGTTCTTGCAGGCTTTAGAAGACTGAAAAACAGGACAGAGGTCATTTTGATGACAATCATCACATCTCACAGAAACATAAGATGACAAATTGGCTGCCTTTGACTGGGTTTTACAATATTTTAGTTAAAAGTAGTACAGTGGCTGATGCAGTCACAATAAAGGCTGCCTTTCTTTCTTTCTTTCTTTCTTTCTTTCTTTCTTTCTTTCTTTCTAGAACCTTCTGCAGCACATTTTCAGAGTGACAGAGCCCTTCATTAACTTTAATATTGCATATATTTTGTTAAAAGTTTAGCCCCTTGGAAGCATGAGCCAGAGGGGACCATGCCATCTTACCCGTCACTCCTTGGTCTCCTTTGAAGTCTGTTCCTGTGTGACAGACTTCTAGACCCCAAGCCCCACAAAGGATCGGAAGCCACCAGAGACTCGATGACTCGGTGTAAAGGAAAAGCAGTATTTGTTTTGTAGACTCAAATTCCCTTTTTCTATTCACCATGACTTCATCTCTCAAACGTGGTGGGTCTGTCTGTTCCTGCTGCTTCTTGTCTCACTGTCAGGCCCCCTCCTTCTTACACCCCCAGAAATGGGCAGTCAGTATCTCGGCCTCACTTAGCGCCATCCTGCCCCAGCAAACAGCTTCAGCTCTCCGGCCTGTGATAATTACTGAGCTAACTGACTGCAGGGAGAAGCAACCTGCAGAGATTTCTACTGCCAAGTAATTAGGGCTGGAGAAGCTCCACACACCATTAGTCCTGCTTTGGGGAACAGGATTTTACAAACCTTGTGGCAGGCACTTGATACAAAGTTCTGTGGCTTTTCAGATAGCAATGAGAGAGAAAGGGGCTGAGACATGATAAGTCAGAGGATGGAAATTAGTGCAAAGTGAGACGTGGAGAGATGGTAGAGAAAAACAAAGAATGTCTTGAGTCTGGGTGGCTTTCTGTTCATTGAAGAAAAAAATCAGTGTATTCAAATTACTTCTTTTGAATCAGTAGCTGTCCCCAAATAAGGGGCTGACTGTCACACGGGAAGGCAGGTTTTGCTAGGGAAGTCACAATACAAATGCTGCCTACTTGTTAGCATCACTCTAGTGGGATCCGGCTGCCCTCATGCTGTTCTCAATCCCTGATAAGTGACTTCATATAATGAAATCCCAGGTTCTTCACCTAAGTAAAGTCATCTTCTTCAGGGGTCCAAGTCATTCCTCCCACCAAAGGCACCTTGGTGAACTTTCAAAGTTATTTTGATGAATTAATAAAATGGATTCAGTTTCAACAAATGTTCTGTGACAGAGGGAGATGCAGGAAAATGAGTTATTTTTATCATGCTTCAAATAGATTCGAATACACTATACTGATTTTCTGATTTCCTTGAGTAGAGGAACCACTGCATTGCATCAAGGCCAAAGTCAGAACTGTCTCTCCATAAAGTCCAGCATGGGCTTCCACTCAGCAGCACAGCCTGGATTTCCTGAGATGAGGCCATGAACTACCTTCAATAAGAATAATAAGAACGGAGGCCTGGGGATCTAGCTCAGCAGCCCAAGCACCTGCCTCGAGAGTACAAGGTCATGAGTTTGATCTCCGGCACCAAAAAAAAGGAATAATAACAACTGAGATTAGATATACATAGGATTTCATTTTTATGCTTCTTAAAGGTCTGACAATGAAACAAGCAGAAAGTAAATTGAAGGCAGTCTACACTGAGACTTTTGCTTGTGAAACTGGGTCATTCTAAGAGACCTTGACATCTTGGGATACATACTACCAGTTTCACTAGCTAAGTATCATAGATCTATCTATCTGTCTATTTATCCATCTATCCTTCTGCCATCTATCTATCTGCCATCTTCATTGTCTTTGTTATCTCTGTATTTCTTGTCCCCTTTCTCTGCAGGGAGTGCTTTCCAAGACGTTCTGTGCATGCTGGAAACTGCAGATAGTACTGCACCTTACACTATGATTTTTCCTATTTAAAACCGTGATAAACTTTCCTTTATAAACTGGGTGCAGTGAGAGCTTAACAACAATACATAATAATAAAACAGAACAGTCTAAAGTTATTTAAAACTTTTAAAGTGTTTATTTTTGCAATTTTCCATTTCCTATTTTTGGGCTATGCTTGACTATAGGTAACCAAAACTGAAAAGTGGTAAATCCATCGGTCTTTCTAATCTACCATCTATCTGTATTTACTCTGCCTGCCAATCACTCACTTTTCACCTGTATCTAACAGTGATCTGTCCATCTCTATCATCTATTTACTGATTTGTGCAGCATTGGTCTCTTCACAGGAGCATCCCAGCCTTCTGAGCATTCTCCTGTCACAGCTGACCGCCCGGGTTTCTGATCCTTGTGTTGTTTCTCCAGGCACCAGCCCTGCTCTCAGCGCTGGGATCTGCTGCAAACTCTTCAAGCCCAGCCCTGACCAATCAATGCCTCGGTGGGAGTTGTGCTATAATCACCCCTGCAGGATTTGGTCAAGGAACCTTGTCTCAGGAACAATCTGTGACAGCTCTACTGAGAAGTTCGCGCCGACAAGATGTTCTCTGGCGCCAGTGCCAGCAGCACCAGCTAATGACATCTGGTGCCAGAGGGCTGCTTGGTGGGATGCAGCAACGTTCTAGGATCACAAAATGTCAGAGCCAGCACTGGTCTACAGGTGCCTGCTGACTACAGAGGGACTCTGTCCCTAAGGTTAAGTCTCTTTCTTTTTCTTCTTATCCCAGACAAAATGGATGTGAGCCAGATGGGAGGGCAAAAGCCACATTCTTCATTCTAGTCCTTTCTCTGAGGAAGGGTGAGCTACCTGTGTGAGTGCTGAGCATGAGGGTGTGCAGAGCCCAGATCCTAGAGGACGCACAACCAGGTGTCCCCAACCTGAGTGTTGAGATCCCTTGCGACCTTCAACAGACCTTGGGATTGTTGCCCTGACCTTAGTATAATGGACCTGCCTCTGTTGAGCATTTAAATATCTCTGGAGCTCTGTGACTCTGGTATCAAGCCCAGAGTCAGCCCTCCACTGGGATAAGGATCTTTTGTTTTTAAGGTACAGAAAGTCTTGTCTCCTTACACTTTGCATTGTCCTCAGTGCCTCCTCATCCCTCTGCAGGGTGTCAGAACAAATTAGTAACACTCAGTCACTTCCCCTGTCCTTGTGGGCATTGCTCCCTCCACATGCTTCACTGCCCAGTGAGGGCACAGGTGTCCAGCCTCACCCAGGACATGTTCACAGACCAGGCCTGTGGGATCATCAGCACTGGGGCTGCCACCGGGGCAGGGGTCCTCTAGCTCCATAGAGCTTTCCAGATGGGGCTGGGCAGCAGCGAGCCCATGTCTGGTATCTTACTATCTTACCTCACGCTGCCTCTGGTACCACGCCGTGTTCCGCGTTAGTAACGACTGAGCTGTTCCTCCTGTGGGTGAGTTTGGGTTCTTTGAGAAGCCAGTGCCAAGTGAGATAATTGAGATTTATTGAGGAAATACCTGTGCAGGATAAAGACGGAGAACAGGATTGGAGAGGAGGAGGCTTCAGACCATGAGAAGAGAAGGAAAAAGTGGTCAGGAGGCTCAGTTGGGGGGACCTGAGCCAGGCGTGTCCATTGGAGGAGTCCTGCCCTGGGCAGCAATGGCCCTCTAGGGTCTGCAGCATTCATCCTTGGCTGGCAACATGGCTTGGCACAAAGGCCAGCGAATCCAAGGTAGAGCAGCTGGAAGCTGTTGGTCACCCACGTTCCCTGCAGTAGGCGTCCTCAAAGTAGGAGCTGAATGGCATAGGTCTATTCAGAACTGCCACACACCCGAGGACCTCTGTGATGGTCCAAGAAGGCATTTTTACACAACTCACTGAGTGGCTGGTGGCCTCCCTGAGGCACAGCAGCAGTAACACAAGGGGCTACGCTCAGCAAGCTCAGTACAACTCCCGGGCATCTCAGCAAGGAAAGTCAGATGTGCACAGGACTCGCATCAGAGATGACTTAGACTCGGACAAGTCATTTCCCCGAAAGGGATGGAAATCACTTTGAGCTTTTAATGGCTGGATGGCACATCAGGGGGTTTTGTTTTAGGTGCCCCTTTCCACCATCAATGGTGACCCCAGGGAAGTGGATAGGGTGATCTGTTGAGGACTTAGTCAAAGCTGTGCACAGCGTACAGGAAAAGCACAGTGGGTAGGGACTACAGTATCCTGCATTAGTGACAGCTAGGCTGCTCCTATTTATAGGTCAAGGGCAGGGACGGAGCACAGAATCACATAGAGAACATCTTGACAAGAGCAGTGATCTTTGGCTACAGGACCCGGAGCAGAGGAGGCAACATCCCAGGGTGTGAGCTTGTGAAGCAGCACCTTCATGTCTGTTGCTCTCTCTCTCCATGCTGCCAGGGCTCTCCCTGGCCGTGACCAGCAATCGGGGAAGCAGGAAGTCCATTCAGGTGAGCTTCCTGGGGCAGAGAGCAGGTGCTGAGCAGACTGGAGGTAAGGGAGCAGTAGCTAAGCCCCCATCATGCCGCTGAGGTCCAGTCCGAGATGACACAGATGGTTCAATAAGGGAGGAAAGCAACAGTTCATCCTTCATTCATCTACTCAGCAAATCTTTTCTTGGAGTCAGCACATAAGTCATCGCATCGTTCCTTGTTTGGCACTCTGAGGAGTTAAAGTTATTGAATGAAAAAGGACTGGGAGCTGCTGCTGCCTTATTTCCCTCAATGTCACAGTCTCCTGTGGCTGGCAGGTAATTGAGATGCACGCTGCACTTGCTATTTTGAGGAAGAACCTGCCTGTGTGGGGCGGTGTGCGATGCCAGGGAGTGCCTGCTACCCGCTGAAGCTTGAATCGCAGCGCTAGAGTTCAGCATCAGGTCTCCAAAATATTGTTTTGCTTTTGGAGAGTTATCTCTGGGGACGAATCCCCACCCCACCCCACCCCCGCTCCCAAATGGGTACTGTGGTCCGTATCCCTGGTTTAGCTTTTTGTGGTTGCATCAACTTGTGGTCAACTGAAATCTAAAATTATTAAATGGGAAATCATATATTTTGAGAGGTGGGTGAGGGAGAGGGAAGGAGCATATTTATATAGCTTTAATTACAGTGTATTTTTATAGTTCCTCTAATTTATTATCTTATTAATTATTCATTATGCCTATTTGTAGAATAAATTTTACCTTATATGTGTCTACATAGGAATATATATATTATATATAATATAAAAATGTATATATGGTTTGATACTCTCTGTGGTTTCAGAGATCCACTGGCTAGGAATGAACTCTCCCAGCATAAAGGGGTATGACTGTAGTTTCTTCCATCTCAGCTCTCAACCATTTCTGGGCTTGGCAATCACCAGGAGAGCCCACAGGAACGCAGCTACCTGGCCCGGCCCCCACGATGTTGTTTAATTAACCAGTGGGACCATCTGCTGCTTGCAGATTCTTGCACCCAGGCAGGGCTGGGGGGCATGGCTGACATCTTCATTGCTTAAGTTTGTTGAGGCGCAGCCATGAGCAACACGGTACAGGGCAGGGACAGAGAGTACCATCGAGACGGGGGGGCAGAGGCCAAACCCCTTATGGTCCTGCCCAGTGTGAGCATGCTGGAGCAGAGAGAGAATTTGCAGGACTTGGGGTAACCCAGTGGGAGGCCAGGCTGTGTTTGGGTGGAGGAATGCCGATAGCATGAGGATGCACCACGGGGCCCATCTGGAGTGAGGTGAGAGCGGATTCACTGTCAGGTGGCCCCACTACAGGAAGGCTGGGTCCTTCCTTTATTCACAATGTTGATGATTCAGTCATATAGATGTTTTACATTAATTTTGATTTGGATTAGAACCTCGTTTATCATGATTATTGAGTTTTCTGGCATTTTCCATCTTGCTGCAAAGTGAGCTGTCTCGGGACAGGAGATGGCATGATTGAGCACAGCTTCTGGTTGTGGAAATAGGCTTGGTTTGGGGTGTGACAGACTTGAATTTGAACCTCAGCCTCATCTGTGTGGTGGTGGGCGGATCACTCGTCTCCCTGAGCCTCCGTTTTATTTCCCAGGATACTAACTCATTTTGGTGGGGCCTTGGTGACCAATAGGATGCAGGCACAATGCAGGGATGCAGGACCTCCTGCTCTGGGAGTCTCAGAAAGGGTGAGGGGTGGCGATGCCCACGGAGCATGGCACATTTGCAAGTGGGGCAGACTGTGGCCGGCACTGCCTGGCTATTTTTGTCCCCTGTAGGCCTTGCTTGGTAGCAGATGCCCCTGCCTCTCTGTTTTCAGGTGTGAGTGACCTGTGGCAGCTGAGCACTGCTGCGGGACCTCGGTTCACCTGCCAGGCCTCTGTGGTTGGTCACTCTGGGCTCCCATGCCATTGTCTGGGTCCCGTGGCATCCCCGGTCCCCACAGTGCACAGAAGGCTGCTTTGTCTCCTGCAAGCACCTGACTGCGGCACCACAAGGCGGTGACAGCACTGCTGGCCCATGGCCAGGCTCCGTCAGCAGCAACATTAGTCATGCCTCTTCCCAAAAGCACTTGGTCCGGAGCCAGGGTCTGGGTGACTGCGGAGGCTCTGGGCGGGTGGTTTTCATTTCCTTCCCGGGTTGGTTTTTAAACTGCTGGCCTTTTAGTGCTGAGATCCTCTGTGGGGATCTTGCTGGAAGAGCACCCCCACAGACCTGAGTGCTGAGCCACCACCCCTGAGGCTGCTGGGCCGAGGGCTCCCAACAGCACTGCAGACTCCCTTCCGGTTAGGAGGACTCCAGCATGGCTCCTTAGTACCCTGAGGGCCACACCACTATCGGCTGGCACTGGTGGCTTCCTATCACTGGTGGCTTTCTCAGCTGTCCCAGAGAAGACACCCAGGGGCAGGAGAGGCAGAAGAGGACCAAGGCGCAAAAGGAGTAACATCATTTTCCCAGCAGGCTTGGGTGAAACGACCCTGAAGGAGCCTCCTCCAGAAGCCTTGGAGCCCAACATGGAGGGAGAAGGTGTCCCATGCACTGGAGATGGAGTGGGCACTGGGACCTCCTCCGTCGGCCCGGCATTGGAAGGCCTGGTATTTGGGAGCCCTGTTATTGGGGGACCCCGGCATTGAGGAACTTCTAGCATAGGGGATTATGACTGGAGGGCTCTGTCACTGGGGAGCCCTCTGCTATTGAGAACCAGTAGCAATGGGAGCTCTTGACACACACGGCCCCCATCCCTGGGTAGGGTGCCTCCGGCAGGCTGAAGCCAGGTTGTAGGTACAGCTGGAAATCAGAGCTGGGTGAGGTGGGCTTCGGAATGTTCACAAAGGCTCGAGTCTGTCACTCCAGGCATGTGTCAGGATTGCAGAGTGAAGTGACTGTGTTGATTCTGAGTGTGTGCTTGAAAAACCTCTACCTTGCCTGTGACATTCTGTCCTCTTGCCATGGTAACTGGCAGCATCCCAGCTAGTAGCCTCCTCCTTGTGTCTCCCATGGTCCCCGTCAGCCTGGGTCTGGAGTGAGCACTGTGAGCTGCTGCCTCTGAAGACAGCAGGGTAACTTCACCCATCGGACTGCAGCACAGCCCCGCCTCCTACCCCCGGAAGGCTGTGAAGACAGGTGGGAGACTTGCAATTTCCCACCCCTTGGTAAATCTGCAAAGGAACTTTCCCTGTAAGTGTGCACAGAAAAGTCTGTGGAGCATCCAGTTTTCTGAATGTACAAGCGTGACTTTTCTTCTGCTGGTGTCTCACCCATCTTTGGGGAGGACCATCTGGAGGACTCTTTGAACAAAGAGCAGTCCTCTCCACTTTGGCTAAACCTGGACCTGTCTCCGTGTACTGATGTGTACGGAGCTGGCTAAGCTGTTTCCTTTTCCTTTCGGTGAGCTCTAAGCAATGTAAATAGAGCCAGCGGAGGTGCTGATGCATAACCTTTGAAGCTATTCGACAGCCACTGTTTCCCGCCCCTGTGACTCCCCAAAGATATTGAGCAGGGGGAGATGGGATACAGAACTGTCTCTCCAGGGCTGTCAACTGGGTTAGAGCCTCCAGATAAGAGGTTATGACTTCTCAGGGCAGAAGAAGCTTGCACATCAGAGCTGAAGCCCCACTGCTTAGACATTACAGGCTGCCTCAGCTGTGTTATGCAGCTTGGTCTTTCTGCACATCCTTCTCCCCACATGTTGCAGAGGTGCTTTCAGGCCTCCTGCGCTCACAGCCCAGCTCACAGCACTGCCAAAGCTCCCACCATCCTCACAGTCACTCACCCTAAGCCACTCCCTCCCTCACTAATTAATAAAATCTGGGTTACATCCTGGGTCGAAGCCTTTGTTTTCAGCCTTCAGCCTGGCCAGACTCAGGACCCCTTGGCCCCCTATAATTACAAATATGTGTTAGTGTCTTTATTCTCACTGCGGGTTGCACTGGAAGTGGTAGATTAGAATTAACCTGCTAGAATTCCAGTAACTTTTCCATGAGCAATGCTAACCATATATAAAGGTACAAATCCATAGTATAAATCCAGTTAGCCCACTGTACCTGCAGGATCCTAGAATTCGACCAACCACAATTTAAAAAGTGTAGGCAAGCCTACCAGAATATGTGCCACTTTCTTTCTTGTCATTATTCCTCAAACAATGCAGCATGGCAACTATTTTCCATGGCATTGGCATTGTATTAAGTTTTATAAGTAATCTAGCAATGATTCAGGATATATCCGAAGATGTGTGTAGGTTATATTCAAATACTACACCACTTTATATAAGGAACTTGAGCCTCCACAGACTGAGATATCCTTCGTGGGAGAGGCTGGAACCAATTCCCCATAAAATTGTGTTTCAGCAACATTTGTGACATATTAAAACATTAGGCAAATGTTACCTAAAATGGAAATTCACCCGAGTATTTTCTCTGGCAAATCTATCTATAAATCTTTCTTTCCTATAAATTACCTTAGAATTCGAACTCTATTGATCACTTTATACCAGGAACTGCAATGATCAGCCCCCACTGTGTCTGTCCTATTGGACTTCGGGTTTCCTGAGCCCGGATCCTTATCTAATGCACCTTGTCTCTCCCAAAACAGTCAGGTCAACGCCTCCTCACAAGCACAGCCATTGACTCTAAAAGAAGGTTGACTTTGATATGGTGGAAGGTTTTACAATGTACTCTTAAGGCGGGGGGAGCAGATACTGAAAAGTATTTGACAGTTTTTTCTTTCCTGCTTCCTCCAAATGTGAGCAGAATCTAGCATTTTACATCTTGCAGTGACCCTGGTCCTGGCAGTTGGCACCTTCTGTAGACCGACTCCATCATTTCCCGGGCAGTATCAGGAACTGAGTCAGTGCCTCCAGCATCCCTGCCCCTCTCTGGGAAGATGTGCGGCACATTCCTACGTGCGGGATGGCGGTAGTCACGCAGTCTTGCAGAGTGCATGTTCCAGCCGGCCAAAGGCACAGGGCTTCTTGCACCCCTAGCACCTGGACAGACCCAGCGGCAGCACTGGGGGTGGCAGATCTGCTCCAGATCCCGGAGAACAAAGCCATGGGTGACCGCAGCAGGAGATGGTGGACTGGACCGTCTGAGTGGTAAGGAAGCCTTTGATGTGCCACGCAGCAGACTTTTGGCCTCCAAATCCACGCTGGGAGTCATCAAAGTTCGTGCAGGTTGGATTTCTGCCGGACCCTGCCATACAGCCCCTGGAGAAGTGTCAACCTCTTCCAGGCAGGTTTTCTAAATCCTCGCGGCTTCATGTCTCTCTCACGGTCTCTTGTGAATCTGGGCTCAGGGTGAGGAGGTACCTTCCTCCTCCGAGCCTTTCCATTATCTTTTATCACAGAAGCTGACTTGCCCTGCTCTCTCCCTGATAGCTGTGCTCTCCGAAGGCCGTGGGTTATTTTTGCAGGGCGGGGAGGCAGAAGTGGTTCTTACTTTCAGAATCTTATACAACTTTACTACTGCTGGACGTAGACACTTGGCTAAACCTGGACCTGTCTCTGTGTACTGATGTGTACAGAGCTGGCTAAGCTATTTCCTTTTCCTTTCAGTGAGCTCTAAGCAGTGTAAATAGGGCCAGTGGAGGTGCTGATGCATAACCTTTGAAGCTAGGCGAGTCACTGTTTCCCCGCCCCTGTGACTGCCTAAACATATTGAGCAGGGAGAGATGGGACTGTGCCTCCAACTCAACTGAAAGGAGGAAGCTTACAAAAAAGTTTTGCAGCAGGCAAATTCTCTACATCATAATATTCCCCCCACACCCAGATTTTTCCCAGGTCAGTGCTTTCCCATCTCCATGACAACCTATATCCCAGAAGAAATAGAGAAGTCATGGTCACCAGAGCAGCAGTGGGGGTGCTCTGGGGTTTATGTTTGAGAATGTCTCGTCTTCTGGAGGATGCCTGAAGATGGCCACTGCATTTAGGCCTCAAAATGGGCACAAGCAAATCCACTGACTCCCAGCGTTAATGGTCCACAGGAACGTCCCCCGGCATCCAACACCTGCGCGTCACACCGCGCATCCCCTTTGCAGTTTCTTTCAAATTCTCATTTTCCTCCTGGCATCTGTAGACGTTCTCAGGTCTCTGGCCAAGGTCAAACAGAGGATAAGACAAACCCATCACCCCTAATTTCCTAAAGCATGTCTACCCAGGTCCATTTGATAACCAGACACAGGAATGATTTCTACCGGAAAATAAGAGGAAAGACAAAAAGATCCACACCACGTGGTTGAAATATGAGCGTCAGGCTTTTTTGGTCCTTCACTGTACTCTCGGCATTTCCACCAGTCCCCCCACTAGAGCCTCCACCCCCAACCCTCTCTTCGCTTTGACTGCTGGGTAACAACTCTTTCCAGCGCTGATTCATTCAGTCATCCATCAGAGTGTTGTTTAAGTTTCCGTGATGTTCAGGCTTTATATACAGTCTTTCTGGCATACAAATCTCCACCAAGGTAGAATTTACAAAATGTGGTAAGTCAAAGAATGAATAGCTAAATGCAAAACAAATGTATAATCACACATTATGATAAGGGCTGTGAATGATTTTAGGGACGTATCTGTGGTGTGTGTGTATAAGAGAGAGAGAGAGAGACAGGGACAGAGAGACTGAGAGATTTTGTAAAGCAGAAGTGGAGAAAGTTTTTTTTGTGGATGGGTGAGAATTTGTCAGCCAGCCTGAGCTAGTCAGAATAGGTAGTAACAGCCAACCACCAAATCTCAGTGGCGCAATATAGTAAAACCTTACTTTTGCTCACATTAGTCAGCCCAGAGTCTGGCCAGCTCTTCAGGGCAGCTGTCTACCAGATGTGGCTCAGCTTTCCAGAGGCTTTGATCTTACGGCACCTCTGTGTTAACTTGTCTTGCGACCACACTGCAGCAGGGAACAGCACATGGGGAAATGTGCTCAGCTCTTAGATGTTTCAGCTGGGAGGTGACACATGTTCGTTCCACTGACATTTCACTGGCCAGTGCAAACCCCTTGCCCTGCCTAATTCTGAGTGGGTATGAGGCTGGAATGAGAGAACCAGGGGTCTTGAGCAGTGCAGTAATATCTACCACATGGGCCAAGCACGGAGAGCAGGACATTGCAGGTGGGGGAAAGAGCACAGGAACCCCATAGTGTTGGAGTATAATGAACAGAGGTAGGCGGGGGAGTGAATACAGAGGGCGTTGGGGTTAGGTCTTCTTCAGGCAGGAGTAGGAATTCTAATCCAAGCACAGCTGATGAGCCACTTTTGAGCCAAAGAGGCAAGATGTATGGTCTATAGCACCAAAAGATGTGGGTCATCATAGCAAGAAATAGACAAGAAATGTACTGAAATCAACCACAGTCAGTAGTGACACTGGCTTAGGAAGAGGAGAAAACCGGCAACTCTGAAAGGCGTCTTGGCAGTGGACCTTGCTGTGATGGATTGGAATAGAGAGAAAAGGGGAGGAGGACAGGAAAGTTTCTGGATTGAGAAGTTTCTGAATGGAGATACTGTGCATGGAGGTAGGCAGGCTAGGGAGGAATAGATTGTACGTGTGTGCGCGCACACACATGTGTGTGTATGTGTGTGCACACTGGCATAGTGCTGTTGGAGACACCCAGGGGGGTGATCAGATGGGTAGCTGGCAGCAGGATTTGAATCTCAGTAGCAACTCAGGTGCACAAAAGCCCCACTGCTGCACCTACAGAGGAGGAAACCCTGGCTGACGTAATAGCCCAGGATTATCTCCTGTCGCCAGAGGTCTTCCTCCAGGTACTTGTGTCACTTCTTGTTTAGAGTGTATCAATGTGAAACTGTAGCATTGCAGGGCTGACAGCCAGGGGATGACTGCATTGGGCGGGGAGTTGGTCCCTGCAGGATGGGGTACACTACGCCACTGGGGGAGGACACACAGAGCGGCCCCCATTCTTCAGGAAGAAGGAGGAAAAAGAGAACTGCGAGCCACAGTCTTTGCTGTGGTTTCCATGGTAAGGTGAAGTGAGCAGCTCAGGATTGGCTCTTTTGAATCCTTTCAGTGAGGCCTTCAGCATGGGGACTGTCCCTAGTCTGGGTGGTCCTGAGATCCCCGGGGTAGGTCACGGTGGCTCTGAGGGTGAGATGCTGAGGTTTGACCAGGATTGGTTGGTCTGCATTATGAAAATCAGCTCGTGGTAAAATTGTTTGTGTCTTTAGGACTTAGCGACACTGAAGTAGGGGAGGGTTTCCGGGGCTCACCAGGTATTAGATGCCACAGCCTTGGAATCCAGAAAACAAAAGCCATTGTTAGTGAACTGCGCCCCCCACCCCATAACAGATTTCCACACTGTGTACCTCAAAGCAGCCTAAGCTCCACCAAGGCTTAGAGGAGGAACATTTAATGATACTTTAAAAAGCACTCGCTTTGGAGAGCGATCCCAACATACTACCCACCCACGTGTTAGTCGTGTGCTTTACGAGCTACATTTAACCATTAAGCTCTACCTCCATCCTACAACGTACCTCTCCTGACCTCACAATTGTGTAAGTGAAATTAGCTTAAGCCAAACATAGGAGAATGGTAGAAAAATCTTGGCTTTCTATTCATTCTAATTTGCCTTTCTGCGAAGTGTTTTTTTTTTTTTCTTTAGGAGAGAGATGGGTTGCCTGGGAGATACGGTTATCAGGCCAGAGTCTGTCTGGAGGTAGCATGGGCATTATTTTTGAATGCTCACTTGCGATGGAACGATCAGAGAAGAGATCCCCAGGAGGCTGAGGACGCAGGGGAGGCAGGCGCCGGGCCGCGCAGCATCCCTGCACAATGGCTGCATTGCTGGACTGCGGGGCTCACCCATCTCCCCTTGCTGAGAGATGTCTGTGTCACTGCACAGATGTTTAAGTCAGGCGAAGGGCCCACAGCGTGGCACTCCTGTGGGAGTTGGGGAGCAGCTTGCCTGTTGCTTGTCACAATATTTGCTGTTCACTTAAAGTGTTGGCCCCTTGTCCCTAGGTCCCTTGACTGCTGTGCAGACAACTGAGTGTGTGGTACTCATCTGGGCCTGTTGTGTCAAACTGTGGGACTTGGAACAGTGCTCCAGGCATGATACACTAGCACTTCGTGAAGTGAGAATGCCTCAAACAACAGCCTTTCCTCTAGTCATGAGTCTCGTGAAACTTGCTGGCTCAAAAGTGGGGTAAAACCTCAGACCCCTGCATAGGTCCCAGGATAAAAACACAGCTATTGTATTCAAATACAAATAACATTACTTTGAAGAAAAGACAATATGGCAGCCATTGTTGATTTGATATCATCTTGCTCTGAAGTCCTACCATGCTTTTGTTTTTCTATTACCATTGGTTCTATCATGTTGTGTCTTATTGGATTTTAATATGTATGATAGTATAAACAAATTTTTTTATGGAAAATGAGATAATATACTAGCCATTGTTTATCTTTGGTTATTTGGTTCAGAATGCCTTGTGATACTTTCATTCTCTTGAGTGGTTTTATTCTATTTTGTTATGTTTGACATTATTGTGTGTAAAGCTAAGCTCAACTATTTCAAAGAAAGAGACATTATGATAGCTACTGTTAATATCCAATTGTCTTGTTGTGAAGTGCTGTGTTGTTTACATTGTTCTGTTCTGATCTGCTTAGATCTGTCCTCTTTTGTTTTATTCTCTTTAAAATAAAAAAACAAATATAAATAACACATAGATATTACAATAGTCTGTATCGCAAAGCAGTCAGACAGAGGGGACCTTGTTCTAAGCTCAGAAGGTCCCTTGGCAATGTTCTGGCAAAGGAGACAACCTTCCATTTAATTTGGATCTTAGCTTTTTGGAGATTCACATAAAATGACACTCATCTAAAAGGAGGAATCAAAGTATGGTTAAAACATCCCAGCTTTTAGCATTTCTTACACTTAACGTTCCTAGCAAATGAATGATGGGTTTCTTGAAAAGTAAAAGGTCTTAGGGCAAGAAGTGATCACTAGAAAGGGAAAAATTTAAATTAGCAGTGTTGCATGGAGTGAGTTTCCTGCACAGAAACTACTTTACACTAGCACTGTCTCCTCAGTGGATTCATCATGGAGCCAGTGTGGACCACTCCCCAAAGCCAGCCTCCATGCCAGACGATGCTTGTCACGTGAGCAGTGTTGGGGGGAAACCCAGACCTGGGAGTTCCTTCCTGCCTGAAGTCACTGCTCCTTAGCAGCGATACTGTCCCTCTACCAGCAGGGAATGTACCAACTTCCTGTTCACTGCAGTGACAAGAACACGTCCAACTCCTCATCTCCTTATGTCCCCTAAGCAGAGCTCCATTGCACCTGCATTTGATTTCAGCTTCAACATCTGTCCTTAGCCACATGCTCCTTGCTTCTCCGCGGGAATTTCCTGATTAAGAGAGGAAAATAAGCCCCCGGGTGTAGGAATGACTCTCTCATTCCCTTGAGAATCTCAGTCTCAAGCCTGACAGTGAATGGATCTTGATGGAGTTAAGTAGAAGGCTGAATATTTGTGCAGATGTAGCTATTTAAAGTATTTTTGCTGGGAGAAAATCTCCAAAAACAAAAGCCCTGCCAAAATTCACAATATCCTTTTGTCACCTGGTTGCTGGGGGAGGAAGGGAAGAGATTGCAGTTTCAAAAAGAAAAGAGGAAGTGTATTGCTGCTCCTTGCGGCTTTGTGGATAGAACCAAAGCTACACCCCATGGGAAAAGCCTTGCTGAGGCTGGAAATGCTAATGTACTCTGCTGCTGTAGGTTTCTGTCAGGATTAAATGAAGTAAGGAGGGGTCAAGATTCAGTGCCTGGCAGAAGGTAAATGCTCCGCAAATGTCGTTGTCCTCTGGTCCTTTCTTAGTTCCCACCTGCATCCCATCCATCCCTCAGCAGGTCCTGGCGGCTCCACTGTGGACATAGCCACTCCCAGTCTCACCACCTCCTCTCAGTCAGCCCACTGTCACCTCTCCCTAGGTGACTGGCACTTCCAACTGGCTCTGGCTTCTGCTTTTATCCCTTTTCAGTTTTTCTTCTTTACAGCAGCCCTGGTTCCTCAGATCCTGTTGCTCCAATGTTCAGAACCCTCCATTGGTATCTTACCTTGTTCTGAGTAACTAGCAGAAGCCTCTCAGGCTTTCAACCCCCCCCCCCTCCCCAGCCACTGAGAGGCTTTGGAAGGTGCAGCTCTGCCTCGGGACTCTAAGGTGAAACTCACCACGGGACTCTGCATTTCTATCAAACTCTTGGGTGCTGCTGAGGCTGCTGGTGCGAGATCCCGGCCCAGAACCCCCAGGCCTCACGAGGTCAGCATATCCACATCCCTCCTTGTCTGCTCTGATCTCCTCCTTGCTAAGCAAAGTCACCTCATTGGTCTCCTTGTGCCTCAACACATCAAGTAAGCTCTGCCTTGGGGCCTTTCACTTCTTGTTTGTCTACCCGGCACAGTCTTGGTCTGGATATTGATTGGCTCACTCGCTCACTTCTGCTAAGTAGTGGCTCAGTGACTCCCTCAGCAAAGGGTTGCCTGACCTCTTTTCTTATGCTTGTACCTCATGCCCCAGCCCTAGCCGGACTCTCCCTTTCCATCCTCCTCTTACTTTATCTATAGGTTGTATCCCTTTCAAGCACCATGCACATTACGACGCACTTTGCGTTTGGTCAGTCTCTCCCATCTGGAAAACCAACCCCAAGAGGTCACACAATCTTGTCTGTTTTTCAACTCCTCAAAAAGTATTCAATATTTGGATTAGACTGCTGTCAGGGCAGCTTCTTCAGGGGAATAACAATCTCTGCTTCCCCTCACAGGATCGCCCCCAGTTAGTGCTAGACTCTTCCTCTGCCCTTAATGATGAGGTTTTGCTTGTCAGCATTCTGACCTGTCAGCTCTCAAGACATCCAGTTAACGATTGGGTCTTCCTCCCTGCAGTCAGAGGATGTTCAGGTTTGACTTTTCATTTGGTGAAGCAGATTCCTTGTCCCTTTTTACCCATTTCCCATCTGAAACAGATACATACTGGGATAGGATTTTGGTATAAAGTTCCTGCATGCATAGATTTTTCCCTGCTTTAGGAAGCAATCCCAAAAGACATGATCCTGAACTCTATAATAGTGAATTTTGAAATTCTGAAAGAACAGAATTTTCAAAATTTAGTGTATAGAAAATAATTTAAATATGTATAAGACCTTTATTGACATTTTTAAAAGGGAGATTCATTGGAGAGTCAGACACATAACAGCCTCTTCTAGGCATCTTTGTACCATCAGCAGTGCATTTCACATAAAACACACAGGTCTACAACTGACAGTCACACAGCAAGGTGCAGCTAGGAGCAGATGAAATGTATTCATCAACATGTCAGAGGTGAAAAGTACCAGGCACGAGCAAAATATATGGTGAATGCTTAAATAAAAATTTAAAAATTATGATAGTAAAAGACACATGGCTATTAAAATCCCCTCAAAATACTCCTCTCCCTGAACACACTTACCCGATTATACTGGCCACTTTCTGAAAGCAGTCCTGGGAAGCATCACCTGTGAATTTTGTTAGGTGCAGTATTATGGTTGCCTCGATATTCTGAATCAATTCCAAATGTTCATGACAACGTCTGTCTAGGTGCCATGTCTTTGTCTGTGTCATTTTCTCATGGTTGGGACAAAATCACCAACACAGGTTAAAGAAGGAGAGATTATTCTGACTCACGTTTCAGTCCCTAGTTGACTGGTTCCCACACAGGACAGCAGGGCACAGGCACATGGCAGAGGAATAACTGCTCACTGCGTGGCAGGGCAGAAGCAGAGAGCTCGAGAGAGGGGACAGGAAGAGAGATACACTCACCCAGGTCTCACTGGGCAGTGACTGCCTCTTCCGACCAGACTCCGCCTTCTGAGAGCAAACAAACCTCAATTCTAGGGCCTCTGTGACATAATCACCTTCTGTATGTATGATCTAATCCAAAAGAGTCCTCATTCACCTTCCCCATGGGATCTGCCACTCTGTGACTTCTGACTCTGCCCCCAAATCAAAATGATTATGAAAGGACAATGTTTTGAATGGATTCAGGACATCCAGCAACTGTAACAGCACCTTGAAAGACACTCGTGAATCAGGACTTCCAGAACTGCTTCAGAAAGTGGCGAGGACATTGCGTCTGAAGCAGAAGGGTAGTTTTTCCAGGGAGATTAATGGCAATTTGCCTTTCACTATCTACAGCAAGTCCCTGACTTATGAAGGAGCTCTGTTCAGAATTGTTTGTAAATCAGATTCATTCATAGGCTAACGAAGTATCTTATACAGGACACCTATGAAAGTTTGCAACAGAAATGTTCATAAATTGGGCTTTTATCATGGTTTTTAAAAAGTTAAACATTCACATCACATATGAGACATATCACTATGGTTGGTAATTATGTGCACTCCTTTATAACTGCAATCATTTAAAGTGTGGTGATGGACAAATTAAAATTTTTTTGATGAGATGTATCCAAAACTATGACAGGTAATCTCTGTCTATGGATCCACCCAAAGAACCAAAGGTCTGGAGAAATTTTTTCAGTTATATATATATATCTTGATTCACAAATGCTTTTGTTTTCAAACAATTTGGTTTACAAACAGAAGTGTTGGGAAAATTTTTTATTTTTGTTTGCAAACACTATATTGAGTGACAAACACAACTGTGACCATCTTTCCCACACAAACCAAACATGACCATCTTTTTCCAAAATTCTAAGCAAACTAAATTCTTGAACCTCCTCCTCCTATTTCTTCTTCTTCTTCTTCTTCTTCTTCTTCTTCTTCTTCTTCTTCTTCTTCTTCTTCTTCTTCTTCTAGACTGAGGCAGAAGGTTGGCCAGTTTGAGTCTGGCCTGGGCATTTAGTGAGATTCTGTGCTATGGTTTGTATCTACATGTCCCCCAAAGCTTCATGTGCTCATAGGTGCCTCTTTTTGTAGCAGGCTTGATCTAGGGTGGTGGTACTGTGTTAGCCCACCAGTTGGAATTAGCATAGTTCTGGGTGTAGCTGAATGGATTTACCAAATACAGAAGCCCTACTCTGGGTATAGGTGACACCACCCAAAATGCTGGTAGCCTGGGTGGGTTAAAAAGGCGAGGCAGGCTCCCTGCTTCTCTCTGCTCTGCCTGGGGCTTTGCTGCTGCTCTGTTCCCACCTTGCTGTGGACTGTTTCTCCTTTGCAGGGTCCCTGTGTTGTGCTGCCCTACCTTGGACCCAGCCAGCTATGGACTGAAACCTCCACAAACTGTGAACTGAAACAAACCTTTCTTCATTTAACTTGTGAATGTTAGGTATTTTGTCTCAGCAGCAAGAAAAGTAACTAAGACACCAGGTCTCACAATAAAACCATGGAATAAGTTCTAGGGTGTACCTCAGTGTGAAGGTTCTGGCTTTAATCCCCAGTAACAAAAAGCAGACAAGCAAAAATCCACAAATACAAATGGATGTAAAGGACGTGTCTTCACTTATTGAGAAAGTTTAAACAATCTGTGTTGTGGTAATGCATTTTCAAGGATCCAAACTTTAAAAAAAAACCACGGAAATGGATTAGAATGCTTTAAAAGCCTTTATGTAATTTATACCTGTAGTAGTGGAAATAATGCCAAAGTGAAATAAACACAGTGAACTGTAAAATAATGACACTGACAATTTAAAATAGTGAGAAAACTAAAAGAAGAAAGATAAAAGGAAAAAGTGGAACAACCCGAAC
Source organism: Hydrochoerus hydrochaeris (assembly GCA_004027455.1). Taxonomy (NCBI): domain Eukaryota; kingdom Metazoa; phylum Chordata; class Mammalia; order Rodentia; family Hydrochaeridae; genus Hydrochoerus; species Hydrochoerus hydrochaeris. The sequence goes on along the minus strand of PVLA01001564.1, from coordinate 179,772 downwards.
AATCTCTCCAAAAACTTTTTTCAGAAGAGACCCATGGAAAAGACTGTCACAGAGTAGATTCTGTGGAGGTGACGCACAGTAGCATGTGCTTTCGTGATCTTAAGCTGTATTTTGAAGTCTGAAGCCACTTTTTTCTTTTAGAGCAGGTTCTCCCCTGAGAATGTGTTCATGTTCATTTCTGTGAGCTGATTCTCCCCACCAAATCCACTCAGGTTTACATGCTAATCCCTTCTGGAAATGCCCTCACAGACACAAGCAAAAGAGTGCTTCACTGTGTTGGTAGGTATTCATTCTGCCTAGTGGAACGCAGCTACCTTGTTTACAACAAAAACATGTGTTAATTCCTTCCCCAGAATTCTGCTTTCAGGATTTCAACATTTGGAAATTTAAATTTGGGGGATTATGATTTTGGGGATTTTTTAGCCCTTCCAGATTTTAGACTCCGGAGATTTAATCTCTAAGGATTTTAATCTTTCAGGATTGTGTCTTTGGGGACTATGACAACCCCAGATGGACTCTGCAGGTGACTTATGGGTCTGTCTTTGCCACATTCTGTCCTGGGGGCAGAGCCCTCTCTCACCCAGTGCATCTCAAATACCCTGTGGCTTTAGTGTGGCTACTTCATCGACGCGGGTAGAACAAAGTCATGATCAGAAGCTGTAAACGCTTCTCTTCTGCAGGATGATTTAAGTTCATCTCCATCTTTTGGAGGGAGGTGTTGGAAAAGGGCCAGTAGCCCCCTACCTGCTGTCATTAAGGACAGAGAGCTCAGATCCCGGATGCAAGCGTAGCTGCCAGTGAACGAATGAGCAGCCTGCTACCCTTACCGATAAAGTACTCGGTGCCTTCCACAAAAGCACAGTCAGAGGACTTCCCTGCTGCTCCTGGGTGGTCTCCACACAGGAAATCCACCCTTCCTCCATGCCCCTGGGAGCAACTGTCAGCATCAATAAACTAGACATGGATTTGCAAGGACCTGTTATTTCAGATATTAAAACACCAAACCTTTAGAAAATTAGCCTTCCTTTAGACTCATCAAACATCTGCAGGACAGGCAGGAGCCAGCACTGAGAAAAAGAGGAGTTGAACCAGAAAGGGGAGGAGAAAGTAGAGTGCTGATCACATGCGTATCAGGCTGCCACTCTTCGACATCTGGTGAAGTCTCACAGCGCTGAGTGATGTGGCATAGCTTAAAGGAGCATATAGAATAAAGGGAACCATGATCTGAGTGTTTAATGATCTGGGCAAGTCCTGGTAATAATTTCATTATCAAGGTACTTGGACATCAGAGACCGCCCTGGGCCTCAAGACGGGTTGCCTCGGATCTCCGCTTGTATGACTTGGATGCCTAAAGTTCTTGTTGAGTTTGTGCAAAGCCCTGGAAAGTTCTCTCTTGGTTCCTCTCCTTGTGGACACTGCCTCCCTTTCTCTAGGTATCAAATTGCACCCCGAACTCAGTGTCTTTGGTTTTTCTCCCTCCCATGGGACCTATCCACTCTTGCAAAGATCTTTAGACCTTGAACACCTAGTAGGCGAGGCAAATGGCTCCATGATGTCCGGATAGTGAAAAGTGTGGGGCCACAGCCAGACTCCAGGCGCTGCTGCCGTATTTACAAGCCCCCAACCTCATACTGACACCACCACCACCTGCGCCATTGGCAGAGCTGCACCTGTGACCTTGGAACTCCCGATGTGTGCCAAAGCTGCTTGGAGCTCAGCTCTACACAAGGGGGAAAGGTTTCCTTACTGCACTTTTGTATTATTCTGTGTGGGGCTGCAGGGCAGTAAAGAAACCCTCTTCATTATCTTGGTAATTATGGTAATGATTATGGTCTAGTTCTCTAATATGTTGAATAAATCCTGGGATGGAAACAGCTGAAAGTCAAGCAGGGCCTTCTATGGCATAGGACAGAAACATACCTGGTTTTGGTATCAGGAAACGTGATTCCAGAACATAATAGTTGTGTGACCAGAGGCAAGTCACTAAGCTGTCTGAGCCTCAGTTCCCAGTTCAGATGGCCATGATAGCATGTTTCCTGCTGCTTTCACAAGGTTATAGGAGGTTTGAATGAGCATAATCGAAAGAACACACTTTATTTTACCACACAATCTTGCAGAAGCATGTTGAAGGAGCCTGTCTCAAGCCTTTTAGTTCGGGACACTCCCCCACGTCTTCCTGGAATGGAGCTGCATTGGGGATGAACTCAGGTGCTGAATTCTAAAACTGTTCACCTAAGGAAGAAGCTGAGAGCATTCCCTAATTTTATTAGCGTTGGGTCAGATTCTCATCTGAAAAGCGTTTAAGTGACTGAGTATAAGGGGTTTTTAAAAATATATATATTGAAATAACGTGTATCTGCTGCTGTTTGGTGGCTTTTTGTCCTTTCTGTCTCAGCCCAGACTGCGCGCAGTGGGCTCATGGTGTCCTTGCCGGGTGCTCCCAGATAACCGCTGTAACCAGTTCACGCAGTGCAGCAGCATATTGGCAGGAGGTCTGTCCTCATGAAGCAGGGATCATGACTGATGGTTCCCCCGGGGAGGATCAGTTTCAGAGCTCATGCATGTGGCCGCTGGCAGGACTGGGTTCTTCACAGGGTTAGTTAGCACTGAGTTAGTTAGCACCAGCACTGAGGGAGCAAAGGTCTAACTTAGGCCCCACCCAGGCTGAATTCTCAGCCACGCAGCCAAATGAGAAAAAGTGCAAAAAGCAAATCGAGGCAAAAAAAGAGGTGGAATAACTGCAGCTGGGCAGTGCAGGGCTCTGCTTCCTACAGGGTATTTGCCTGACTTAGCATTGAGGGTGTTCATCAGTACTTGTAGCTGTTGGCTAGAAGCTGCCCAGAGTGCTGGTGACTCACAACACTGCAACCAGTGGCCATCAGAGTGAGCAGGTAAGAAAAGAGTGAGCGGGCCAGATGGACCCTGGCCTTGGAACCAGTCCAACCTGGGTTAGTGAAGCTGCAGGAACAGCTGCATCCCAGGCAGTGGAGTCACCTAGCACAGTGTGTAAGGTAAGATCCCAGGGCTGCACACAGGTCAGGAGACCTGAAGGGAGGATAACCAAGACTGGGCGAGGCACTCTGCAGCCGGGGTCCGGGGTCCTCCCGTCTTCAGGAAGCAGAACATAAGAGGGGAACAAGGAAGAAGAAGAGGCGGTGGTGAGGTCCCAGGGTGGCAGAGGTGGGGACTGATGAGACAGGAGCCCCAAGGAATGGAAATGGAAGGGAAGGTGCCAAGGCTTGGAAAGGCAACCACAAGCCATCTCTCTCTTTTTTTCTTAAAGGGCTTGATTACTAAGAAGGGGAGCCTGATTCAGACTGCAGAGCTGGGGAAGTCCCCCCGCTTCCTCACCAACAAATTACAGAACAAATCCTTTAGGTGGCCATTGTGTCCCCTGGGCCACTCCTAGCTTCAGCTGGCAGGAGAGTCCAGAGGATGCCAGTACCTGCCAGAAAGGATCTGCACAGAAAGGAGGCCCCAGCTCTGCAAACCCCTTCTCTGGACTCTGCTGTGCATGTGGTTTGGACCCCCATAGGCAGAGGCACTGAGTTACTTAGCACCAGCGCTGCAGGATCACAAGGTCTGACTTTGGCCCCACCCAGGCTGAATTCTCAGCCACTCAGCCAAATGAGAAAAAGTGCAAAAAATCAAATAGAGGCAAAAAAGAGGTGGAATGACTGCAGCTGGGCAGTGCAGGACTCTGCTTCCTGCAGGGTATTTGCCTGGCTTAGCATTGCGGGTGTTCGTCTGTTCATTCGGCCAGTAAACACCTGCTGAGAACCTCAGTGCCCCAGGTCCAGTAGGTGCCAGGCTCATGGTGTTTTGTGCTGCTGTAACAAAATGACTGAAACTGGTACTTCATGGGTTTTTTTCCCTTTAAAAATTTTTACTAGTACGTGTTTGCAGTACATAATGATTACATTCCTTGTGTGGAGTTGTATATGTACATAACACATTTTAATTCCCTTTCTTCATTTCTTTCTTCTCCCAACTCCATCTCTTGATCCTTTTCCCATTTAAGAAAGATCTGTCTCCCTAATTATTATTCTCTTTTTATTAAGCTTGCGTGTCTGATTTATTTCACTCAACATTATGGTCTCAAGGTGCATCCATTTTCCTACAAATGACTCAAGTTTATCTTAGTGGCAGAGTGACACTCCATGGTGTGTGTCACATTTTATCTATCCATTCATCTGTTGATAGACATCTAAGCCACTTCCGAGGTTTTACTACTGTGAATTGTGCCACTGTAAAAGTGACTATGCGTGTATTACTGTAATAAGAGGTCTTTAACTCTTTCAGGAAGACACCTAGAAGGGGGATATGGAAATCCTAGTTTTAGTTTTTGAAGAATCTCCCTCCCCACAGACCTTCATTGTGCTTGTACTGGTTTACATCCACACCAACAATGTAGAAAGCTTGCTTTCCCCAAACAGCCTCTCCAGCACTTAGACATTTATTTAACTTACAGTTTTAAAGGCTGAAAGTCCAGCATCTGGCACCCAGGTGTGATGAAGTGCTAGGATGTGTCACAGCACGGCAGGTGGCATCACACGGTGAAGGACTGTGTGAGTGAGAGGTCACATGGTGAGAGAGAAAGCAGAAGAACGAGCTGAGAACTGATTGCAATAACCGACCCAGCCCTTGAGACCTAATCTACTCCTCCAGGGCATCGGTGCCTTCTGTGGCTGTCCCCATGATGTAACTCCTTCTACTAGGTCCTGCCTATCAACAGTGTCATGATCATTTATCATGCCGTCCTGGACACCAAGCTTCCAGCACACAAAATCTTTAGGGGAAACTCTCCCAACCATAACACATGATAAGCAAAGGCCAAATAGGCCTCCTGCTCAAGTGGCTTACAGAGTATAAAAAAAGAAAAATTATATAATCACAAAAGTGCATAAAACTCAGAGCCATGATCACTCCCAAAAAGTCTCTTCGAACAAACTTTAGTCAGGTTCTCAGGTTCCCCTGATTTCTCTCCGCAGCAAGGCCTTAAACTCACATCTAGTACTGCTAAATCAGTTTGGTAAGAATTCCCTCACCCTTGATCAGGTATGATGATGCACACCTGTAACCCCAGCACTCGAGCGGTTAAGGCAGAAGGATTGCTGTGCATTTGAGGTCAGCCTGTGTCACACAGTGAGTTTAAGGCAAGCCTGAACTACACAGCAAGACCTTATCTTGAGAAAAAAATCCCCCCAACCTTGATATCTGACCATCCTTCACAACTGATCAAATTTCTTATCTTCCTTTCTCAATCTCTGACCCTCCTGGTCCTCCTTCAGCAAGAATCAGATTAAGTCAGCTTAGCAAGAATCCTCTTGCCTTTGATGTCTCTTGGTAATGTTCAATCCATCAGCCCTTTCTCTGTGCTCATAGACCAAATATCCCCACATCCTCATTGTGTTTGGAGGGGAGATCCTTTTTCTCCCATATTGTGATGATTTTGACACCCATGGCAGGAATCCTGAACAAAGTTTTCCTCACCATTTTTAACAGGTGTCAAAATATATTTTTGACTTAACAGCTGCAAAGGTGAAATACTTGATTCTGTGGCAGCAGAAAAATGCGATGAACAGGGGAATTGGACATTTCAAGAAGGCCAAAAACTGCTGATGCTATAGTTTGGATGTGTTTTTTGTCCCTGCCAAAACTCATGTTGAAATGTGGTTGTTAATGTAGTGGTGTGTGCATTGAGAAAACTTTCAGAGACGGCATCAGTTTTCATGAGAGTGGGTTGCTATAATGTATCTGACCTACTTTGTACCTTCTTCCCTTTTATGTGTGCTATGCAAGTCAGCTTTTCATAACTATAACAAAATAATCTAAGATAATAAACTTATAAAGAAGAAAGGTTTATTTTAACTTGAGTTGAGACCTATCATCTTAAGGCAGGATAAAAGTTAGAAATTAGTCAACACTTAGAAATAAACCAAAAGGAAGAGATGCAGGGTCTTGCAGTGCCATGCTAGAACATGGATTTGAAAAGAAAAATTGCCTAAAGGAGTACAGTTTTCTTGCCCCATCTTGATTTCTTAGTCATTTTCTTCATTGCTAGGACAAAATCCCTAGCACCTACAATTTAAAAGAGGAGAAGTTTATTTTGGCTCACAGTCTCAATCTATGATCAACTGGCTCCAAGACAGAAATGGCATGATGGGAAGGTCTGGGTGCGTAACATCTGCTCATCCCATGGCAGTCAGGAAGCAGAGAGAGAAGCAAGGAGCCAGGGAAGGACCTAAGTGCTTCCAGGTCACACCCCCAAGTGCCTCACCTCCTACCAGCCCCCAGCCCCTGACAGCAAGTCAGCTGGAGGCCCCATGATCTACTCTCCTTCCACACCCGTGAGGATTGGAGGACACTTTAGACACAGAGCCCACACTGATGCACTAAAGTTATGCCACCATTCCTTTCCCCAGAGAGTGCACAGAGACCTGGCCACCAACGCCCTTGGAGTCAGCTTTCGCATCCCACCAGCTCCTCCTTAGTCAGGGGAGTAAGTCTCTAGCGAGCCATCAGTGTACATTTGCATGAACAGCATGCTTTCAGTTCTTTAAAAGACAAAGCTAAATAGGGGCGCTTGGAGGAAATTAGATAAGTGTCATTGGCACCTATTTACTGGAGACCCAGGATTTGGACTTCGAGAAGTTTGAGGAAACCTGAGAAACAGTGGGAACATCCTAGCCGTCTTCATGGAGTTGCTGGAGTCAGCAGGGCAAACTAAGACCACATTTTCTGTGTCTTCACTTCAGCCGCAGTGCTCCCTGCTCAGCCAGTGCTGGGGGTTCCTTTGCTGTCACCTGGATGGTGTCTGTGATCGCTGTTTTTATTAGTGTGATGTCTTCCTCTCTGCCTCTAGGTTTACATTCTCCCAATAATTCTTGGTTTGTTCCTGTCTCTCTCCCTCCATGGCCTATCAGTTTCTAAATCCTGTCAATACTCCCTTCTGCCTTTCTCTAGGACTTTCCCCTTCTCTGTCCCCAGGGCCATCATCTCCTCAAGGTAGAGACCCAAGGAGCACTATAACAGGATCATCATGAGTCTTCCAAGCTTTTCCCTTTCTAATCCATCCCACAAATTAATGAAAGGTTTGTCTTCCTTATAAAGATATTGTTTTCACATGTCACAACCCTGTTTAGAATTCTGGCTGCATCTGTAGTTGTAACCCAGACTCATTGTCTGGCTTCCATAAGCTTTGGTGGGAAAACCCAAGTGAGGTGCTAGCTGGTTATATATTTTTTTTCTTCTCAGAATCCTCAAGTTTCCCCCCAGCCTGACTTGCCTACCATCAGGAGGCTTTCAAAATAGCTTGCCAAACTGTAAGACCCACTGGCAAACTGACTAGCTCTGAGTGCCGTTATAGTTTAGGTCCGAAATATCCCCCAATACCTCATGTATTTCCAGGTGGAGCCTTTGGGAGTGACTGCATCACGTGTATGTTTCTGGATCGTGGCTGTGTGGTAACTGGATAACTCCACTAATTGGATTAGCAGGGTCGAGTCACTCTGGGATGAGTCATTTAATTTGGAGCACTGGCGTGGTAGCCATGTGGACAGCAAGATGGGAGCATTGCTGGAGCCACAGTGTGTCCCCTTGGTTCATTAGCCAGGTCTTTTATTTTCTGCATTCTGAGGCTTTGACATCCGGGGCCTTGCTGACCCTGGAGGGATAGCCCCTTGTTAGGGATAACCAAATCCCGGAAATAGAAGACAGCTGTCCACCTGCCATAATCACTGCTGGGTTGAGTAAGGACCTAGGAGCAGCTCCCACATCCTAGGGCACACAGCAAGTATCCAGAATGGCCAGCCCTGAGCCTGCTTCCCCTGCCTCACAATCCTTTCCATGTGCGCCACAGAGAGGGGTCATCCTCACAGCCCCCCGACCACTCTCTGACTTTGAGCTGCACAGTGCGGCCCCTTGAGGCACAGCATTCCCTCTTCTGTGGAAACTGTAAGAAATGATGGTCTCAGTGGCAGTTAACTCCCTTCACAGCACTCAGTTCCCTTTCTACAGGCCCAGCTCTGTAGCCTTTGACTCTGTTGCTGTACCTGCGTTTCTCAGAGGCCAGGCCTTCCCCATGTCTCAGATTCACCCCATTCACTTAGGGTAAACCAAGCGCCTCTATTCCTGGTAATGAAAAAAAGGCTGACTATGAAGATACCAGATCTGGCCAGAATCTATTCTACTTGTCTTCTGCTATGCTTTTCAAGGCCTTCAGTTTCAGCCACGTGGGCTACATTTGCTTCCCCGTATGTTCCTGTCCGCTGGACCCGTTTCACCCAAGGTGTCCCAGCAGCACTGCCCTTTCTCCTTCTCAGTGATAGACAAACCTCCTCTTCCTACAAGGCCTCACTTGCGGTTCGTCACTCCTGTGATGGCTTCCATGACTTCCCCAACAGGGGTGACAGTGGTTTTCTCAGAACCCTGGCGTCCTCTACCTACTACCTGGACAAGCATAGGGCAGCCTATCCCACCATAGGTAATGCAGCATTCCTTTCTCAGACTGAGGAACTACCTCTCTCCAAGGTTTCATGTTCTCTCAGCACAAGCACCAAAGGTTCAGTCAGTGAGATCATGTGATGACGGGTGCATTTGATACCAAATATACCCCCACTGTCCTCCTTTGAGTCGAGTTGGGATACAAAATCCCCAGACATGCAACAGTCATTCCCCAGTGACCCAACCGGAGCCTTGCCAAGAGGGGAAGCAGGTCTCTCTGTTCACCTCTGCTCTAGGCTGAACGCATCTGGGAGGCGAGCTCAGTCTGCCTTCTTTTTCCTAAACAGAAAGACTAATTTATTTCCTGATACTTCATGATACTTCAGAAGGTTTCAATTCCTTTAGTATATCATCAGGCTTGGGAAGGAAAGTGAAGGATAAATGAGACAAACTAGGGAGAACCCCCAAAGAGGGGCTGGGCCACCAGTCCCCAACATTTTTGGCACCAGGGACCAGTTTCATGGAAGACAGCTTTCCACAGAAAGGGGGATGTTTCAAAATGATTCAAAGGAGAATCCAAGCTAGATACCCCATATGCACAGTTCATCGTAGGGCAGTGGGGTTCACCATCCTATGAGAATCTAATGCCTGCTGATCAGACCAAAGGTGGAGCTGAGGTGGTGATGTGAGCGATGGGGAGTGGCTGTAGATATGAATGAACCTTCATTTGGTCAGCCACTCACCAACTGCTATGTGGCCCAGCTCCTAATAGGCTATGAACTTGTAACTTGTAGGCCCAGGGGTTGGGGACCACCAATGTAGGGAAATAGGTCCTGTGCAGAGTCTGGGTCTGGTGCTGTGGCAGGAGGCTTGATGATCAGATATGCATGCTGCAATGTGGTCCTGGACTGACCTGTTTATAATAAAAACATTTGGCTTCATTTTCACAGGATCCAACTCATGTTGTAAATGTTTAAGCATTTCAGGCCACATTCCTAGGAAGCCCCTGAGACTTTCTTTACAAAAAACACAAGAGAGTGGAACCAAATAGTTCATCTCCAACCTGAGACATCATGTTTGAGTTTGAGCTATGCAAATAACTCAGATACTAAAATTCAAGTTCCACATATACCTTTTAAACCACAAACTAATTATTCGTGTCCAAATCAATGGGCTGTGTCTCTTTAAATTTCTTTTCATTCCTGGTGTATGCTGTAATCAGCAGATGGCCCTACCTTCCCCCACCACCCCCATTAAAACAGACCCTTCTAATAGCTAATATCCTGCAGTGACCAAAGCCATTAGAAGGATTAGGCCATTACTATCCTGCTCAGCAAACACATAATGCTCACGGGGATTGCCTTTTTCCCCTTTGGTTGTTGTTTTTATGGATGAATCAGGACCCAATGGTGGGTTGAAAAATCAGAAGGAGGAGGGCAGAGGGTTATGGCTATTCTTTTCAAGGACACCTCCCAAACAGCCTAAGGATTTGTGATTCCTTTGTTAAAACGGTGGCAGGCGTCTGCTTTGTGGATAGAACAAGCTTTGAAAGGAGACAGACGGTGCACAGACCTCTGTCCCTCGTTACCATAATGTCTAATACTCATCCTTTCCAGAGCACGGCAGCGGATCTGTGCTCTGCCTGTTCACGCAGCCCTATTTGTGCTGTAAAAGACCAGCAAGCAGCAGCAAAGTCCTAGCCACGGGGTAGGGCTCAGGAATGCTCTGAAACACTGCCACCCAGTGGCATGCTGATCGTGATAATACACAGCCACGGAGCAGGGGGAACCTCAGGTTTAAGAAGCGGCAGAAGAGGAGGAGGACAACAGCCTGCTGGGATTGCGCTGCACCTTGCAGAAAAACACACTCTGTGCCACAGGGGAAGCATTAACTAGTATGGAGATGACCAAATAGGGCAGATAACAGAGACATGGAAAATACAGCCAGGATACCAAGAAAGAAACTAAGAAATTTAGCAAAATTACACACGAGAGCAGTCTTTTCTACATGGAAGGAAGGCGTGCTTTCACCAAGTGAGGGCTGGAGGACATGACAGGAAGATGAGTCAGTGGAACTTCTTTTGGAGTCCGCCTCAGTTAGAATGACTCAGTCCCACATGTCCGGGTTATTAAGATTCCCTGGTCTCTACTGACTGGGAAAATTGCTGTAGGTAAGTTTTATTTTATTTAATTTTTTTATTGTATTTTTTACATAGGGGGTGGAGCTAGACCCCTAAATCTTCCAGCTCCAACATTATGTGTATCTGTTACCTGCAACACCCAGTGAAATACAGAAAACAAGTTGCAGGCAATCAAGTCATTTGTGTGACTTCCAATTGCCATATGGGAGAATCTAAAAAACACGTCCTTTTCACGCCTGGGTGGTTTGGGTTGAGAGGTGCAAAGAAGGGATCTTCACAGGGCTTTGATTCTCACCTGGCATCACCCCTGCCAGCATCTGCAGAGGAGGGCAGCCCCCGGGAAAGCTGCGAGTTTGGGTTCCTCAGTGCATGTGGGGGGCTTGGGAGGAACTTGGCCTAGAAAGGAGCGTCCCCCATCCAAACTGAAGCTCAACCAGAAGTTAATGGGTTAGCGATTTAATAGATCACTCTTTCCAGTAATATTTTCATTTTAAAAAGAAAATTTCTGTTTCAGAGCAAAGTAATTCCAAGGAAATTAGATTCCGCTGGTTGAAATGTAGGACTCCAAGCAGGTGGTCAAGGAAAATGTGTTTCACGGCTTCTCCAATCATATGTGATGGTTCCCGCCCGGCCTTAGTCTTGCATATTTCTTGGGGAAAAGCGTCTGTGATCACTGTTTTAAAAATGGTTAGAATCACTTTCATATCTAAGGCCTAAAAGAAGATTTGGGCTCAGGCTCCATTTGAAGACATCCAGGTTGTATTTCCCCCAGCATTGAGGGTTTGATGGTTTCTGCTTATCTAAAGTGCTCACATTGCAAACCCAAGCAGCAGGGCTGGGGATTTAAATTCCGTCTTGATGGGAATTTGAACTGAAATACTCTGTGCAGTGCCACTTTATAAGCTGGGAGTCATCAAGCTAGCTACAAATACCTCGAGGGGTCCTTGCAGTTGCTCAACATAAATCAGCAAAATGACAGGCAATTGACTTTGAAGACAGCTCTCACATGGCTGAGTGGCTGGAGCTGCCGGAAGCAGACAAGGGCATTTTCCTGTAAACATGATTGTGATTAGCACCAGAGTAAACATCGGATTGGGCTGTATCTGTTGGGCTCCAGCCTGCTCTGGAATTTTCATTAGGTAGAAATCAACATAGGCCCTCAGTATAGCAAAGTTGGCAATTGTAAGAAACAAGTTTGTATTTCAACACCTGGTGAATGACTGATTTCCCCAGAAGGCAAGCAAGAAGGGAACTTCATTTGGCATGTTTACTTGGCAAGCTAAAATAACACTGTGAGATCAGATCCTTCATGGAAAAGCAATTCTGTTTGAGTTCTATGCTCTGGTGCTGTTGGATAATGTTTGGTATGATTGTGGCAAAATGAAAAAGTTCATGCTTGAAAGCTTGACCTGTTCAGGGTCAGACAGGGGCACCAACCCATAGGTCTAGAGAGGCCAAGAAGGTGACATCAGTAGCTAAGCCGGCCTATGGGGTTGAAGCCAAGTGGAACATGAAGCCTGCCCAAGGAGGCAGACTGACCTTACTCCATCAAGGATTTTGCCAACTGGGGCAGAGAACCCTGGGTTGTCACACTGACTATTTTTTTCAAAATAAACCAGAAGTTAGAATTTTCATGGGAGGCACTAGATGTGCCAAATCAAATATGTCTATAAACCCAGAGCATCCAGTCTGTTCATAACCTGGTAGTGGAGCTACCTTCATGTTGGATTCTTCCAAACTCATTCAAGCTATGCCACAATTCTCAGCCACTTACATGGAAGGAGAGAGAAGGAGGGAGACAGAGTTTAAAGACTCCCTCAGCAAGAAAGTCCTTTACAAGGGAGTGCTAAATCTACCAGCTCTTCACTTCTAGAAGCCTTTTAAAAAATTTCTACCTTATCCTTTACATGGTAGTTTAAACCTCTTCGTTTTATTCCCAGTCATTGCAAGTGAATCTATGGAAATGAACAACTGCCCATCATCACTGGAATAAGCATAACTCACGTGGAAACTTTAAGCTCGACTGATGTTTTACACAAGGAAGCTCTAATAAATGTTCTGGAGATTCCTTCCCTCAAAGGTAGCTTATGTTAAACGGTATATGAGCCTAGGGCAGCACCTGCCTGCTTTAAACCTCAGCCTTTTCTGATTATTATTAGTGGGATCCCCACTGTGGACCACAGCTGCTGGCTGAGTGTAGGAGGTGTAGGCATCTCCTCTGGGGACAGTGCATCAGGAGGTGAAGCTGAGTGGCAGTACTTTCTCCATGTGTGACGCTGAGTAATTTTCTTAAGCCTTCTCAGTCTTGGTGTGCCCATTTTCAAGGTACATATTAAAGTAGTGCTTCCTCCATAACCTTGCAGCATTAAGTCAGTGCTCAGCTCAGGACTTGGCCCACTGGGAATCTGGAAGGGCTGTGTTCAGTGGTGACGATCGGAAGGGAGGAGTTTGGGGGTGATCCCAGTTTCTGGAAGATTGGTGAATGCATTCCTTAAGAAGGTCACCATGATAGACCAGGTTTGGAAGATTCTGACTGGCTGAATTGAGGGCACATAGACTTGAAGTCACCTCAGAACTTTGAGAAGTCCAGTAAGAAATTGAGATGTGGCTTTGGGTTCTTGGCTTCAGTCTCAGCTTGCAAGCAGCTGTGGCCACCATGCATCCAAAAAGGTTGTCCAGAGAGTGTCCCAGAGCTAAGGGGTCTGGGACCCTAAATCAGAGTCAGCCCTAGGAGAAACCAGGGAAGAAAATCAAGATGGCGCCCCCAGAGAGGAGGAAGTGAGAGCTGAAGAAAGGGGTTTCACGGAAAGCAAAGGAGAAATGGAGGATACTGTTCCACCTTCAAGAGGTTTATACTCTGGAGAAGGAGCCGGAACAGAAACAGACAACCATCAAAAGACTCTCTCGAGGCAGAATACCAACTAGGTCAAGCAAAAGCAGCCTAAACAGTGCAGACCTCGGCCCGCATCTTCAGGGAGATGATGACACCGGAAGCTGTGCAAGTGCACAAGGAGTCAGGAGAAGGTGTCCACAGCTTTCTAGAAAGGAAGGCAGCTGGGCCAGGAGCTAAGGGGAGGGGCACTCCAATCGGAGCAAGCAGAGGACCTGGACAGGACAGGAGCAAGCTCGGTCCAGAGGTGGTGGACATTTCAGGCAGAACCGTTGAAACATTTCGCTTTCTTAGAGCAAATATGTTTTTGCAAACATGAACTTCTGTTGAGTCAATTTCTTTTGTAAAAGAAAAGTCATCTCCTTTAGTGTGGGATCCGTTCCTCTGACTCCTCACTTTGTAAGTCCATTTCCTTCTACTTGTCCCCTCTGGGTAATCTGCACCCTTGAATGTTCCAATCAGAGGCAGGTAGCAGCTTCCCTGGCTGGTTTGGATTCTTCAGTGAGCCAGGAGGGGTAAAAGGGCTCAGCATCTGAATCCAGGGCCCTGGGTTGGAGCTGCTACATGTGACAAGCTGTGACCAGCAAGTCATGACTCTTCAAGGAAAGGAGATGACGCTATTAAGTACAGCTGGGGGTTGCGTAGAAGCAGGCCAAGGGGTCACGTGGGAACAGGGAATAATGACACCTAGGCTTTGGAAACTACAGAGCTCAGTGGTGGGGGAGGCAGCTGGTGTGGGGTCCTTGTGGGGTGTGGTTGGGGGGGCCTTCTGAGGTGGGGCAAGGCCTCTGCTGGGTGCAGTGCTAGAGCGTCTGGGCCTGGCATTTGCTTGCTGACTGACTACTGAACCACCTGGATGGAAACTGCAGAGGAAATTGAAGACCCTCCTTCCATCCCTCCCTGCCTTTCTCCCTCCCTCGGTTTAGTGCTCAGGACACACAATGCGGGACAGCCCCAAGTACTGGGAAGACACCCAGGGCTTTGGCACCTCAGCATTGAGTTCCTTCAATTCTAATGCACCCAGAGAAAAGACCTGGGAAGCGGAGAGACGGTGGATGATGGGGCCTAGAAAGTAGATAGGGAGGTTCTGAGATGAAGAGAAAAATCCTGGAAAATGAAGAGTCTACTGTTTTGGAGAGGGAACATCACTGTTTCCTAGGAAACAGTTGGATTTTTGCAGAAAAGGAAAGGGACCCACCAACAGCTCTGGAAGCTGCAGACCGGTTGTTGAGGGTGGTGAGCCTTAGTGGCTCACCCAGTGGCTCCATGCCCTCTTTGTCTTTCCTTTGTGGGGTGTGGGCCAGCTCTGCTGCCCCTGGAGCAGTGAGGGGGACACACGACAGGACCACCTGGCAGCAACCAGCAAACTGCACTAGTCCTTTCCGGGCTGAGGGCGGCTGCACCCGAGGATGTCTTTGTTGCTTGCTTTCTGCTGCAAATTCCCAGGAAAAATAAAAAACAAGGGAAACCAGGGCTGCTGGGTGGGCAGAGGCCAGGTGGTCAGCGGCCTCGCGCCTTGGTTTCTGTGCCTTCCATTTCCTTTGCCTCTCAGGACGTCGTACAGCAGAAGCTCGAAGTTCCAACATGGAAAATATAGCAGCACACAATATGTTGCTTTGGCAGAAAGCTATGAATTTTAGTATGGAATGTCTGTCACAGGGCCCCATCCAATTAACTCGCTTGTCCGGAAATCAGAATAAATAGTTTAGAAGAAGCGACTGCGGCTTTTGCTCAGATTTTTATTTCTTATTTGTTTCTGGGTTAGGCAAGACTGCAGTCTCCAGGGGGTATGTGGAGGGCAGAGAAGAAAAGAGTCTGCATTTCCATGTGGGTTCTCCCCTTGGAGGGAAGAAAGGGGGTAATTTCACAGGTTTTAGCATGGGGAATGCTGGTGAAAAGCAGCATGGAGAAAAACCCTAACAAATTATCTTCAGTCTCAGATCCAGTGTGCCTATGTCCGAGACAAGGCCAGCCCTGAGAGTTTCTCTCCCTTCCTAGGTTCCTCACTGTGGCTGGTGGTCACGGCTGTGCCTGGCCTGTGACTGCTAGCACCGGTCTGACACCTCCTCTGCCTGCCACAAGCCTGTGGATGGGGAGGGCAGCAGGCACTCAGGGTGGTGACGTGGCCCTGTGGGTACCTACTGTGGCCAGAATCCTAGCGCTGTAGGCAGCTGAGTTAGAAATATTATAGGCAGTCAGACAGGGCTAGGCCTTGGGGGGAACCAGTGTAGGAGACCAGATACCTTGTAACTGTGGGGGAGACAGATACCTCCTGCTGTGGGCCAGATCCTAAGACAAAAGACAAAACAAATGCAACCCCACCCCGAGTATAAACATCAGGGATTGATATTCTAAATCGGTGTGGATCACCTTGAGGAAGCCAGGAGTCACCATCCAAGTCCCCTACAGGAAGTCACTGCTCTTGTGGCCTCTTGCTTACAGAACTTGCTTCCCCATTTGTCTACTATTTAATCAATTTTACCTGAGCAATTAATCTTATTAGTTGACCACAGTTCCGTCCCGCCTCATGTCCACCTTGCGAGTTCCTATTTTTCCCCACTTTGAATCTGTCTCACCTCGTGGTTTTGCTCTATAAAAGTCCCTAGAAAAGACAGAGTCTTTGGCAACCCACTCAGGACTCCTTCTGTCTCTCTCTCAGACAGAAGCTTTCTTTCTCTCAATAAATATATTCCACTCTTAACCTCCAAAGTCCTTAAAATTCATTCTCTGATTTTAGAGAGCACGAACTCACACACACATCTAGTAGGTTGGGAGTTTCATTGCCCTATATCACCAGCATCTATGTGGTCTACATACAAGAGAGCCCCGTGATGCTCAGGGGAGTGCCCTTAAGAGAGCAGTGCCCAGATGTGCCACAAGGGACTATCAGCCACGCTGCTTACCCTCTGTGGGCTTCCAGGGCTGGGACTGTATTGCAGCTCCTGAGCCACACATTGCCTGTGATTTAGAGGAAACTCCCAATCTACTAGATGTCGGTATGAGTTCGTGTTCTCTAAAATCGAAGAATGAATTTTAGGAATGACAGAGGTTAAGACCAGAATATATTTATTGAGAGAAAGAAAGCTTCTGTCTGGGAGACAGAAAGTGTCCCAAGTGGGTTGCCAAAGACTCTGACTTTTCTAGGGTCTTTTATAGAGCAAACCAAGGTGAAATGGGCCCAAAGTGGGGAAAAATGGGAACTCGCAAGGTGGGCATGAGGTGGGACCGAACTGTGGTCCACCAATAAGATTAATTACTCAGGAAAAATTGATTAAATCGGGGACCGATGGGGAAGTGAGTCACATAGCCAGCAGGCATGCTTAAAGAGCAGTGACTTCCTGTAGGGGACTTGGATGGTGACTCCTGGCTTCCTCAAGGTGATCCACACCGATTTAGAATATCAATCCCTGAAGTTTATACTCGGCGTGGGGTTGCATTTGTTTTGTCTTTTGTTTTGAGATCTGGCCCACAGTAGGAGGTGTCTGTCTCCTACAAGGTCACAAGGTATCTGGTCTTCTGCACTGGCTCCTTCCAAAGCCTACCCCATCTGACTGCCTGTATGTCTAATTAACTCACCTGCCCGTAATCCCTGGATGCTTCTCAGGAGCTCTGCCGTGACCCTCTGGGAGGACAGCTCTGTGCTCCCCTTGCTTTGTGCTTCTTCCTGAGACTGTCTGACATTAAACATCCAAGGCCATTCTCAGACTTGGCTCGCATTCTTAAGTTCAGAAGGAACCTAACTTGAGCAGGTTTTATGCAGCCAGAGAGGAGCAGCCAGGGGAATTAGCTTCAGCTCTCCAGGTAAAAATTAGCTTCAGTGGCCCATGGCCAGTCCAGTGCTTTTAAAGACTCCTTACCTCCATTCTCAAGGCCAAGGTCCCTTTTTTCAAGCATTTATACTCCTGGACTTTATTCTAGTATTGCTCCAAGAGTGGTGGAAGAACCCAACCATAGCGATGCTTCATTTAATCATAGCTCTTAGGAGCAAAATGCCCCCCAGTAACAAGGAGCTGGAAGCAGGGAAAGGTGGCTTTCTGTGGGGTGCATCCTCGCTCAGGGCTGTCAGACAGGAGTCAAAGGCACCTGCTTCAAGGGCTGCAGACTGGGCCTGACTTATGCTTGGTGCTGCTTCCATTTCAAAGGCTGTGCCTGAGAATCCTGTGAGTCAGCCCTGGAACCTTCAGGAGCCTCCAGGGTGACAGGGAGTGGGCCTGAGGGAGGCAGCCATTCCCTCCACTTCCCACCAACTTCCTCTTCTGGATTTGTTTCTTCTTTTTTCAGTAGAGATGAGAGCTGAGGCCTGAGCTTTTTGTTTTTCAAACAAATCATAAAATGAAAGCTTCCTACACTCTTTCTGTTTTATCGAAAACCCATTTATGTAAGTTTATATTCTAGTTTTTACCTGCCTGTAGAAGAGAACATAAACAACAAAGCACAACAAAAACGCACATTTGCTTTCTTTTCTGTTATTTTGGGTTTGAAGAAGGGAGCTGGTTTTCCTGCTTCCTGCAGTGAAGAGCCTCTGGATGAACTATTGTGGCTGAGAACAGAGATACCTACAGCTTCCACCTGCGGGTGAGAGGCATTTGGAGGTGGACCAGAAGCCTGAGCTGCTCTCTCGCAGTTGGCAGAACCGGGTTCTTCACAGGCACAGCCCAATCCATCCTGCTAAACATCAGTTCTTAGTAACCCAGGGCGCACTTCCAGAGAGGCACTGTTGGTCGCTGTGCGAGCATCCTAGCCTGGGCTTGTACAAAACTTTATGGTCTGGGCTTGTCACTCCAGTGGACTCTTGTAAATGGAATAGTTCAGTAAAAACACAAACCCACAGCATGGTCATTTATTTATCATCATTATCTAGTATGCACTATACATAGTTAGGTGTGCTATGCTTTGATAGCACTGGAGATGTAATAAGTGTGTTTACACCAACATTAGAACACTCGTGTGAGTAATGTATTGAGCTACCGTGTTGTGATGCTTACAGTGTCTCTAGGCGCTAGGAATTTTTTTGAGATGGGGTCTCACTATTTAGCCCGGGCTGGTTTCATACTCATGGGGATCCTCCTTCCTTGGTCTCCTGAGTGCTGGAATTACAGATGCACAGCACTGCCTTCATCTTGAGGACAAGACTTTTTCAAGTCCATTATAATCTTTATGGGGTCCATTATAATCATCATATATGGGGTCTGTCGTTGGCTGAAACACATGATCACGGCGTGGGGATGTTAGGGTATAAGCATTACCGTTACTATCTGGCCATGAGAGTCTCAGCAGGAATCTAGGTGATTTTACAAATGGGACTAAATATTAAAATATGTAACAATTGGATGTGAACTGAGTGATAAAAATATGTGTGTATAATCTTCTGGGGGCACAAACTCAGGCGATCTTTTATAATGCTGTGTTGAGCAAGCATATCCACATCTGTAGGTGGTAATGTGTTCACAGTGAGATGAGAACCTGAGTTCTGTGGTCACTTTGCTCCTTCCCTGGACCTTGACCTCCTGGAGTCCCACCATCATATTTCTGGGAGTCTGCAGAAGCATCTGGCTGGTGCTCCATTGTGCAGTTGTGGTTCTTCTAAATGGGTGTGTGTGTGTAAAATGTAAAATGACTTTCTCTGCTGTGTTACCCGTCAGAAGGGCCCAAATGCAAAGCTGCTTGGACCTCTCCATACAAAAAGCTTTCCAATTTGTTTACAGTGCTCTCTCTTTCCATTACACCCCGCCTCACCCCCACAGTGAACTTGAGGAACCTGGGCAATTAAAGCCCCATCTTTGTATCTAGAAGCTTCCTTCCGACAACAGGAGATTTTACAATGGGTCAAGCCCACTTGGGCTTGTTCTGCATTCTTAGGATATAGTTTCTTAACTTTATGGAGAACCAGGGAGCCTTTAGAAAAGGTGATAAATCCCCCAAACTCTCAGAACACTGCACATATGGTAATCTTTCACAGAGAATTGCTGGAGCTTGAGGGCCTTGTGGTGTGAATTCTGCCTTGTGAGAAACTTTCTCTCGAGAGAGCTCTTAGCCTGTGCTGTGCTCTGTCCAGCCCAGCTCAGCAGAGGTCACACAGCCAACCCTGGCTGATTCCCCCCAGTGGGTATGGCCCAGCCCAAGCCCAGGCCCCCAAGACAGGCCCATTATTTCCAGGTTCCGTATTCCACATGCACTGTACACATGCTGGGAGGGAACTGATTTCCATCCAGGCTTGCTCCTTTCCAGATGCTCTGCTTGGAGCAGCAGAGAGCTAAGGCCACTTTCCAAACCCCAAAGCCCTGGACTTCAGTATTTGGGGTTGGAGAATCTCAAAATCAGTGTCTCTGGGAATGATATGTCTGAGAGATTTAATCTCACCTGATTTTTTTTTAATCACACATGCTATTAAATTTCTCAGCCTACTCTTTCTCTTTGCCATTCTTTTTACCTAGTACCATGCATTAAAACCAAGGCTTTACATCTGCTAGTCAAGTGCTCTCACACTGAGCTACAACCCCAGCGTGGAAGAGTTTGTTCTGAAGCATTTCCACAGCTGGTGGAAGCCCTAGCTCTGACCTGTTTTCCTTACCACGTGTCGAGTGAATGCTGCACCAGGGATCTATGTGGTCAGCATCTATTGTGTCATAAGTTTTTTTTCAACTTTCCCTGCTCTGATCATTGACTTTTGGATGCTAGATATTGGCACACTATCTGGATTTGTTTCTGCTATAACAAATTAACCCAAACTTGGTAACTTAAAGCAATAAAAATGTATCCTCCTATGGTCAGAGTTTGAAACTACTGTGTCTGCCAGGCTGTGTTCACTTCCTCTGCAGGCCTTTGCTTCTTCCAACATCTGCCGGGTGTGGGTGTTCCCTGACTATGGTACCTCACTCCCGTCTCTGCCTCCGTCTTGACCCGGATTTCTTCCTCTTTGCCCTGTGTCTCTCGTATGTTTTCCCTTTATAAAGATGCTTGTCATTGAACTTGGGGTCCACCCAACTAATCCTGGATGACTTCATATAAAGATTCTTTACATCCTTACATCTACAAGGGCCCTTTTCCAAGTTAGGCTACATTCCAGGAGAGGGAAAATCTTTTGGGAGGGAACCACCATTCAAACTACCTCAGCGTCACTCACTTACACATCAGTATAGAACAGTGCCTGCCACATAGGCAGAATTTATTAGTTGTCTGTGTATTTGTTTCTGATGGTTTGGATTTAACTTGGACCAAAGGGCTCTATCGGCTCCATTCCCAGGTCTCACGGGTGGTTTGTATTTAGAATACACTCAGTGTCTTTGGCATTCCCTGAGTATGAAAACAGCTGTCAGACTGATTAGAGTAAATAGTTTCTTATTTCCCCTAGGGATTTCTGCTAGAGTATTTTATGCCATTGTTTCAACTTGCTATATTTTAATAATGCAGGAATTACATGGATTTAGCAAGTTCATTTGAAAGCCTTTTTCTCTCTGAGAATGGGATCTTCTCAGACTTTCAGTATCTCAGGGTAAACTGGACTTTATTTAGAAGATAACTTTTCAAGCATGTATTTCACTCTATAGTGGTACCTCAGTTTATCTACACTTTTGTTTGCAAACAGTTTGGTTTGCAAACAGAAACATTTTGCAGAATTTTGTTTTTTGTTTGCAAACTCTGCATTAAGTGACAGACATGACCAAGACCATCTTCCCCACACAAACACAAGCATGGCCATCTTTTCCAAAACTGTAGAACAAATTAAGTTCGTGAGCCGAGGTATTGGTGAGAATTAAAAAGACATATTTTTATTAGGAATACGATATAAGACTAAAAGTATGGCCCTATTTCTGTTGCAGGTCTATTTTTTGACACAAAATAGTGACTTCCATGTACACATTTAGAAGATTTATCTGCAAAAAGGTAGCATGTTTTTTTTTCTTTAAAAATATACCTGGGTATGATGCTCCTAACAGAGAATAAATGAGTGTAATTAGGTTTTGCCCTACGCTGCAGTATAAATTTTAAGCTTTTGTACTAAAATGTACCATGAAGCATTTCCAGCCTCACAATCTGGAACAGTTTTATTTGACAAGGTTAAAAGTGTCAATGAGGATAAGTCTGACTTTGACAGCAGGAACTTTTAAAAACAACCCTCCCTGTGTAGGTAACTCATATATTATATACGTAGCAGTTCATGCAGCTGGTTATATTTTATTTATGAAATGTCTAGAACTGGAATCCAAAAATGGGGAAGGTCCAAATTCTTTGTTCCTTATTCATAGTGAAAATTGGTTCAAGTTGTTCAACTTTTGTTATTTTTCAACCCACATTCTTTTAAATATAAAGTTTCTGGGAACAGGACTTTATTAATAGTTATACTATCATCCATCAATTTCCCAGGGAACAAGTAATAGCAGAATCAGAAAAGAGTCAGAGAAAAAGCGAATTCTCTGTCTGCAGTGCTCAAAGCATACCACACGCATTAGGGAACAGCAGAACCACATCCAGCCAATCAAAACACACAGCCAAGTTTAAATGGGAGTGCGCATTTCAAGGCTTGGAGTTTAAGATCCATTAACATCAGACCTCTTGACTTCACACAGTAATAAAATCCAGCAACAGCACAGCATCAATCAAGTAAATCAGGCTTTGCTAAAAGAAAGAACCTGTGCTTCTTCCCGTGGGAGCCAGAGTCTATGTCCGGGTTGAAAAGATGGTTAGAACTGCCTCCTCCCTGACAATTTCTCTGTTCTACAAAGGCTTGGCAATTTTCTTTTATTCCTAGACGTATGTTAGTTGTATACAAATAGGCTAGTTCATCTGTCAGAAACTAGCTGATTGGTCTATTGCAGTTAGTAAATCTCATTATTTCCATGTAGGTTGTGTTTCATTTTTAAATTCACTGGCACCTCTGTGTTTTTAGGTAACTTGTTGACTTCAGTCCTTAGAAACTCAAAAGTAGCCTGGGTGGGGGGAGATTAGTTTTATCACTTTGTGCCAGTGTGTGTTTTAACCCTATGTTAAACTTTTCTTCACTGTCTACTGCCTGCAGATAAAGGACTACTTATTCATTAAAATAGCGGTTTTTCCTACCTATCTTTGTGAGAGAAATTCACTAAATTGTTTGGCATCACACAGCCCAGACCAAATAAGGTAGAGAAAACTCTAGATTCTAAAACCAATATGTTTGTACTATCTATTCATACAGAAGTCAGAGACTTTACAACTCTGAGCTAATCTCTGTGATGTAGATTTTAAAAATACCATTTTTAAGTCCCTTCAATACACCTAAAGTCTTGGGTGATATCTTTCAATTGGGAAGATACAAGGTGGCCATATAATTTCTTCTTGGCTTTTTCAGTTGGCTTTTTCAGAAGGTGGCCATATAACTTTTTGTTGGCTCTTTCTTTGCCAGATACAAGATAACCATGTAATTTCTAGTCCATAGCAGGACCTTCCTGAGAGAAGCCAGGGGTGCAAGACAGCAGGTATAAACAACACTTCTGGGCAGTAGATTTACAACAGGACATTCAGAATCATGAACCTCTTCTGCCTCCTAGGCCACTATGAAGTGCTTTTGAAGTATGTGCTGTAAATGCTGGAAAGTTTCTCCTGTGAATAACGGTGATAGTTAGTCTTAATTGGCTTGATTGGCACTGAGATTTGTAAAGCACACTTTTGGGTGTATCTGGGAGGGCAGAGGGGACATAACCTCGGGGACTAGCCCAGGGTCCTGGCCCCTTCCTCTCTGGCTTTGCCCCTGCTCTCTGACTCTCAGATGCCATGAGTGGAGCATCTTTCTTGCATCAGGCTCCTCGACTATCATGTCTCTGCCTAATCCTCTGACCTGGAGCCAAACAAACCCCTCCTTTAAGTGGCGGGTTCCAAGTACTTTGTTCCAACTGGAAAGCTAACAGATACAATAGTTCTGATAAATGCAGGCTTTTTTTTTTCACCCCTGAAATCATCCGTTAGTCTTTGTTTGCACTCAATAGCTCACTGTTTTGAACCTGAGGGTACCTTTCTACTTTGAAGTCCCTTTTCTTCTTAGAGTGTCCCCCTCTTTCCCATCTTCACTCATGAAGGTCCCAGTGATTCTCTGGGACCTATTTCAGTAGTACTTTTCTTGCTGAATTAGATCTAAGCTCCCACAGGGCTGCATTTGGATTGTATTTAAGGCAGTCACATCTTTCTGTTTTGTTACATATTTTTATGTGTAGTCTCATGTTCACTGCTTTACTGAGAGGAGGACCAAACAGAAAGCTGGGACATCTCAGTACCTATTGAATGTGCATCCCTCATTTAAGCTTCTTCCCATGAGTCTTGATAATTCTGGTATTTTTGGTGTGTTTTTATAAGAAGCAAGCATACGAGCTGATTGAAACCCTTGTCATATCTGGTACATGCAAGGACTAGGCTCTTTATTGCTCAACTAGAATGCTGGCATTTTCCACCTAAGAAGGGTAAAACCTCACACAAGTTGCCTAACACCATAATCCATTTTACAGTGCACCTGCAAAATAAGGATAATGACAGTACGTACTTCCTAGAATTGTTATAAGAACTGAGTCCTCAAAGAGCAGAGCTTGACCATATTAAATTATCTAATATCTTAACTACTTTCATGACTCAGTTGCACTTTCCTATTTCTTGAGGCTTAATTTGCATTTTTGAATTGCACTGTAACCCATAAAAAAGCCAAAAGCGTGTGTACATGTGAACACCAAGCGATGGACATTGGAGAGCTACAGCCTTGATGATCAAGTGAACCCTTCATGGAACAGAAAGAAAAGTCCTCTTGAATACGATGACCAGACTATCCCTATCCTTCCAACCTAAGATCAGGAAGTCAGAGTGCTGGGTCTCTAACTATCTGTCTGTATCTGTAGAACAGGGACAATAATCACGAGCTGAAATAAAGATGAAATGAGACACTCTGTGCAAATCATTAAGTATGCAGTGTACTTGCTCTGTATTCACAGTTGCCCACAGCATCTATTCTGGAGCATGAATTGACCATAGAGAGAGGTGTGCTACCCATTCTGGGCAAAATGTCCGCATGGCAAGTTCAGAGAGGACAAGGCCCTCTATTCGGATTAGAAACTCAGGTGGGGAGACACCTTCCCCTTTCTGTGAACACCAAGAGCAAAAGAAGCCAACATCAACATCTGAAAGAGGGATCAGTGCTGATGCAAGACTTACCATTAGTAACAGAAGTGGTGGCCAATTGAGGCCACTGACAGGCAGCCTGAAAACAGCCAGGAAATTTGTATTAATCACCAGGGACAAGAGATGAGTTCCCTGAGACCTGGCTGGGAGAAAAAGGACTAAAGGAACCCATAGTTCTTCTAGAGGGATACTCAGATTCAGTGGGTGTTTACTGCTTCCTGTGCCCCTGGGGTGACTCAGCATATTACAGCTGTCTAAAAGACTAAGGAGGTATGTGGTAGAGCTACAGAAAGAAGTTTGCTCGGTCCCAGATGTGTCTGCATCTAATTCCTACAAAGGTACAGTTGCCAGAGTCCCCAAGGAAGGGCCATCCACCCACAGTTTTGGCCTCATCTATCAAACATGCAATGCACAGCTGGGCACCTGGGACTGTAGCTAGGGCACTTTGCAATCCCCTACAGCAAGCGTGTCCCCGAGAGTTCAAACGGTACAGTTGCCCTCCGTTTATTTTCACTTAGATCTTAACCTTTGAGTTTATTTTCCACTTGGAGTCTGGATAGTAAAGTAAAAATAATGCTTTGTGACCTTTAAATAGGGTTCCAGCTGTTTCTCCACCCTTTCCCCTGCGGTTTAATGAACCAAACAGCCAGTGCTGCAACAGCCTTGTTTCTGGAATGGTAACTTCCTTCCCAGCAGAGAATGACTAAGGTTAAGGGCTACACGTGGCATCAAGGGTTATGGGACAGAGCAAACACTCACTGGAGACAGGCTTTTGTACACTGATATTCATCCTTGGGAACAAAGTTAAATTTAATTAAAAAAAAAAAAAGAGTTCCGAGTTTGCCCTGATTGCTCTTCAGTTCCATCCTCTTTTCCTCCCCGAGGACGTGAATCAGAAGATTTCGGAAATGGTGGGCTCTGGGCACCTGAGCAGAGGTCGGTGGGTCCTGGGGCTGTGTGAAGGAGGTAGGAGTGCGCACACTAGAATGAACTCACCATTGCCAAGAGCTGTCCACCAGCAACGTTTTTTACCCCTGGAAAAGAAGATTTCAACGGAAGCCTAGCAAAGGGCCAGGGTGGGCACAGGGAAGCAGCAAGGGCATCTTCACTAGCATTCCTCGAACCTTCCAAAGCAAGTTTTACGCCACGCTGCCACCTCTTCCAGCTGCCTGAGCAGGGACTTGGTCTTGGACACTGTCACTGCTCCTTGAATGATGGATTGGAGGAGCTGCACTCCCCAGCCAGGAATTAAAACACTCGAGGTTCCTGCAATTGCTTACTCTGGGTTTGTCACAATCTTTACCCACTCGGGCTGCCAAAGACAGGGTCACTGCCAAGCCAATGGTTCCTCATTCCCTCTTCTGAGAGAAGAAGCCTCACATTTGGTCAGATGGAACCGTGCCATTAAAAATGGGAGAAGTGGAGTGTGGAGAGAAGGAGAGCAGAGAGGCTGGGAAGCGGGTGTTTGGATAAGTTTAGGGTGCAGTGGTGTAAATGAGAATCTGTGGGGCAGGCAGGAAACAGAGGAAAGGATGCCTTCTTAAAGCACTCTGAGGATTACGTATGTGAACCCCCTCTGGGTGTTAGGAAAATTAGTCAGAGATGCCAGTTATTTTGTTGACAGGACTACATTTGTCCTGCTGCTCCATGAGGGTCCAGGCTGTGTCCACCTCACACACACACACACACACACACACACACACACAGGGCCTATGGGCCTGTCTGTCTCCTAGCTGATTGCGGGGTGAAGGAACGGATGGGCATTCATCTCTTCAGGGCAGGTCTGGGAAAGTTTGCCACCTTCCTGGAAATCCAACTGGATGGCGGAGGCAGACATGAGGGGTTTGGGCAAATCAAACAGGCAGAGGTAGAAAATGGAGGTGGAGGGGGTGACGTTGGTAGACATTCAAGACGTGTTTGGTGTTGGCTTCACGACTTTCACCAGGGAACCTGGAATCTTGGTTGTGTGGTTGCCTGGCTGTGGGCTTCATTTTACTCTAGCTCTGTAGTGTCTCCATTATGGGCAGCTGGAAATGGGGAGGACCAGTGCAGAGGCCAGTAAAGTTTAATGCCCTTTTTATGAGCGACTTTTGCTGCTAGCACATTGATTCATGACTGAACAATTCCTACATGCAGAGATTCAAAATGCCCTGTCTGTCTCCTAGCTGATTTGGGGGTGGAGGAATGGATGGTTTCCATAGACTATTTAGAAAATGGCTGTTAGAAATCAGAGTTTAAAAAAAGTTAATGGTTTTATTTCTTTCCCTTTCTTCCTGCAGATGATTTTAAAAGTTCTGCTTGGGGCCATATGGCGTGGATATGCCAGAAGGAAATTATATACTGCTCTGTTTCTACTCAACTGCTTTTCATTGTGGAAGTGGACCCTTTGAAGTAGCCTTTTCCTTACTTTAGATTCTGACATGAATAATTGTTTAATTGCTTTTCAGTCTATACAAGATAAGGAACCATGTCTCAAAATTGCATAAGTTTCTTAACTAAACAATAGCCAAACCACCCACAGCAGTTTTTGAGGAAAGGAATTCCATACATATGTTAAGCATTTTATTCTCTCTCAAGTGCCTTGCTTTGTACCATTTTGTTAAATTGGATCATGTATATGAAACGACTCTGCAAACTGTGTGACATTAAAAAAAGGTAGATTTTAAAACATTGTGGATTTGATTTTCCATGTAGGAAACTGATGCTAGGTGAGGTAAAGTGACAGCCCTAAGTGACAACAGGGAAATCTGGGCCCTGACTGTTTCCTGTTCTGTATCTCTGGATGTGTGTCCCCTCTGCAGTAGATGCCTCCCCACACAAAGTATTAAAATTGCAACAAATCGAATTTTGCAGCTCTTAATAAGCCTTATTTTTAATTCTAGAATCATGCAACAAACTGGACAAAAATGGTTTAGAACACTCACTCCATGGGCAGGTTATATCAACAGCCAGAGAAACGCGAGGGACACACAGAAATGAGTGAGGCCGACATAGGTCATAGATCCTGTCTTATTTGAACCTGCATTGAACTCTTCGCTGCTTGTGATTGGCTGAGAACTGCTACATGTTGCAGGAGTAGATTCCTTTCTATTTCCATCACATATTAGGTTGCGCTTAGCAGTTTCTCAACCTGTGGACCAAACTTCACAGTATGTAACAAGGCAGCTAAAACCTAAAGGTCAAACCATTTCTATAGTGGCCTTGCCCTGTAAGGCCAAGGACCACCATGAATTCCCCTAGCGGCTTCCCAGAGCCCCTAAAGTTGGACTTTGGGCATATTTCCTGACCTGAGTTTCTTCTCACCAATCTTGTTATCTCCCCTCAAAGGCTTCAGGCAGTGACTTGCCTTTTTATCCCATTCAGCTGCTGCCAATCAGTCTTCTCTGTGTTACTGTCCATCAGGCTGGGGCAGAGAAGTCATGTTTAAACTTATATAACTTTCTTTTTAAAAAATTATCTCTGAAGTAAGCTCAGACCCCGTTTCCATACGGTGAAAGAAGGAGCTAGTAAATCCTCCTGTCGAGTGGTCACATTCGGCTTCAACCTCAAGTGTGTCGGGAGCAGCACTGCCGGTGGCAGTGGATCAGCAGCAGCCGAAGCACCCTCACTCACCAGGGCTCAGCAGGACTGGGTGCCGTTGGTAGGCAGCGGGACGCCGGGTTCAGGAAGTTCTCAGGAGAAAACCTTCAGATAAACTAAACTGCACAGCATTTAATGAGCAAAGAATGATTTCAGACTCAGTCACTCCTCAGGACCAGAAGAGGTTCAGAGAGACTCTGGCGCTGCCACGTGGTTGAATATTTATGGATGGGAAACAGGAAGTGAGACATAGGAATGGAAATAAAACACAGAACTAATTGGCTCCTCGGCTTCTGTGATTGGCTGAGACTCAGGCGTCTATTACAAAAGCAAATTCCCAAATTGGGTAATTAGTTTATATACTAAGTCTGGTTGCAGCTCATGATGTGGGATTCGACAGTAGCTTCTAAAGCCCAAATTCAATTTGGCCGAACACCCCCAGGGCCAGTGAGCCTTGTAGTGGGGCCAGAGGGTGTGAGAAGGCCTCAGAGGACAGGCTCCCTTGTGGAGGACTGCCATGGGGCCTCCCCAGACCCAAGTGGGGTTGTGCTTACTTACGGCAGTGCAGGTTGCACAGAGGTGACTCCAGGCTGTGTACGCATCTCCATGAAAGCAGGCAGCTGATAACAGACTAGTAGGGTTTATTATCAGCATCTGTGGTTGAGCGCACATAGAGGAGGAGCTGGGATACCATGATACCGCCTCCTTGAGCCCCGTGTGACACCACAGGAAAATTCCTCCCTAGAACTGGCTACAGAGCAGGTTACCTGTTAATCATAACTGAAATCTGGCTGTTCCTGTTGCTTCTCAAACCTTCTTGTTTGTCCCCTCCCTGACAAACCTTTCCAGCCTTGCCACTTGTCTAGCACACCCAGCCACCATCCTCTTACCATTTTCCTCCATGAATAAATACCAAGTTTTGGGCACTCCATGACCTTTCGTTCCCTAGGACAACAGGTCATCCCAGATCTAACACCTGGCAGGAGATTAGAGGCCACTGTGTGTGGGGGGTGTCTCTAATTCTTCCTCACTCCTGCTCAGGGCTTAAAGAGGTCTCAGGTGCACCATGGGGCACAATCAGAGTGCAGAGGTGACTCATGGGAAATCATAGAAAGTGCCTGCAAATTGTAATATCTGATAAGAGAATGCATATTCAAAATATATAAAGAACTCTTACAACTCAATATCATCATCACCAAAACAAATGAGCAAAGAATTTAAATAGACATATTTCCAAACATAGACAAATGGCCAAAAATACATGAAAAGATGCTTAGCAACTCTATGATTAGGGAAATGAAAATCAAAACTTCAGTGAGATGATTTCATAACCATTAGGATGGTCAACATAAAAAAAAATAGTGCGATAGATGTAGAGACCCTGGAACCCTTGACCACTGCTAGAAGGAAAGTGGAATTGTACAGCTGCTGTGGAGAACAGTAGGGCATCTCAAAAAAGTTAAATATAATTAACACATTACCCAGAAATTTCACTTTTGGGTCGATACACAAGGGAATTGAAAGCAAGGACTTTAACAAGTAGTTGAGTGTTTAGTCTTACATCAGTATGATTCACAATTCAAAGGGTAGAAACAACTCAAATGTCCAGTGTTGATAAATGGAAAAACAAAGTAGGGAGTTATTGATTTCTGGTCCAGAGTTTCAGTTTGGGAAGTTTTCTTCTTCTTTTTTTTCTTTTATTTAAAGAAAAAAAATTGAAACAGAAAGAGGGTAGAAATAATACAAAATTTCAAAAACAAAACAAAAAAAATAGTAACCAGCAAGAAATCACTAGTTGATTATTACATATTTTCCTCATAGAAGTAGTTGTTCAAGTTACAAAAGTAAAGCCTATGAAGTAGATATCCAACAAGTTTTGTTCATCCATCCAACAAAAACTTAGCAACATGGTTATCAATCCCACACACTCAAACATACTTGCAGTTATATCCTTTAGAATACTTTCTTTTTCTCTTTTTTTTCTTTACAATAATTATAATCCATTCTTGTAAACTACTTAGAAGTTCTACACATGTATAAGTTTCTACATGTATACCTAGCCTTTCTGTATTAGAGGGAGAAACAAATCAACAATACAAATTCCTAGAGAAACACGAAATGAAAAAGACATATAAAGCCACAATACTAGGTGATCTACGGTAGTTACTATGATGTCTCTTGTTATTTTCAATAAAATTGTCTATATCGTCAAACATAGTATAGTTAAACTTAGCATTGCATTACACTATTAATAAAATCTAAACATTGGAGACATTATAGTACTTCAAAGGCAGTTAATAATCAAACCAGAATGGGTATCCTATTGAATCTTGTCATCTTCAGAGTAGTTGCCCCTACTCTCAGACTTGATACTCTCAAGCATACCGGATTCAAATAAAATCAGTCAAGATAAAACAGCGATATAACCAATCTTCTCTGTCTTATCTCTGCCATGCTATTTTTCTGTCATTGTTGTTTATTTACTTTTCTCCTTCATTCCACTGTCTGCCCCTTTCTTTGAGGCCTTTCTGCCATTGTTCCTGGAACCCTGGTGATTTTATTCTCTCTCTCTAGAATGTCCTTCAGTATTCTTTGCAGGGTTGGATTGGTGGTCACGAACTCCCCCAGTTCTTCTTTGTCGTAGAAATATCTTGTCTCTCCATTAATTTTGAGAGACAGTTTTTCAGGGTATGACATTCTGGGTTGGAGGTTATTTTCTTTAAGGGCTTGGAATATTTCACTCCAAGCTCTTGATTTGATAGTTTGCATTGAGAAGTCTGCTGTGATTTTGATGAGTTTTCCTTATAGGTAATCTGTTTCTTTTCTCTGACCGCTTTTAATATTCTGTTCTTGTGATGGATTTCTGGGATCCTGATTATTGTATGTCTGGGTGTAGATCTGTGGTTGTAACTGGCTGGAGTTCTGTATGCCTCATTTATCTGAACTTCACTTCTATTACCTATGTTTGGGAAGTTTTCCTTAATTATTTCTGTGAATAGACTTTTTATTTCATTTGTATTTGTCGCTGCATCTTCATTCATATATTTTATTCTTAGGTTATAAATCCTCTTGTCATCTTCTAGCCTTTGTATCGTTGCTTCCTGGATCCTTGTTGTTATTTTTAAGAGATCCTTCCTTTTGCGATCATATGTTGCAAATCTATCTTCAAGTTTTAAAAGCTTGTCTTTAGTTTCTGTTAAAAGGTTTGCCAGCTTTCAATGGAGTTTTTAATTTCCTGATATTCTCTTTGGATCTGTTTCATGTATTCTAGATTTTGTTTATATTCTTCATCAAAGGCTTCTCTCCTTTCTCTGGGTTCCTCCATTCTTTCATTTGTGTCTACTTGAGGATTACCCGGGATTTCTTTTATTAATCTTCTTCTATCTTGCTTCACCTGAGTTAGAATTTCATATTTAAATTCATCAATGAGGTCACGGAAGTATTTCTTTATTTCCGATGAGGCTGTGTCTGACATTACAGGTTTGCTGCCCTCAACCTCCTCTGCATTTACCTCTACTGGACTCACTTTCTCTAGTTTGGCGGTTGGAGGCCTTTTGCTGTTTCTCTGTCTTGTCATGTTTCCGCCCCTCTTCAGACGGGTGGGTGGTGGAGGCCTCCGGGCCTTTCCTATTGCTTACAGTTTTTCTTCGGCACACTGGCTAGTGAAGTGCTGCCCCCCCAGTCCACTGCCAATCCGTGAGGTGCACACTGTGAGCTGGCCCCTTCCCCTGCGTCAGTCAACCAGTGGGTGCTTCAGCATGTTTGTGTGTTCCCTGGGTATGCTACTGGCTCAGGACAGCCTCGTCCCTGGTTATTGAGTTTCAACCAGGGGCCTGGCCCAGCCCAAGCAGATCCCACCAATCTGCTTTGGACTAGGAGCTGTTGACCGACGCCGGCTTAGGTTTTGACTCAAGCCAGCCCTGTCCAACTCCAAAATGTCATCTAGCTGGTCATCTCGCTCTGGGGAATCCAGTTCCCATCACTCACCAAAGCTCACACAGCTCGACTCATCGTTTCCACTCCCTGCTGCAGCGCCTCCTCCAGCTGAGGGTCTCGAGCTCACCAACCCCCACTCTCAGCAGGGCCATGATCTCAGCTTGATTGTGACTCTAAGGCTGACTCTAAGACATGCCAGTACAGTGACCAGAGCTTGCCCATCTCCAGCCCTCTGTCCCTGTTTCTTCTTCTTCCTTTTTTTTTTCTTTTTTTTCTTTTTCTTTTTCCTCAGTTTCTTCCTGGGTCATGAGAATTCCTCTCCTTTTGTCTGGCTTTCTCCATGTTGTCATATTCCAGCATTTGAGTTGGTTTTTTTTCAGAGAGGCTCTCTATCATGCCACCTCTCAGTCGACCATCTTGGATCGAATCTTGGTAAGTTTTCTTGACCCCCTACCCTCCTTAATCTCTACCTCAGAAAAAAGTGACTTGCTTTCTGTCATAGAAGGGTTTACATATTATTTTTAAGAAAACTTTTGTTGGTACATTTTAGATATACATAAAGATAATATTGTCATAGGGAGTTTGTCCCTGAATATGATATATCATGTTTCTTCTTTTTCCCCATTTCTCTCACCTCCCTTCAAACCCTCTTCCCCTCCTAATTTATAAAATCTTTATTTCCAATTTTTTCCTTCTGTTCTCTTTTTTGCTCATCCCACCCTTCTTTGACCCTCCCCTTTCCCTTGTTACCCTTCCCATTTTAACACTGTCTTCCCATTTTCCAATATCTATTGTATGTTTTGGTCTTTATTTACAATTTGTTTTCTCATGTCAGAGAAACAACATGGTATTTACACATGTGTCTGATTTATATAACTTAAGAGGATGGTCTCAAGGTGCATCCCTTTACCCAGAAATGTCTCAAGTTTATCTTTCTTTTGGCAGAGTAAACTCCATTGTAGAACAAACCATATATTTTTTATCCATTCCTCTGTTGATGGGTATTTGTGCTGTTTCTAAGACTAAGCTATTACAAACTGTGTCACTATACATAAACATGGATGTGCATGTATCAATGTGGTATGATGCCTTTAATTGTTTTGGGAAGATACTAAGACAGAATAGTTGGGTCAAATGGAACCTCTAGTCCTATGTTTCTGAGGAAACTTCACACTGATTTCCACAGTGGTTGCACCAGTCTACACTCCCATCAACAGTGAAAAAGAATTTCTTTTCCCCCACAGCTCCACCACAATTTGTTCCTGGTTGATATCTTGATAATAGTTCTTCTTTCTGTGGTGAGATGAAACCTCAGGATTGTTTTAATTTGCATCTATCAAATCACCAGTGATGCTGAACATTTTTTCATGTATTTATTTGCCATTTCCATTTCATCTGAGAAGTGTGTATTAATTTTAAGTGCCTATTTTTGGATTGAGTCTTTAAATTTGGGGAGATATGATTTTTTTAGTTATTTATATATTTTAGGTAGTATTCCTTTGTCTGACAAATAGCTGGATAACATTTTTTCCTACACCATGAGTTTTATCTTCACTCTGTTGGTGATTTATTTTGCTGTGCAAAAGCTTTTTAATAAGATGAGAGCTCAGTTGTTGATTCTTTGTAATAGTTTCTGTGCAATCAGGATTTCACTCATAAAGTCTTTGCCTATACCAATGTCTTCACAAGTTATACTTATTCTCTCTCTAAGTAGATTTAGCATTTCTGTTTTAATATTTAGATCTTTAACCCATTTTGATTTTAGTTTAATGCATGGTGAATGATATGGGTCTAGTTTTAATCTTCAGCATGTGGAAAGCTAGTTTTTCCAGCACTATCTTTAATAAAGAGGCTATCGTTCTCCCAGCGAAGGTGTTTGGTCCCTTTGTCAAAGATAAGATGGCTGAGTGTATCTGCAGTTGTTTCTGCATTTTCTAATCTGTTCCACTGATCTGCAGGTCTGTATTTTTGCCAGTACCATAGTGTTTTTATCACAGTGGCTTTGTAATAAAATTTCCAAGTCAGGGATTGTGATGTTGCCCACTTTGCCGATGTTGACCAGAATTGCTGTATCAGTAAGTGTTTTACTAGAGAAACAGATATAACACAAGATACACAAATGTAAAAGAAATTGCAAGATTGGCTTATAAAGATCACCCAGAGAGTTGGATGAGAAAGAGTGCAGAGGGTGTCTCCACACTGGAGAGAGAACCATTCAGTCCAAGGTCTGGAATTCACAGGAGTGTCTCATGTAATTCCATATCAGGAGGCCCATGGGTCTATGATGGAAGGCTGAAGAATCTATGCCAGAAGGCTGAAGGATCTATACCTGAAACCTAGAAGTCTATGCTAGATGCCTGAAGAATCTACTACAGAAGCTGAAGAATCTTTGCTGGAAGCCAGAAGATGACGTCTAAACTGAACACAAAGACTGGAGCTCCTCCAAAAACCAGAGGTAGATCTGTCTTTCCTTGTTTCTCCTCTACACCATCCAGGCAATGAGGCTTTCTTATGCTGGTCTTCTACACCCTAGAGTGTAGACTTGCTGAGCTGATTTAGTTAATTTTCTCTTAACTAAACTCAAGTTGACACAATCAACCGACCATTATGATTGCTTTGGCTATTCTATGTCTCTTCTGGTTCCAAATGAATTTTAGGATTGTTTTCTCTGATTCTGTGAGATATATCATTCATATTTTTATCAGAATTGCAATAAATCTGTGTGACAATTTTGGGAGTATGGTCATTTTCACTATATAGGTTCTTCCTACCCAAGTGCAAGGGATATCTTTCCATTTTTTCTTCGAGTTCGTTCTCTAAGGTACTGTAGTTTTCAAAGAATAGGTCTTTTATTTTCTTCCGTAGACTGATTCTTAGGTATTTCATTGTTTTGGATGCTATTGTGAAAGCTGTTGTTTCCCTAATTTTTCTCTCAGCTAGTTTATGATTTTTAAACTAGGATACTATTGATATTTGAATGTCAGCTTTTTATCCAGCTATGCTGCTGAATTTTTTCTAGAAGTCTTCTGGTGGGGTTTTTAGAGTCTTCAAGGTAAAGTACCATGACATCCACAAATGATGGTAATTTAACTTCTTCCTTTTCTATCTTTATTGCTTTTATTTCTTTCTTTTATCTCATTGCTCAGGCTAATATCTCCAGAATTATATTGAATAAGAGTAGTGATAGTGGACATACTTGTCTTGTTCCTAATTTTAGAATGAAGATCTTTTAGAATTAAAGCTTTCAGATTTTGTCCATTTGGCATGATGCCTGTTGGTTTGTCATAGGTAGCTTTTATTAGACTGAGATAAAGACTATTCCAGTTTTCTGTAGGTTTTTAATCATGAATGGGAGTTGGACTTTGTCAATGTGCATTTTCTGCATCTATTGAGAATCATGTTTTTTGTGCCTGTTAACATTGTGCATTACATTTATTAATATTGTGTATTACATTTGTCATACATATAACCATGTCTGCATCCTTGAGATGAATCCTACCTGATTATGGTATATAATCTTCTTGGTGATTTTGTGCTGGAGTCCAGCTGCGGCAGGGCTAGGGTTTCCCAAAGGTGGACAGGGAGTCGGCGAGTGAGAGACAGAAAACACTGCACCCCAGCTTGTGAGTGAATCTGAATCCGCTTTATTTTTTAGAAGCTGGAATATATATATGCTAACCTTGGCAGCAACCCCCAGCCCCAAGCAGGAAGCGCCCCAGGCTTAGGGCCAGGCAGGGACAATCCTAAACAATAGGTTTTAATTAACCTCAACCCCAAGCAGGAAGCGCCCGAGGCTCAGTAGGTGTTAATTAACTCTTTTCACCTTTGTAACATCTCAATCTTGTTACTTAGTTAGCTTGGGAAATGTAAGCCGATGCACCTGGATGCCTGCAGGAGGAAGAGATGTGTGAGGCTATCATGCCGCTCCCTACATTTTTTCCTTTATCACTTATGGGAGTATGGCAGTCCCTGTGAGGACAGCGCCTGTCTTAGGTCAAGGACTCTTCATATGAACCCAACCAGGCCTTACCCGTCATGGGCCTGCAGGACAGCAATTGGTCCTGTGCCTGTCTTAGGTGGCCGGTGGTGAAACATATGTGTCCTAGTTGCCCGTCTTTGGCTGCCTGTCCAGTGTCTCAGGGCAGTTGTCTCACAGGAACCCCGCAAATCCTCCTCCATGAGCTCTCCCACCCAAAGCTCCCACATAAACTCTCTCACACTACTCACAGAAGGCAAAACCCCACAACCAGTCCTCACAAAGGGGTTATCTAGAGGGCCTCCAGCAACCC
>PVLA01001564.1:56814-143260 GCA_004027455.1 Hydrochoerus hydrochaeris | reverse complement strand
TGCCGCAATTTTGGTGTCTACATTCTCCTTTTTGGTTGAATCTT
The DNA here is from genome assembly GCA_004027455.1 of Hydrochoerus hydrochaeris. NCBI lineage: Eukaryota > Metazoa > Chordata > Mammalia > Rodentia > Hydrochaeridae > Hydrochoerus > Hydrochoerus hydrochaeris. The sequence goes on along the minus strand of PVLA01001564.1, from coordinate 143,216 downwards.
TCTTTGGTATCATGGTAATGCTTGCTTCCAGTAATAAATTGGGGAGCATTGCTTCCCTTTCAATTGCATTGAAGAGTTTGAGAAGTAGTGGCAGTAGGCCTTGTGTAAATTTCTTTTAGAATTCAATAGTGAATTTGTCAGGATATGGACTTTTCTTTGTTGGTATGTTTTTAATTAAATATTTAATTTCATTAACTGATACTGAGTTAGTTAGAATCTTTATATCTCTTTGAATCAGATGAGGTATTTTATTTGTGGCTAGGAGTCGGTCCATTTGTGTGTGTGTGTGTATGTGTGTGTGTGTGTTTTGTCTTATTAGGATACAAGTTCTTGAAGTAGGTATTGATTATCTTCTGGATTTCTGCAAGATCTTTTGTGATTTCACACTTTTCATTTATAATTGCATGGATTTGAGTTGTTACTTTTTTATGCTATGATTGGCTAAGGGTTTATTTATTTTATTTACTCTTTCCAGGAACCAGCTCTTTGATTAATTCTTTGTATCATTTTCTTAGTCTCCATTGCATTAATTTATGCTCTCTTCTCTATATTTCCTCCTTTTGGAAAACTCATTCTTTGAAATGAGATTTGGGCTTGATTTGCTCTTCTTTTTCTAGAAGCTTGAATTCAATATTAGGTTGTTTATTGGAGCTTGCTCTGTTTTTCTGATATGTGAGTTCACCTCTGTAAGTTTCCCTTGTAGGACTGCCTTCTTTGTGTCCCATAAGTTCCAGCATATTGTTCAACTGTGAAAACCATCTGATTTAATTTCGTCTGTGGCCTATTGGCTGTTCAGGAGGGCATTACTTAATCTCCGAGTTTTTATGAAAGTTTTGTGGCTTCTTTTGCCATTGATTTCCAATTTTATTGCACTAAGACCTGATGATATGCGTGGAAAAATTTCAGTTCCTTTGTATTTATTGAAGCATATTCTATAAGCTAGTATGTTATCTATTTTGGAGAATCTTCCATATGCCACTGAGAAGAATGTGTGTTCTACTATTGTGAGGTAGGACAGCCTGTAGATATCTACCAAGTCTATGTGTTCAAAAGTTTGGTTCAATTTTGATATTTTTGTAATTGATTTTTTTGTCTAGTTGATTTGTAACAGTGGGATATTGCAGTCCCCCATTACAACTGTAATAGTGCTTATTTGATTTTTCATGTTTTTATTTATTTAAAAATTTTTTTTTGTCTTTTTGAGACAGGGTCTTTCTGTGCAGTTCAGGCTGGCCTTGAGCTCACTGTAGCCCAGGCTGGTCTCGAACTTGCAATGAACCTCCTGCCTCAGCCTCCTGAGTGCTGGGTTACAGGACTGCACCACTACTAATTTTTGTTTAATATATATAGTTGAGTGTGCTAGTATTTGATGCATGTATATTTATGATTGTTGTTTCTTCCTCTTGGATTGTTCACTTTACAAGGATATAGTGACCTTTTTGTCTCTCTTAATCAGTCTTGGCTTGAATTCCACTCTGTCTGCAAATAGAATAGCTATCCCTGCTTTTTTCTAGGTTCTTGTCACATAGAATATTGTTTTCCATCATTAGAATTTCAGTATATGCATTTCGTTTTGAATAAATTGTGTTTCTTATATGCAGCATATTGTTTGATCTTGCTCTTTGATCCATTCTTTCAGTCTCTTTCTTTTGATTGATGAATTAAGACCATTTACATTGATGATTATATCTGACATGTATTGGCTTATCCTTGTCGTTATTTCCCTGTTGTTGGTTCCCTTGTTTTCCCTCTCTGTTTCACTACTTGCCTTGCCTGGTAGATTTATTCTGTTGGGTTTCATGGAGTTGTAGTTCTTATTATCTCTTTCTAGAATGTCCTTCAGAACATTTTGGAGTGTTTTTCATAGTCATAAATTTCTTCAGGTGGACTTTGCCATGTATCTATCTTATTTATCCACCCATTTTGAAAGATGGTTTTGCATGGTACATCAATCTGGGTTAGAGATTGTTTTCTTTTAGGGCTTGAAAGACTTCAGCACAGACCCTCCTTGACTTGAGGGTTTGTGTTGAGAATTCTGCTCTGATTTTTCATGGGTTTTCCTTCATGGGTGATTTTGTTTCTTTCTTCTAGCAACTTTTAATATTCTGTTTTTCTGTTGAATTTCTGGAATTTTGACTATTATATGACTTGGTGTTGATATTTTATTTGATGATAGATACTTGGAGTTTTATAAGCTTCACTTATCTGTATGTCACATTCTTTTTCACTGCCAGGAAAATTTCCTGCTATGACATCTGTGAATAGGTTTTTGATATCATTTGTGGAATCTGATGCTTTTTCATTGACTCCAATAAACCTTATGTTATTCTTCTTTGCATCATTTAGCAGTTGTTAGGTTGATTTTTCCTTGGCCCTTGTTTTTAAGAAATCTGTCTTTTCATGATCCCTAAATGTAATTCAGCCTTCTATATCTGATATTCTCTCCCCACACTAGTTCTTTCTGCTGCATGTGTTTTCAATGTAAATTTTAATTTCTTGGATATCTAATTGTATCAAATCAAGGAGAGTCTCAAAGAAATCAAATCATAAATTGTATACTACAAGTATGTCCTCAATATGGCAATTTTACCCTCATGAGAGAAAATTTAAAAGGGGCTGGGGAAAAATGAGAAATAGAAGAAGGAGATTGGATGTAGGCTGGAGGACAAAGGGAGATATACAAACTTTGAGAAACTAATAAAGACAGGCGGGAAAGGGAGAAGGAAGAAATAAAAACAAGAACAGAACAAAATAACAATAAAACTAGAAATGATGTTCACTCATATAAAAACAAGAACAACCAAGGAAAAGAGGGAGGAAAAAAAGGAAGGAAAAAAGTTCGACGTTTCTGCTGTCAGACAGAGCGGATAGACAGAATGGGCAGACAGAGCCCTGACGTGTGTTGATTAATCCCAGCACTGGTTTTGCAGTGGGATAGTGAATAATCTCTGCAAGCCTGCACCTTTAGTTCCACTGAAGTTCGGGTTGGTTTCTCACTGTGAGGCTGGAACACATGTTATTCAACTGACAACACACCTTGTGCTTCCTCCTGGCTTGAATTTGGCTCCACCTCATCCTGACACTGAGAACCACTAGATGGAGCAAACTCACAGCTGCTCTAAGTTCTGAGCTAGTTGTTTCTTTTCCAAGATGGTGACCAGTCATTTGCCTTCTCCTGGGGGATGTCTAGACCCAAATAACTCACCAGCCACTGCAGTCCACCGGGTCCATTGATCCATTACACTGGTTATGTTTTTTCATGGTGGGCTGTGTAGTTACCATGCATCTGCAGGGCTGAACCACCCCTCCCACACCGTGAGCTGCAGATCAGAGAGCAAGCAAGTACCACTCGCCACCTCCTTCTTCTGTGCTGAGACCCTCCTTTTTTCTCTCCCCATGGGCTTTAATGCTTCAAATCCTTGCTGGGTCCCAGATACCTGCTTCCCTTCTTCTTCTCTTCCTCATATTGCTATATTTCAGCATCTGGACCAGAAATCTCAGATTAACTGCTTCTCTGCTGTTAACTACTCCATCTTCCCAGAAGCTTGGTTTACCTTCTCTAAAGTGTTACATAAACAGAAGCAAACACTATATAGCTTTTTTGGGTGGGGGTCTGGTTTACTTCTCTTAGGAAAGCGAACCAGAGAACCACTCTTCTTCTCAAATTGTATCAGTAGTGCATTTCTTTGTATTATTGACTATATATTATATTTTGCTGTATGAATATACACAAAACAAATAGTTTGTGTGACTCACTTATAAGAGACACCTAAAGCCATCGAATTCATAGAAACAGAAAGTAGCACTGTAGTTTCTCGGGCCTGGGTGAAAAGGGGATGTGGAGAGTGGTTGGTGAGTTGAGAGTTTCAGTTTGGAAAGATGAGTACACACCGAGAGCTGTGTGGTGGTGATGGCTGCTGACACCATCTAATGCCAATGAATAGTACACGTACAAGTGGTTCTGATAGTATGTTTTGTGACATGTATTTTCACCACAAATTCAAGTTTTCTAAAAAGTTCTTATGGACATGGAGGAAAGATGGAAGCCCTAAAGTCCTGTCTTGGCAGGATACCCTCTGGACACTGTTGTTTGTTGTAGTCTAGCATTGTACAGAGAACAATTAGGGTCAGGGATTAGAGTTTATAATACTATTTTTATGATGGTCACCCAGGGTTACACAAGAAAATGCAGGAAATCTATCTATAATGCTAAAGACAGAATATTTAGCCAAGGGCCTGAATCCCACAGCAATGTCCCACATGAGTCCAAATAAAGACCCAGTACTCACAACAATGTCTCCCACGAATCCAACTGGAGTTCTAGAGCCCTAAGGAAGGACTCACGCCAGTCTGTTTTACGGATCCGTGCTGGGAAGGCCCAAAGGTCAGCGGTGGAAGCTAGAAAGTCTGTGCCAGCGGGGTGAAGGAGCTGTGCCGGTAGGTTGAGGATTCTATGCTGGAGCCAAGAAGTCACACTCACAACAAACTCCAGGGCTGTCCTGGAAAGCACCACAGCCATCCTCAGCGACACGGAGGCCCCGAGCTCCTCCAACGATAAGCACAGTCGAGTACATGCCAGGAAGCCAGTGTGATGAGTTCATGCTGGAGACCAAACGGCACACGTCTTCCTCTCCGGAGCCAGGAAGCGATGCTCAATGTGAAGACCAGAGCTCCTCCAGGAGAACCAATGGCTCAAACAGCAATATGTAGGAGAACCCACAACACCTCAATGTATTAATGCGTCAACGCACTAAAGCACTAACGTGATTCACGTGAATAGCTTCTCCTTCTCCACGTCTCTAGTTATGCTGGCAACTTGCCTCAGGTGAAACACCTACGCTCAGCACCATGCTGATGTAATCCAGCTGGCGTTAAGTTGACCACCAGTTGTCAATCCATAACGCTGTTCCACTGAGGCTGAGGGTTATTGCTCCTGGAAGAGAATTGCTTTTGCAGTGTGAGAGGATCCTTTAATGGCCCAGTATATATTTTGTCTGGGGAGTGTGAAGGAGGCTATGTCTGACCTCTTCCCTCTAGTCATCTCTTTAGACCCACTGAAATAGTGGAGGACAGGCCATGCTCGTGGGGAATGTGAGAACACACCGTCCCCCACGTGCGCTTCATCTCTCCAGAGGATAACTAAAGACACACTCTGTAACAGGGACTTGGCTACTGCTATGGCTTGGATAAGTGCCTCCAACGTTCTGTGTGTTAAATGCTTTGCTTCCAGGGCAGTGCTGTTGAGAATGCAGTAGAACCTTTAGGAAACAAGATTCTTAGATCACTGGGGGCATGCCCGGGGAAGGAATTTTTGAACTCAAACCTCTTCGTTTTGGTCTTTTGTTTTTTGGAAATTGGGGAGTGTTATGGTTTAGATCTCAAATGTGCTCTCCCCATTCTCATGTGTGTGGAAGGTGACTGGATATTGGGGCGCTATGTACTCATTAGTAAATTGACTCACTGATGAGTTCATAGCTGAGGTGCTGTGAGGAGGTGGGGTCTGGTTGGAAGTGGGGCACTGTGGGTGTGACCTGGGAGGGTATGTTCTTGTCCCTGGCTCCTCCTTTCTCTGTTTCCTGGCTGCCATGGGCTCAGTGCCTTTCCTCTACCATGCTTCTCTGCAGTCCTATTTCTGCCTTGGAGCTAGTTGACCATGGGCTGAAAACATGAGCAAAACAAACCTTTCTCTCTTTAAGTTGTGGGTGTCAGGTGTTGTGTCCCAGCAATGGTGAAAAGACAGAATGGCAGTTTGCTCCATTACATGCTCCCTCTTGCCACCTGGCATCACCATTAAAAGTGCTCAATCTTAGGCTGAAAACCCCAAAACATGAGCCAAAATAGACCTTTTCTCTTTATATGTTAACTACCTCAGGTATTTTGTTACAGTATTAGAAAGCTAACACTTTTTTTAAGAAAGCTAACACTCTGATAGAGTTGACACATGATGGAAGATTTTCTTTATCCTTTTTTCCAGAGTTGTTGAGCTATTTCCTGTCTCCTCCCCTCCTCCCACCTCCCACTACCAAACTCATAACAATTGCTTCCAAATCCTGAAATATATTGTCATGGACCGTATAACAGCATTTCTTTCAGTCAATATGAACTTCATAGATGACAGTGGACCCAAGAGCTTATAGTGAGCTGAAAAATTCCTACTTCTTAGTGATGCAATAGTATTTGTGACATCATAGTGCAGTAACTCATAGTGAATCATTCATGTGTTCATGATGCTGCTGGTATAAAAATCTGACTTCTGCCCATTGTAGGAAGTGTAGCACATGCAGTGATATGCAGCACATAATACTAGACAATAAATGACTGTCTCACTGGTTTATTTACTATACAATACTTTTATTGCTATTTTAGAGAGTACTTCTATGAAACATATGTTATACCACCAGCAGCCTCATATTTCTGTTTGTGAGTCTCATGGTTATATCATTTTCTCCTGTGTTTGACTTAAAATCCTGTTGTTTTGTTCATCATGACCTTGGAAGCAATAGACTATACCATATCTAGTTATCTACCAAATACCCTAGGTGTGCGGTAGCCACTCCATCTCCATCTGTGTAAGCACACTCTATGGGTACGAGCACACGTCAAGTCACCTGAAAGGACAGATTTCAGTATATGTCTCCATCAAGCGACACATGGCTGCACAGTTTTGCCTCTCATTAAGTTGTGGTCAATACTCATTAGCCCCAACCATAATTTTGGCTAATTTATATGCTTGCCTTTGTTTTTTACTGAAAATATTCTCTTCTGAGTAATATTTACCCCCATTAGACTATATCTTCTAGTCATGGATGGGGTACTTTCTCGGGTCTTGTATGTCAAAAACATCTTAATTTTTTGCCCTCACACTTGAGTGATATTTAGTTAGAGATTTAGAGAACAAAATTCCTTCCATCCCATTTCAGAAGGCAACTACTGTCTTCTTGCACTGAGCACTGCTGACAAAGTGTGATAGGAGACCAAGTCACATTTTGTGGTGGGTTTTCTGTTTTCCTCACAGGAAGATTTTAGGGATATTTCACCAGCCTTGATATTCCAAAGTGTAATGGCAGTGTCTATAAGGAGGCTTTCTTCATTTTTTAATATTAAAGTGTGCCATGCTTCACCCTTCTAGGATGCTTTCCATATGTGGACTTCAGTTTTAAGAAATTCTTCTCTGTAACATCTTTAAAAGTTAGTTCCCCTTCCCTCGAAGTCTTCCCTCTGGGGACTCTTAAAAGATGACCTTCTAGCTGCTGCGTCTGAGGATTGTATTTTTTATGTTCTTCTATTCCATTTCCTTATTCCTGTGTGTTATTTTCTGGGAGATTCTTCCCCTCATTCCCTGTGCTCGTTCAGACGGTTGGCCCACCTATTGAGTTTTCTGTATCAATGACGCTATATATTAACACCATGTGCACAGTGGGTTGGCAGGAGAGGTGGACGTGGCCCCAGTCCCACGCTGCACTGCATTTACAGTGGGGTTAGCCAGGTTGACATTGTTCTTCCTCCCCAGTTACCATGTATTTTCTATTATCTTTGAAAACTTGATGCTGGAGGGGTAGCTGTAACATGTTTTGACACTACTGCGAACAAAGGAAGTCTTCAAATAAAATCTTACGAATTTAAGACATAAAAGAGATAAGTGAAGCACTGAGGCTGAAGCAGGCATAGAGATCCCCGAGGTGTACCCCTTTGCTGTGGGCTGTGACGAGGCTGCAGGGACCACACATTCCCTGCAAACCACTCACCATGTCAGTGTCATGATCGAGCCAGCTGCGTGGTGGCCTTGATAGCTGACCCCATCATCCCAATAGCCTGTTCCCTCCAATAGTGACAGACCACTTGGGACTTTTTGGGACTTTCCTTGGAATTCCCATTTTTGGTCTAAGAGTTCATTTGCAGACAACTGCTAAGTTAAATAAACAGAAGGCCATTGGCTTGAGGTTATCTCTGTACTTTGCTATCCTTTGTAAAGAAATGCAGCCTAGCTTTCGTGGACAAACTAAAACCCAACATAGAAATATGTGTTTTGGAACAGGTGGGCGGGTGCCAGCTTATCACAAGCAGCTGAACTTCAGCTGAATGCCAGCAATGAGCCGATCTGATCATCTCTAAATAAGGCAAATGCCTCGCTGTTACCATCAAGTTATTTTTGTACTTTACTTCCGCCTTCAGCCTATGAAAGCCCACTACTCCTGCTGCTAGGTGGAGCTCTCTGAACCTCTTCTTGTTCTGCCTGCTCTCTGATTCATGAATCATTCTTGGCTCAAAAAACCCTGTTAAATTAAATTTGTCTAACAGAGCTGACATTCTCTGAGTTCAATAAATTATCATGCCACTGATGGCTACATTTATCAAGCCCATCTCCTCTCCCAGCTTCTCTGTAATGATTAGTAATGTGCACCTCTCTACCTCAAACCAAAATATTTCAAACAGTTATAATGATATAATGGGTAGGAGTTCTCACTACAGAAGAGGTGTTTTATGGCTTTCTGTATGACTTTATGTGAAACTGCCCTAGCTCTGCATGTGATCCGAATGTCACAAGCAAAGGCTCCTATTAACCTTATGCTTACACAGTAGAGATGCTTGAATATGACAGCTTGTTGAAGTTTTTCCGTGTGTTTCCATGTGTACAACTTTACTTAAGATGTTTGAGATAACTTCATTGGAGATTTATTTATATTAATTCAAAACTTTTAAAAATTTAGACACTGTAATTGATTGGGTGTACCCTGTCTAAAGGTGGCCTAGGAGTGACTCAACTTTATCCAGACATCTTATTCAGAGGTAAAAAGTATTTTGTCCTTGCTGTTGGTTGGATCTTGAATGTTCCTCAAAGACCCGTATGTTGAAGCCTTGGTCTGCAGCCTGTAGAGCCACTGGGAGGCAGTGGAACTTTTAAGAGGTGGGGCTGGGACAAGGAAGTTAGGTCACTGGGGGTATGTTCCGGAAGGGACATTGGGATCCTGACCTTTGTCCCGTTTTTTGCTTCCTGGACACCAAGAAGTAAGTAGCTTCCTACTCTATGTGCTTCTTCCATCACATATTGCCCTACCACAAGCCCAAGGCAATGGGGCCAAGTAACCATGAGCCAAAATAAATCTTTCTTCCTTATGAATTATCCCAGATATTTTGTTATAGTAATGGAATACTAACACTAAATTAAATATTTTTAGTTTAGTAGTACTTGTTTGCAGTATATGAAGTTTACATTCATTACATTCTTCTTAGAGATTAGATGTGTGTACATAACACAGGCTGATTCTTTATTATTCCCCTTCCCACCCCATCTCTAAATCCCCTTTCCTGAATTTTATTCTTATTGTTATTATTACTATATTAAATCATATTTAGACAGGAAAATTTTTTAAATCCTCAAAAGTACTTATCATTAGATAAAATTTTAATGTATTAAAAATTTAAAACTACGTGGTTATTATTTAGAGCAAAGTAGTGGGTTATGTCAATGATTCTGTTAATTATCTTACTTTTTATTTTTTATTTTAATTATCTTACTTTTTAGAGGCCCGTTTACATGTATAACTTTCACATGTACCATTGAAGTCTATGCATGCCTCCAAATTTTCCAAATATGGAATATTTTTTGCTTGCCTGTGGCAGTACTATTGGCTGACTCTCACTTCAAAAGTAATCAGGCAGTTTGTTTGTTGGTTACATGTTCACTGCTGACCCCTGTAATTTTCCCAGCTGCCACCCACTTTACTGTGGGGGATCCATGAGGTCCCAGGGAGATCACCACACCCTCTGGGCTGGAGTATATCTAGACTAAGCCCATCACTGAACACAAACGCTGGTTTCAGAGGTGATCTGTGACCCCAAGGAGGCCCACTGAGAATGAACATTCTGATTTTTCTTGGAAAGCCTGGGCAGGAATACCATCTATCTATTTTTCTATGCTAACATGAAGAAACAGACAGGCTTGAGAGCTGCTAGAAGCCATAGGAAATCTTAAGGGAAGTAAGCCTTAGAATTTAATCCCAAAAGGGACAAGTTAAGAGCTGGAAAAAAAGCAGATTCTTGGTGAGTTTATTGATCTGCTACGATCAAACCATATCTGGAGCCAATATTTCTTCTGGCATTTTTAGTTAGTTGAGTCAACAAATTCTCTTAATTGTGCAAATCATTTAGAGTGAGACTTTCTGTTAGTTTCTAACTGGCATACTGTACTGGCATCTATCCTTTATGGTGGAGTTAATGAGTTAAGATTAGAAGTTATAGATAAAATTCAGGTCAGAATGCAGGTAGTAAGACTGGCTTGTGTCCACATCAGGATGGTCTTGCAGGGATGGGCTAACTGCTAACCCTCAGGCCTAGACAACAGTGCCAAGTGGCCATGAGATGGGACCGTGGAGGTGTGGGCCACACACACTGAGGTCCTGAGCCCTGAGCATTGTCTCATCTCCTGGAGACCAGGACAAAAACAGCTTCCTAAGGGCCCCCTGAAAAAGCAAGGCACACCCACTCCCCTCCGTCCTGCAGTTCACTCTAATCCTGAGGCCACCAGGGATGAGAGGGTAGGGACAGAAGACTCCTGATTCTCAGTCACAGCCTCACCACTATGTGAGAGAGCGGATGTGAAGAGATTGCCCAGCAACCTTTCCACTGAGCACCTGTCCAGTTTTCTCTTGGACTCTGCTGTTTTTCTTGTAGTTAATAAGATTTTTATTAATTAATAAAAAATAGCTCTTTAGGATATAGCTTGCCAATTTTTGTCTAAATGCGTCATTTGACTTTAAGGTTTTTTGGAATTTAAAACCTTAATAGTTAAAAGTGGAATATATCCTTATTTTCATTTTATGGGGTTTTTTTTTTTAGATATAAATATGTGTCACTTTGTGATGGTTTCTTGAACTCAACATAACGTTCTCAAACTTCATCCAAATTGTAGCATGAATCAGTAAGTACTTTAATCCTTTTATACCCTAATAATATCTGTTGTTTGGAGGTCCTACACTTAAAAAGTTCATTTATTACTGGAGAGACATTTTAGTTCTTTTCATTTTTAGGTAATCATAAAAAATGAACATTCATACACAAGGTTTTTGGTATTGTTTTGCTTTTTGGTGCAGGCCCTTGCTCAGCTAGAGAAGGTGTGCTACCTGCTGTAGAGAGGTTTTCCTGTTGTCATGACCAGAGCTCCCAGCATGCCAAGCTCCCACTCCCATCTATTTGCAGGGTAAGGTGCAGCACCCAGCAATAATCACAAGACTCAGAGGCCTTGGGTTCTGAATAGTTGGTTCTTTTCTTCACTGGGTGGTCCCTGCTGCCACTGTTGCCACAGAGAAGCCATAGTCACAAAAGGACATGATATACATGAACTCTGCCAAGTACTCTTTGAGGGTGGCAAGAAAACAAGTATTTTCCTCAAATTTTTATCATTGACTTTATCACTTTGCCCTTCATCTATGTCTTGTCTGTATCCTTGAAGAAGACATAGCCTTTGACTTGCTGACCATTGTTCTAGGGCTTAAGAAAGGGACCCAGAGAAGGAAAGCCTCTGATCAAGCCAAACTGTGTCAGGAATGAGGAAGAAGAATACAGAAGTACTGCTGCCTGGTGCTGCTCACCTGATTCACCACCAATGCTGACATCTTGGGGTCAGGACAACCACCAAAGTCCATGCCTATGAGGCCCTGCAAGCAGCTAAAGATCAAAGCCAAGCACTTCAGAGCCCGGCTGACCCCTGAGCCCTTCTGCTGGCAGGACATCATCGCCCGCCAGGACCTTGCCATTTCAGACAAATTTGATGTCTCTGATTTGTTTGTTTGTTTAAAAATAGCATGAAAACTATAGATTCAGATGAAGCAAAGGCCAAACAGGAATGGACTTACTTGAAATATACAAATGGGGAGACTAGAGAGACCCTGCAGGAATTCTATGAGCGTGGAATTCTGGTGGCCTCCATGAGGCTCCCAAGAGAAGAAAGTGGACAAACTGAGTATCACCCTCATTCTTATTTTTTTCTTTCTTCCTGGTAACAGGAATTGAACTCTGGACCTTGTACTTGCCAGGTAGGCACCCGTGCAGCTGAGCTATATCCCCAGCCCACCAACCTGTATTCTGCATAGAAGGTCAACTGTGATGGTTACAGAAACTGCAGAAACAGCTACTATCCATAAGGACATATCATGCAGCTAGTTTGTAAAGAAGGGCCCTATGCAGTGGCACACCCACAGAGGTGACCTCAATCTGGAGCCACACTGTAATTAGACTCCGAACACCTGTGAAAAGATTATCACGCTTTGCAGGAAGCGTTTTTTACATTTTTTTTCCTTTTTTAAAATTTTATTTAAAGAGAAAAAAAGCAAAACAGAAAAAGGGGTAAAAACAATACAGAATTTCAGAAAAAAATAAGCAGTAAGAAATCACTTTAGTTGATAAATTACATATTGTTTTCTTAGACATAGTTGTTAAAATTACAAAATTAAAGTGTACAAAGTGGACATTCAAACAGTGAGACTGCAAAGAAGTTCAATGATCCAGTAACAACTTAGCAACATGCTTACCAATCCTACACACTTAAACATACATGCAGCCATATCCTCTAGAGCACTTTCTTTTTTTCCTTTTCCTTTTTAAGTAAATTATCTGTTTAGTTACATCCTGTTTCAGGTTGCTCAGTAGCTTACTGACTTGTTTTGTTGTTGTTATTTAGTTTTTAATCACCTTATATAATTCTGTTGCCTTGTTTTTGCGTTTCTCCTCATCCATGCTCCATCCATCAGCTTTGGTGGAGTTGGGAGATTTTTGGAGGTTTTTTTGTTACTTTGTTATCTACTTTTTTTTTTTTTTTGAAGGTAGCAAAATACAACAGAACAAGACAGAACAAACCCATGTGACCGCAGTGCAGCGAAACTAGAGCAGAACCTCACAGCAGGTCACCAGGACACAAGCAATAGGCACAATAGTACATCCCGTTCTGTTCACATTAGCTGTTCTTTCAATCAGATAGAGCAAAATGGAAGGAAATATCGAACTTATAAAAACAGAATATTGAATAGAGCAGAACCATTAATCAAAACTGAGCAAAACAGTGATAAAAATATTTGCCTTCAAAGAGATGGTAGAAGGAAATCCCCCTTACTTGCCATGCTGCATAGATTCATCCTCCCAAGAGATACTCAGACTGCTGGTGCTGACTTGCTAACGGCGGGAGGGGGGGATGGATGTCTGATTCTTAGCCCGCGCACTGGCAGGGCCCCAGCTGCTTACCAGGGTGGCGAGTAGGCCTAAGTTCCAACATGATGCAGAGCTCAGGAATCGCTGATAGTTCTCATCCTGGTGCACCTGCGGCTTCCTAGACCCCAGCTGGGAAGCGTTTATTTTGACGGCACCATTTTTCACAGCTTCAATAGGAATCATGTGAACCAAGGAAATGACCCCACTGACACAGCGCCTTCTGGAGTTCTATTGCAAAAGCCCTTTATACCTCAGTTCTACCCGAGCTCTATACATAGGTCAGGAGATCTTCAACATGTCCCATACGTCTGTTTATCACATTTCATTTCTGTGCTGACCGGAACAAGAAGCATGCTACCTTTGCACAAGTTGCTGGGCCTCTGACACCTTTATAGTCTTGGAAAATGTGGACACCCCAAAACTGACTATGCTAAGGAAGAGTTCAATGCCCTCTGTGGACACCCACAAGGAAGCTAAAGCTCATGTTATGAAAGATCAGAAGAAGATAACTCTAGATGGCTCTCACAGCTGAGTATAAACCAGCCCAGTCCCAGCTGAAGAACCAGGGCCCCCAGATGTTCCACCAAAGGGTGCACTAGTACACTGACCCAGGATCCAGGAATCACTGTAGAGAGGAAAAAATCATCAACCAGTACCACTGCCCCTGTGGCCCGGGAAAAGCCCATCTGAGGTTCTGAGAACTTTCGCTTCTGGAAGAAGCAGACCAGAAGCCTCTAGATCCTTTCAGAGGCATGGTAAGACATCTAGGCAAAACCAACAGCTCCGGAAGCAGCAGGGGAGGATGAGCAGAAGGTTTCTGAGCACCCTCTTCTGTGTCTTCCCAACAGCTAAGGTGGTGGCCTTGTTGCTCATAGGGACAGACTATGTGCTCAAAGATCCCTTGTCTCAGTCACCAGCTCATCCATCTTCCAGGCCAGCTGTATCAGCATTTCTTAGATTACAGATCCCTCCGTTGACCCCTCTACTTCAGTTAAAAGTGTTGAAAAGTTAAAAAGCATAACATACATACTTTCCTGATGATGCATTAGTATACCTCTTCATAGTGTAGTAATCACATTTTTCTATTTCATTTTTGTAGTATCTTTATAGACAATGGTGAAAATTTATTGTTTTTCTCTTTTTGTATATGAAGATAGGAATGATGAAAGCATCACCCTCAGTAAAACAGATGGCTGAGTAGAAGAAGCAAGTGATAAGAATAAGAAGTGTGCACATATTTTAAAGTTGGTGTCTTAGTTACTTTTCTCTTATTGCTGGGACAAAATACCCACACCCAAAATGAAGGAAAGAAAGGTTTACTTAGCTCACAGTTTGTGGAGGTTTCAGTCCACAATCAGCTGGCTCCAAGGCAGGGTGGCATGGCACGGGGCAACACTCCAAGATGACAGTCAGCAAAAACAGCCAGAGCAAAACAGGGAAGAGCAAGTCTCTGTTCTTCCCTTATGTTGTACACAGATCACTCTACTCTGGCATCCAGGGCTAGTGTAGCACTCACAAAATCTCCTTGCACTCCTCTTACCCAGGATGAGGATATTTACAAAGTAAGAACGCTGGTAGCCTGCTGAATCTTTTAGTTAAACCTCTCAACTTCTCAAATTGATACAATGTATCAACCATAACAGTTGGCTTCTCAGCATCTTTTATGGTACTTGTCAACTAGAGATAGTTCCTGTATGTTACATGAATGAATAAATGAGTGAGTGAACAAATCAAAGAACAGAACTAGCATAACAAAAATAGTAATGAGTTTGGTTTTTAATTATTGCTGTGGGTTGAATACAGTTCATCCCCCTGAAATTCATGTTAAAATTTAATCTCCTTTATGAGGTACTAAGCAGAGCACTGTTCAAGAAGAGATAAGAACTCTGCCTTCGTGAATGAACTAATCTGCTCATTTGGTGATCTTGAGAGTGAGTCTCCTGTAAAAGCCAGTTTGGCTGGGTCTCTTACACACTCCTGTCTCTCACCACGTGACATGTTTACTTCACCACCCTTCCATGCTGCCAGTGAGAAAGCCATCACCAGAGAGCTGCACCTCAACCCAAAGCAGAACCATTGGCCAAAATAAATCCCTTCTCTTTAAAACTTACCCAATCTGTGGTACTGCGTTACTGGAAGCAGAAAATAGACTACTATTTACTCCTTTTTCCAGCAAATATTTATCAAATGCCTGCTATGGGATAGGCATGAGCTTATGTGCTCAAATTAACTATGCCAGCGTCTTGGGTACATTGCAAGGACAAAAGAAAGAGAACATTGTGGACATTTTTAATGTCCATATGACCTTTTGAAACAATAAAGAGATTATATTTCAAGTGTTGCAGTGACTTGCTAGGGAGGATCCTTGTTGTTTAAATCCCTTTTCTACTGCGTACAGTTTCTGCCTCAGTTACCTTGAGAACCGGCACTCTTGGGGTAGAAAGTCATATCCACTGTTTTCTATTATGAGTGCGTAGTACCCTCTGAATATCTCATGAATGCTGATTTATGTTCTCCTCAATCTAAGTTTCTGCCAGTATATGAGGATATTTGATCACTCAATCTCTGGGCAACCATCATGACAAAAATTTAACTATGTATTTTACTAGGACTAAAGTCCATACTTGGCAGGTAAAGACAATACACTACATAGATTTGGTGGTCAGATCTCAAATTCAGACCGAATGTAGAAAGAAGGTTGCCCTGTGGGAATGAGGTACTAACCACGTAACGAAGAAAAGGGCCAGGCTTACAGTCCCCAGGATGGAACACAGAGCTGGAAGAGCACATGAGCAAGAAATTTAACTGTTCATCTAATAGACACTCCAAAGAATCGCATTCATGGAACTGATGGGTGAAAATTATTTCAAGATTTAAAAACTTAGCCAAATTCCATTTCCCTTTTTACTCTGTCCTGCCCAAGAAGCAGAGAGGGAGAAATGCATGTTGGGTGTATTTTGGGGGGTTAAGTGTGAGAAAGTCAGCCCTGAGTGGAAAGAGTGAGTGATTTGGAGGAAGACCAGGCAGCATCCTTGGGCAATTTAGGCAAGTTACTTAATCTCTCTGAGATTTGTTTTCCTCGACTGGAAATCCTTAACAGGGCCAGGCACACAGGAAATGGAAGCTGTTATTTTGAACTTTTTATATATGTAGGACAAACTTGGGCTCATTAAAAAGTGTTGTCACACATATTTCCTGCTTTTCTTGAAAGAAAAATGGTATCTCTTGGAGTATTAATAGTACAGAAAAAAAAAACCCATGAGGAGCACATGGTACTTTCCAGAGAGTTAAGATATCTTACTCAAAATGTAATCATAACTGTGTAATAAAGATAGAAAGCTGCCTTCTTGTATCTCATAGTGCTAGATTTACTAGCTTTCATCTGGGAAAATGAGGGAGGCTTTGGTTCATATCCTTGAATACCATTCAAATATCTCATACTTCTGATAATTTCCTTAGGGGACTTGAACAAATTAATAATAAAAGAGGTGGATTACTGGGTTATTCAGCAGCTTCTCATATTCTTTCAGAAACTTTAAGAATTTAACTGTTTACTCATGAACTTGGCGCCGTCTCCTCTTGGTCATTTCTCTCATCGTGGAAGCTGAGTCCTGTCTCAGGTCAGTGGAATGACCTCCTATCTTCAGGAGCAAAAGAGGGGGCCGGAGAGTGGGAGATTCGTTAGCTCTCACCGACACCTCCTCTGGTCATTCCAGCAAAGATGCCCGTGGTAGGAATCCTGGTGAATATTACAGAGTGGCTTGGAGGTTGCTCTGAGCACAGTCCAGCACATCCTGGTGGACGATGGTGGCCTGGCCTGCTACTTTGATCCTGTTCCCTAGCTGTAGTATTCTGATGAAACAAAAATAACAGGATGAGAGTTTGCAAATACTGTGCAACACAAGCAGCAGTCTTGTGTAATACCAATGAATACAGCATGAGGTTTGTGAAGAATTAACAAAACTTAGGGAATGCAAATGCTTTTTTTTCCCAACTGGATTACCTAGAAATGAAGTATTTCTTATATTTTATGCTATAAACTTGAATTTTACTTTTTGACAGTATAAAAATCAATCCTGTGATACCCTAAAAATATAAAGTGGCACTGATGTGCTCAAACCTTACCTTTATCCTGTATTGGTCCTAGTGCCTCACTGTACCTGATTTAGGAGCCTTCATGAGCTTACCAGTCATTCAGAATTGGGAGAAATGTACAGCTGAGGATTCTCATCTCTCACGGGCTTAGGAGAAACTGTTAGTCCCCGCTCTTCTGTGCCTCACTCCTTTCCCATCTTGAAGTCAAATGTAGTCATTATTGCACGTAGGGCTGTAGCCCTTGGTAACTTTTAGAGATAATGTAACAATCAGAAGAAATCCATTACTTTACATTTTAGAGAACAACTGGTATTTAAAAATTGACACATTTTGTTTAATATATACATTACTGATTTAGATAATGAGCAATTAATTGAATCACAGAGCCCAGAGGAGAAACTTGTATTAGATTCCAGTTGGAAAATAAGTGAGATAAATTTAATCTTTTAAATGTAAAATTAAATTATAAGTATGTTGGAATGAATAAAAAAGAATACTTTTATGACTTGAGGGGTCTGTATTGAGGGATTTTATAACTGAGATCCCAGAACAAAAATCCTACTTAAATAGTCAACACACACACACACACACACACACATGCACAGTGAATAGTGCAAAATGTAATGTGGTATACTTTGGTATTTAATAAAATGAACAGGCACCTAAGAAACTAAAAAGACTTCAATATAAAAAGCTCCTTTAAACCAATATAGAAAAGATGAATTCATGTATTACCACAAATTAGCAGTGGTAAAATAAAAATGGCCAATAATCAAAGACTTTTAACCTTCCTTGTAAGACAATAAAAAATTAAAACAACAAAATCCTCCAATCTGATGGGGAAAGAAAGAATGCAAATAGTCTTGGCAGGGGTTTGGGGAAATACTGCTGACAATTTAAAGTAGTACATCTTTTTGGAGAGCAACTTGGCATTATATATCAAAATTCTTTTAAAAAGAGCATAGCATCTGATTCAGTCTAGGGATGGATTCCCAGTAAGTAAATTGGACAAGTTTCTGAAGATCCAATTGCAAAAATGTAAATGGAAGACTTTTATTTATAATAATGAGAAATGAGTAACAACTTAAAATATTGACAAAATAGGGTCATATATATCATAATTAAGCTGTAAAATAAAAGGCTACTAAATGCTATAAAGTTTGATGAAATTTTATTTAATACAAATATGTATGCATTAGTGAATATGTACATGTAAGTATGTTGCATGCACATGTTAAATGCCTGTGCATATGTAAGTATTTAATGTATGTATTGAGGGAAGAAATGAGGCAGGGGCAGAGAGAGACAGAGCAAGCCAGTCACAGTTCTCAGAGCTTTATACATACAACATTTAATCCTTGATACTCCCCCGTGAAATGACTTTTTTGATAAAGTCCATTTCACAAATGAGGAAACTGAGGCAGAAAAGAGGAGAACTTGCCTGTTCATGTGATTGATGAGTGGCAGAGCCTGGTTTCAAACTTCTATCCCTGGCCTTTTTCTAACTCTGCCCAGGTAAAGCTGTCTGCTCCCAGATCTCTGCTTCACGTGGTAGAGAAAGGATTGGGGTGCACACACTGAGCTGCTTTAGTGCTTACCTTGGGTAGCATTGTAAATTTTTCAAATTTGAAAAATTGAAGAAATGCTAATTTCTCATATTGTTCCACCATGTTAGCAATCTAGGCCAAAATAGGATTAAAAGAGGCCAATTTAAACTTCCCTAACCCAGTTTTCTGCTAAGCCTTTGATTGTATACCTCACAAAGCCACAAAATACATGTAAGAGATTTGTGTTTTTCCTTTTCATTCCGTTTCTTCCGGAACACTCTGTGCTTCTCAGTTTTCCCTTAGCGATTACTGCAACAAGTCCGGCATTCCAAGGCCCTGAGCTACAGGCAATGAGTTCAGGCCTCTCCCGTAAAGAGCCTCTTGGTACAACTGGTCACCCTGCATCACCAAGATCCTTGTTATCTCTGCTCAGTGATTTCTCAAAATCCTAGAGAACATTAGAGTGAGGGAAATTCATGTTTATTTTTGACGCAACTCATTTGTGCTCTAGAGAATGTAATAGATACCAAAGGGGATTATACATAGTAGTGTTTCCTGCTATTAAAAAATATAAAATTTAGAAAAGAGAACATATTTGCTTCTTCAGTTCAATAGTGATGATGGTGGCTCTTATGACTTTCTGGAAACTGGTCCTGTGTCTGACCTCCTACATAGAGCTTAGGGCACATTATTTTATTTTATTTTATTTTATTTTTTTGGTGTATCATTGTATTTTATTTTTTTTAAATTTTATTTTACAGAAAATAAAACAAAAGAGGGCAGAACAGCGCAGATCAGAACAGAACAACACAAGCAACACAGCACTTCACAACAAGACAATTGGGTCAACAGTAGCTACCATGATATCTCTTTCTTTGAAATAGTTGAGCATAGCTTCACAAACAATATCAAACATAACAAAATAGAATAAAAGCATTCAAGAGAATGAAACTATTACAAGGCATTCTGAACCAAATAACAGAAAATGAACAATGGTTACTATAATATCTCATTTTCCATAAAAATTTTGTTTATATTGTTACACATATTAAAATCCAGTAAGACACAACATGATAGAACCAATGGTAATAGAAGAACAAAAGCATGGTAGGATTTCAAAGCAAGATGATATTAAATCAGCAATGGCTGCCATAATGTCTTGTTTTCTTTAAAGTAGCTGTTCATACCATCACACATAATAAGGTCAAATAAAACAGAATAAAGCCATTCCAACCAATGAATGAAAAAATTACAAGCCTTTAAAGCAATAAATGGGGATCCACGATTACCAATAGAATCTTATGTATTCTTACCTTTTCTTACACTAGGGAGACTATGTGGTATTTATACATGTGAGTTTGATATTTATAAATATCTCAATGTGATCATTCTTTATAGCTGAGTAGTACTCCATTGTATAAAAGTACTACAGTTTTGTTTATCCATTCCTCAGTTGATGGGCACTTAGGTTGTTTCCAAGATCTGGCTATTACAAATTGTGCCGCTATAAACAAATGGGTGCACATATATCACTGTGGTATGATGTTTTCACTTCTGGGAATATGCCTAGGAGTGGAATAGCTGGGTCAAATAGGACTTCCAATCCCAGCTTTCTGAGGAATCTCCAGACTGACCTCCACAGTGGTTGCACCAGTCTACTCTCCCACCAACAGTGCAGAAGAGTTCCTTTTTCCCCACAGCCTCTCCAGCATTTGTTGTTGGTAGTTTTGTTGATCCTGGCCATTCTTTCTGCAGTGAGATGGAATCTCCATGTGATTGTAATTTGCATTTCTCTAAAGACCAATGATGAACATTTTTTCATGTATTTATTTGCCATTCATATTTCTTCATCTGAGAACTGTGTGTTCATCTTGGATGCCCGTTTTTGGATTAGGTCTTTGAATTTTGGGGGTCTGATTTTTTTTTTTTAATTCTTTGTAAGTTCTCGACAGAAGTCCTTTGTCTGAGGGACAGTTCTCTAAGATTTTTTCCCAGTTTGTGGGTTTTCTTTTCACTCTGCTGGAGATTTCTTTGGACATGCAGAAACTCTTTAATAAGATGTGATCCCAGTTGATTCTGGGAAGTATTTCCCATGTAGTTTGGTTCTTGTTCATGAATTCTCTACCTACCCCTATGTCTTCAAGATTTTTACCTACTTTGTCTTCCAACAGATTTAGTGTTTCTATTTTAATATTTAGATCTTTGATCCATTTAGATTTTAGTTTAGTACATGGTGACAGACATGGGTCTAGTTTTAGTTTTCGGCATATGGATAGCCAGTTTTTCCAGCACCATTATTAAAGAGACTATCGTTTTTCCGGTGAACATGTTTGGCGCCTTTATCAAAGATAAGGTGGTTGAGTGTGTTCATAGTTGTATCTTCTAGTCTATTCCATTGATCTGCAGGTCTGCTTTTATTCCAGTACCATGTTGATTTTATTACAGTAGCTTTGTAGTATAACTTCAAGTCAGGGATTGTGGTGCCTCCTGCCTTGGCTTTGCTGCTTAGAATTGCCTTTGCTATTCTAGGTCTCCTCTGGTTCCAGATGAATTTTAGGAGTGATTTCTCTAGATTTATGAGGCATGTTAGTGGTATTTTCATTGGAGTTGCATTGAATCTGTATAACAATTTTGAGAGAATGGCCATTTTCACAATATTTATTCTTCCTATCCATGAACAAGGGATGTCTTTCCATTTTCTGAGGTCCTCTTCGATTTTTTTTTCAGGGTATTATAATTTTCCCTGTATAGCTCTTTTACTTCTTTTGTTAGATTAATTTCTCATAACTTGTAGGTTATAACTGGGTTTTGGGGAGTGGCTTTCATTCTCTTTTGGTCTGGAGTCCCTTAAATTAGGAAGGGGTACTTTTTAAGTTTTGGAGTGGGGCAGGTTTTTGCTGGAGAAGAGGGAAGGACTCCCTCTTCATCCTAGTCTGGACTCTATAGAGCAGGGATTCGCAAACTTTTCCTGACAGGGGCTGGGCAATAAATGTTTTAGGATTTGGGGCCCAGGAAGTCTCTGTTGCAGCTACTTAGCCCTGCCCAAGTGGATGTGGCCATATTTCCATAAAACTTAATTTATGGACAGTGTCCATGAATTTTTGTGTCATAAAATATTGCTCTTCTTTGGTGTTTTTGAGAGGTCCTGGGTATCAAACCCAGGACCCCATGTACACTAGGCAGGAGGTCTATTATTGGCCCTTTTCTTAATTTTTGCTAATTATTTAAAATGTAAAACACATTCTTCATCATAATCATATGAACACAAGCCACAAGCTAGAATTGACTGGTAAATTTTAATATGTCCACTTTTGTTTTAATGGTCAGGCAGAGGGGAAGAGGTATTTTTCCAACTTTTTAACTATGTCATCTCAGATACTGCTACAGGTGTGTTTGTGGGTCCTCAAAATTCACAGGTTGAGCCTCAGTCACAAAGTGGTGGTGTGAGAACATGGGGCACTGGCAGGTGACTGGGGCATGAGAGTAGAGCCCTCACGCCAGGACTGGTGTCCTAGTAAAAGACATGGAGGGAAGAAAGTATTAATCCCTCTGCCACACAGGGAATAGCTAGAAGGCATCAGCTGTGAAACAGTGAGCAGCTGTAAAAGACACCCACTGCTGGTGCCTTGTCTTGGGATCTTCCAGCTTCTAGAGCTGCAGGAAATGAGTTTTTGTTGTTTATAAATTACCTAAATCTAAGACATGTTGTGTAGGACGCAGCCTATGAAAGTACTTTTACATGGGATCACCTGTGTGACCTTGGATGATTTGTTGGAACTCTGGGGGCCTATTTCCCCTTCCATAAAATGGGAATGTGAATAGTTTCTACCCTGAAGGATTAAAGGAGATAATTCACTGACAGCCATTAGAACATGGAAGTCTCACTAAATATTAGCCATTATCATTATCATAGTTGATACTGGAATTGGAACGCAGAAGGAGGTAAAATCCTTTTACCAGTTATGCCCTTTTGTCTCCTCCAAGAGCCCAGTGATGTTGAGGGTACTAGAGATTCCCCTGGACCCATCTCCTGACCTTCCCAGTTCTCTTGTTTTGGAGCAATAAACTCAGAGTTGGAAGGGCTCTGTCTTCTAGAGGACCCTTCCGTCAGAGGCAGGACTCTTACCTACAGTCACCATTAGAAGATGAGACTTCAGCTTTGTATTCTTGTGAGAGGGCACCACAGAGGAAAGACAGGAAACAACAGAGCTTCTGGTACTCACAGTTCCTACAGACGGAAAGAACGAGAGGCTATGTACAACCACATGATAAAGAGTCCAAGGTGGTCTTTGGGTTAAAGACATGAGAGAGGGGCTTTTATTGGAATCAGTTCCAGAAAGGCAAAGCAAGTGAGGTAAGCAACTTATGATTGGCTAGTTTCAATAATTCTCACAGTCTTTGGGCTATGAAGAGTGGTGTCCACCTGCTTGCCTCTGGGCCTGGAATGATTCACGCACAGGGATGTTGTCACCTGGATTGCAGGGAGAGTTAGAGGAGGTCTGACTCTGCATTGGCTAGTTTGTATATCAGAGCCCCCTGCTCCTGAGATAACAGCTAACCTGAAGGGTCAGACTGTCTCCAGCCAAAAGGCCTTTTAAAATGCCAAAGGATCAAAATGCATAGAAAATTTATAATATCCCCTCTCGAACGAAATTTCATCTGCATGCAATCCCATTCAAATTTCTGTATTTATCTTTGGTTGTCTTCCATTCTTAATCAACACTCTGTTCCTGGGCTTTATAACCCTCGCCCTGAAATTTTGCTACATATCTATTTGTTTTCATGTCCCCACCCTTCCTCCTCCATCATCTGTTCCAACACTTAACACTTGTATTTGGCTTGACTTAGAGGTATCCACAGACTAAGAACAAGTTTTAGAAATCTTTGAGTGCCAAGTACCTACCACATACAAACATTCAACCAGTGTTTTTTATAGGATTGAATGGTCTCTATTTCTACACTGGGTCCTCATCCACAGTTTTACCCTTCTAGACAGGCACTTGTACGTCTCTGGACTCTCTCCTGCGCCAGATGCTCACAGCTGCTTCAACATCCTGACCTACATTAGCTTTAGTGCCCCACAGTATTCAGCATCCCTCCAGCATTTGAAAGGAGGTAGCCCAAGTGCCAAAGCACATATGCAACCAGGATCAATCTGCTGGCCTGTAGGCTTCCATGTGATCCCAGAGGAGTGTTTATTTAGGCATACAGGAAACAGTGAACTCAGAGAATAACACAGCTAGAGCCCAATGAGGTAAGCATTGAGGAAAGTAGGAAAATTTTCCGTTCTACTTCAGCTATGACTAAAGTTGTCAGGACTCAGTGTAATAACTACAAGTTTGAACTTACTTGCATGAATAGATCTTTTTGAAAATCTGTGCTTTTATTTGTCCATATGTTTCTACTTTAACTTTCTCAAGACACTGAGAGTTACGATTGCAGGAAAAAAAAAAAAGATACAAATAATTATCAGCATGGTGAGCCAGTGGTAGTCGTGGGCCAGGACAAACACTTCCTGTCAGCCAGCAGTGGGCAGTCATGTGACCTGGGAGAAGAGCCAGGAAGCTAAACCCTTCCTGTAAGCCAGCAGCAGTCATGGGCTGGAACAACTCATTCCTGTGAGCCAGTGGTGGCCATGCACCCTGGGGAAGGAATTGAGAAGCTAACCCCTTCTGTGAGGCAGTGGCAATTGCGGGCCAAAACAACCACTTTCTGTGAGCCAATAGTGGTCATATGACCTGGGAAGAGAACCACGAAGAAGCTAATCTCTTCCTGTGAGCTAGTGGCAGCCATGCAACCCAGGAAGAGAACCAAGAAGAAGCTAACCCCTTCCTATGAGCCAGCAGTAGTTGTGGGCTGGGACAACTCCTTCCTGTGAGCCAGCCAGAATGCAGGCTGGGAGACAAGAAAAGCCAAGCCCCTTCCCCATACAAGCAACCAGCTGATTTGGAAAAACACAAGCTGAGATGATAGCTACTGAAGTAAGAAAACAACTTAATGCCTGTATTGTTTGATTGACTTTTCAGGCCTAAAGTCTGAGCAGAATTGCAAGCCATAGCCCACACCCTCAAATTGAAGGTATGAATCTGAGGATGAGGAGGAATCTTATGATAAAGAACCGCAGACTAAGCAATCAAAAAACCAAACTTTACTCTCTTGCAGTACTGGAAGCTAGAAGTCAAGATCATGATATAGATAGCCGCCTGTCACCAAGTCCCATATGGCTTATTTCCTCTGTTCCCAGTGCCCTGGGTCTCTTCCTCTCCCTATAAAAACACCAGTCCTAGGGTATTAAGTTTCCATGTGAATAAACTGCTATGGTTTGAATCTAAAATGTTGCTAAAAGCGTCATGTGTTCAGTAGCAGGATTTTAAAAAATGATTAGATCATGAGGACTCTTGTCATCAATGATTTAGTCCACTGATGAATTCATAATTCAGTGATATTATTGGGAGATGATAAGAATAGGAGGCGGGACTTAGAAAGAGTGGGCCATGGGGTGGGTGTGTTATGGCTTATAAGTAGATGTCACCATAAAGTCTTATGTAGTCATAGGTGGGCTTTGTGGAGGTGGTTGGATCTACTACAATGTGTGTTACTCAGATTAAGGATGAGTGATTACTTAATTAGTCTACTGAATGGTTTAGCATAGAGGTTGGTATGGATAATGGAAAGGCCCACCTTGGGTGTGGGCAGCACCACCCAAAAGACAGTGCCCTGGAAGGAACAAAAGGGAGAGGCAGACTGTTACTGTTGCTGCTGCACCCTGCTGCTTACTGTTTTGCTGCCTTCTGCCTCCCGCACTATACCATGAAATGTTTTTCCTCCGTGATCCCCCTCTGCCACACCATCCTGCATTGGAGCCAGCTAACTGGGAATTGAAGCTGCTACAAACTTGCAACCAAAATGAATCTTTCCTCCTTTAACTTTGGCTGTTGGATATTTTGTCTCAGAAATGAGAAAAGTGACTGAGACAGGGCGTCACCATGGGAAACATTTTTGGTCCTCAGGCCCTTACTGTCTGGCTCTCTTTCTTCTCTTTCTGCTTCCTTTTGTGGGTCAGCATGCCATGGATTGCCAGGAGGTCAGCAGCTCTCCTCCACCATGCCCTTCTGCTGTGATGCTTCTGCCTGTCTATAGACCTAGAAGTCATGCTGGCCATGTACTGAAACTCCAGAAACCATGAACCAAAATAAATCTCAGGGTTTTTGTCACAGTGACAGAAAACTGAAAAACACATGATCTCATTTAAGTTTTTATTTGTCTAAATGATTTCCTAGGTGGGCTAGGGCTTCAGTGTATACATTTGAGGGGCAAAATTCAGTTATAACACATGTTGGAAAGGGATAGAGAGGGGGCAATAGCTTGTATGGC
Organism: Hydrochoerus hydrochaeris; assembly: GCA_004027455.1. Lineage (NCBI taxonomy): Eukaryota > Metazoa > Chordata > Mammalia > Rodentia > Hydrochaeridae > Hydrochoerus > Hydrochoerus hydrochaeris. The sequence goes on along the minus strand of PVLA01001564.1, from coordinate 117,000 downwards.
TGCTACTAAAATAGTTCAAGGGAGAAAGGACGGAAAGATAATTGAAACCGATGGAGGAGGAAGGAAGCAAGAGATAACTGAAATTGGTAGAAGCCAGGTTTTAAACTCTGAAACCTTCTCAGGTAGAGGTAGCCAGTCATCCAGGTAGAGGGGGATAGAGTAACAGCAGAGTAAGGATGCAGTGCAGACTGCCTTCGAAGTTCTAGGTCAAGGGATGGTGATGCCTCCACAGATGACAAACACAGGAAAATAAGCCTATTGGTATGGGAGGAAGGTGATTTGTTGGAGCTGCCAGTGGAAGTCACGAAGAGACGCTGGACAGAGAGCTGGGAATGTTGGTCTGAGCAGCTGACAAATCTAGCCTGGAGCTAGGAATCTGGAAATCATCAGCTTTATTGGAGTTGCTGGAGTCAAAGCTTTGCACAAAGTAATCTAGGGAAATAGAAAGGTGGCCAAGGGTCCTCTCTGGGCCTTGGAAAAGCAGGTGCCTGAGAAGAGGAAGAGACACCAGGAGGAGGCAGGGAGCTGGAACAAATAAGCGAGGGCTCACTGCGTGTCAGACCCGGTGCTAGACGCTCTCCATGAGTGGTCATGTCACTGAACTCTTACAGAAGTCCCCCAAGGTAGGCCTCAAGCACACACTAAGGACACTCCTTATGTACCAGACATGGCTCTGAGTACTTGGCAGTAGCTCACCAAACCCTCACAAACGGTACAATTTGTACATGTGGAAATCGAGACACGTAGAAATGCTGTGCTCAAGGTCACAAAGCTAACTTGGAACTTCAACCTAAGCAATGAAGTGTCGATGTTTGGGCTCTTAACCATGTTGCTGTTCCTCTCTCCTGCACTGTGCTAATTTTAGAGATGATGAAATTAAGAATCAGAGAGTTTAAGAACCTTGCTCAAGATGACATGTCAGAGACAGGCTTTAATGTGATTTTCACTGCACTATGCGACACTTTCGAAAACTAAGAGAGGGGAGAATTGCACAGGCAGGGGAAGTGGAGTCTGAGTGAAACCGAAAGCATCTGTGAGATCTGACATCATGAAAGTCACTGACACCTCCTCAGGTCAGTGTCATGGCCGGGTCAGAATAGAAAGGCTCAGGGAGTGACAGCCAAGCAAGGAATTTGGCAGATCCATCAGGAAGTTTGACTGTAGAGAGAAGAAATGAGATTGCAAAATAACTAAAAAGGGAGATGGATGTACAAATGTTTAAAGAATTTTTTAAAAAATTATATAATAGAGGAAGAACCTGCAGAGATCTGTGCTGCAATAGAAAATCCAAGAATGGATTTTGGTGGAGTGGAATTGGTTTTCAATCTCTGAGCCAAATTTGGTGAATTTGAGTCAGCATCTCTGAATTTGACCAACTTAGAACTTGCAAAGCTGAGAAGCTAAACTTGTGAGTAGGTCATTCCTGTGGTGGCATAGATGACGTGATGTTTTTCCTGTCTTGTTTTAACTGTAAGCACAACCATGAAATCAGCAGTGGGTGACTGCTCTGCTATAACCAGACTTGTGAATGGCAACATCACAGCTCCTCTATTAACCTCACTGGAACTTAAGAGATACAAATGTAACTTGCCAAGAAGTACTCAGCTCAGTACTAAAGACCCAATGCCATGCTTTTGGATCACTCTGGTGCCATGTTTAAAGACTACTACACACAGAGCCAGGCCCGCGCTGCCGCCACAAGGAAAAGTTTGGGACCATCCATCCTAGCAGCTGGGTGCCTGCCCAGCCCCCTAGGATACTGGACTACACTCCAGAGGTCCCACAGGTTTGAGTAGACCATGCCCAGAGTCTTCTTTCAACCAGGGGAACCAGGCCCACTGCGTGAGGGGAGCCAAAGCTACATGAGTCCCAGTAGCAGAGGGCGCAGGAGGTGATTTCCAGCACATCCAGGGAAAGCTTTGGAACATCGCTGGAAACACAGAAATATAGGAAAATGACAAATTGAAAGACCAAAATGCAGTATCAAACCTCCAGCCCACCCCAAGAAAGCCTAGGAGCCAGGTACATAGAAGAAAATACATATACCTGAAATGCCTGAAATGATATCAACTGAAATAAAGAAGCAAGTATAGGAAGCTACAAAGGAACTCAAATCAGAAATAATCTCCCAGGTAAAAGAAGAAATAATAAAAGTAGTGAAAGAAATACCGAATGCATCCAACGAAGACACAGCTAAAAAATTAGAGGAACAAAGCAAAATGATAGAATCCATGAATGAACAGTTTAAAAAACAAACAGAATTCATGAAGCAGATTCAAAGAGATATACAGGAAATCAAAAATTCTGTTGAAAGTTGCAAAAACCGCCTCAGCAAAAGTGAAGATAGAATTTCAAACCTCAAAGATAAAATTGTAGCTAGTGAACAGGAAAGGAAAGATCTTCTAAAAATAACAAGAAATCAGGAAATAACAATTCAACAGCTTCAAGATGATGCAAAGAAAAACAACATAAGATTAATAGGGATAAATGAAAAAGAAGGGGACAACACACATGATATCAGGAGGCTATTTACAGAAGTAATAGCTGAAAATTTCCCAAACAGGAGTAAGGAAACTGACATACAGATTAGTGAAGCATATAGACCCAACGCCATGAGAATTCACTGACGACCAGAACATAACAGGTACAATTCATTTGGAAAACAATGGTACCTGCTCCCAGAGCCTTTGGTATTCTAACAACACTTATCCTAATAATCTCATTTCTGAAAGTTTGGATAGTGAAGAAAAAATGCAAATATGTTCATTATGGCATTATTTATAGTAAGGAAAAATGGAACAATTTCAAGTGTTCACAGCTATAGAACTGTGTAGATGAATAAGAATATATTTACTTGATGGGAAATTGCATAATGGTTTAAAATACTGTTTACAGAGACAATGCAACTATTAAAACATTATATATATATATCCATCCAAAGGAGAAAAGCAGAACAAAAATCCTATAATATGAAAACAACTGTGTAAATAAACGAACACTATAAAAGGAAAAAGATGGCACTATCTTAACTGGTAGTTATTATATTTGCTTAGTTAACTAGTGGTTATTATATTTGCTTAGTTGTTACTTTGATAATGAAAAACGAACTAAAAATTAAGAGCTTTCTGAAACTCTACTGATTTACAATGTCTAACAGTGCTTTGAACACTATTTTATCACTTTCTTTTCCATGTGTTATAAACTCAGACTCATAAAAATGCAAGTGTTTCCCCAAAAATGCATCAAATGAAACCTCTAGATAATATACCAATAAAGTATCTTTAAAATGTTTTTATCATGATCAGCATCATTTCTTTGTACAAAACAAAACACATTCATTTATAAAGTATGTAAAAATTGTAAAATCATGCCCATCACCTCTCTGCCATCAGTGGAACCTTGGGGAGCTGTGCAGTAGGAAGGAAATCTTACCCACTGCCTCTCTGCCACCCCAGGAACCTCAGTGAGCCAGGCGGGAGGAGAGAAACTCTACCTATTGCCTCCCCACTACACCAGAAACCTCAGTCCAAAGGAACCCAGGTGCCTGGCCCACTCCCCTACACTGTAGGATGGGCAGCCAGTGCCAGAAGTGCCCAGTACTCAGCAACCAGCTCAGCCTGATGAACCCAGGGTAAATCCAACCTAACAAGGAGAAACCCTTTGCATGCAGACTCCTAATTTATAATTGGTTCTGTTATATAACTACAGACTTTGCTTCTATAGTCTAAAATACAAAATCAATAGTTACCACAGTTTGTCAATTTCTAAATTGTGCTTGATGCTATTGTTATTGATAATTGTATTACTGTAGCTAGGATGTCATATCTGTTGTAATCAGTTGCACACAGTTCTCCTCTGTGTAACAATATTGGGAAGCTCTGGAGTAACAACCTCACCATAGTTCTACACCAAAAGACTGGGAATCGAGCCAAACAGAAACCAACTTTCCACTTTCAATTACTTGGGAAGGTAGAATCTTAGACACCAAGAATCTCATACAAACAGAAGATATCCCTGAAGAGCAGACTTTTCCTAGAGAAGCCTTGATACTTGTAATAGTGTTATACCACCAAAATTCACAAGGAACATCACAGAAAACAAAATAAATGTTTTTGAAATAAATGTCAAGACAAAGGAGCAAAGCGCAATCTCAGATCTCTAGCCTATCTAGAGCAAATCCAGGATACATAAACAAAGAACAAATTGGAAATCACACACTGAAATTTTTGAAATCATAGCAACTGAAGTAAATAAACAACTTCATGAGTCTGTAAAGGAAATCAGATCATGAATAATCTTTCAGGTGAGAAAAAAGAAATGACAACCATAATGAAGGAATTTATAAACATATCTAAAGAAGATATAGATTAAAAAATAGAACAGCATAGGAAAATGATGGAAATCTTGAATGAATAATATAGAAAAGAATTAGAATGCATGAAACAAATTCAAAGAGATATCCAAGAAATTAAAAATTCCACAGAAAGCTGGGAGAACTGCTTGAACACAACTGAAGATAGACTTTCAGACCTTGAAGACAGGATTGCAGCTAATGATCATGAAAGGAACAATCTCTCAAAAATAACAAGAAACCAGGAACTAACAATTCAACAGCTGCAAGATGATGCAAAGAAAAGCAATATAAGACTATCAAAAAGCAGGAGTCAACACAAATGACATAAAAAGACTATTTGCAGAAATAATAGCAAAAAAAATTCCCAAACATGGAGAAAGAATCTAACATACAGATAAATGAGGCATAGAGCGCTCCAATTAGCTATAACCCAAATTAATCTACACCCCAACACATAATAATTAAGATCCCAGAAATTCAGCACAAGAACAGAGTATTAAAACCTGTTAGAGAAAAGAAACGGATCACCTAAAAAGGAAAGGCCATCAGAATCACAGAAGACTTCTCAGCACAAACCTTCAAGTCAAGAAGAGCTTGAAGTATTTCAAGTGCTGAAAGAAAACAACTTCCAATCCAAATTGATCTACCCTGCAAAAATATCTTTCAAAATTAATGGAGAAATAAGATATTTCCATGGCAAAGAATAAATGAAGAAATGCTCCTCACACACCTTAATGAAATTGAAAGGGAAGCAGTTCTTTCTAACTCAATCCTAGAGTCAAGTATTACCCTGATACGAAAACCACAGAAAGACTCAACAAAGAAAGAGAACTACAAGCCAGTCTCTCTAATGAATATAGATGCAACAGTCCTAAATATAATTCTAGCAAGCAGAAAGCATCAAACTATCAAGAAGATTATACCCAATGACCAAGTGGGATTCATCCCAGGAATTCAGGGATGGTTCAACATATGCAAATCAATAAGTGTAATACACCATGTCAAGAGAGCCAAAGACAAGAATCACATGATCATCTCAATAGATGCAGAAAAATCTTTTGATAAAATCCAACACTCATTCATGATAAAAAAAAACCTGCATAAAATTGGAACTGATGGTCTTTACCTCAATTTAAACCATCTATGACAAATCAATAGCCAAAATCATACTAAATAGACAAAAACTGAAAGCTTCAGGAACAAGACAAGGATGTTCACTATTACCACTTCTATTCAGTATAGTTCTGGAAACATTAGCCAGAGCAATTAGACAAGAGAGAAATAAAAGGAAAAAGGATAGGAAAGGAAGAAGTTAAGCTATCATTAGTTGCAGACGACATGATACTCTACATGGAAAACCCCAAAAACTCCAACAAAAGAAATTTAGATTTAATAATCAAATACAGCAGCATAGCTGGATACAAAGTTAACACTAAAAAATCAATAGCATTTCAGTTCAAAACAATGAACTCAGTAAGAGAGAAATTAGGGAATTCACACCCTTCCCAATAGCATCCAATAAAATGAAATACTTTGGAATCAATCTAACAAAAGAAGTAAGATATTTATACATTGAAAGTTACAGTACTCTTTTTAAAAATCAAAGTTTATTTCAGAAAATGGAAAGATATTCCTTTCTTATGGATAGGAAGAACCCACATTGTGAAAATGGCCATGTTCCCAAAATTGTTATACAAATTTAGTGCAATCCCAACCAAAATAACATTGGCATACCTCACAGACTTAGAGAAAATATTCCTAAAATTCACCGGAACCAGAAGAGACCTAGAATAGTGAAAGCTATCCTGGGCAACAAAGGCAAGACAAAGGGCACAACAAACCCAGACTTGAAATTATACTACAAAGCTACTGTAATAAAATCAGCATGGTACTGGCAAAGAAATTTACCTGAAAATCAAAGGAACAGAACAGAAGATGCAGATGCAACTACAAAGACACTCAGCCACCTTATCTTTGACAAAGGGGCCAAACATGTTCACAGGAAGAAAGATAGCCTCTTTAATAAAAGGTGCTGGAAAAACAGGCTTTCCACATGCCAAAGACTAGCATTAGACCCATGTCTATCACAATGCACTAAACTAAAATCTAAATGGATCAAATATCTGAATATTAAAACAGAAGCATTAAATTTACTGGAAGACAAAGTAGATAGAAAATTGAAGATATAGGTGTAGGCAGAAGGTTCATGAATAACCTAAACTGCATGGGAAATACTTCAAAGAATCAACAACTAGGATCTCATCTTATTAAAAAGTTTTTGCCCATCAAAAGAAATCAGAGTGAAAAGAAAACCCACAAATGGAAAAAATTGTAGTCAACTGTCCCTCAGACAAAAGACTTCTATCTAGAATTTATACAATATTAAAAAAAGACACCCCCCCGAATTCAAAGGACTAGTTCAAAAATGGGTGTCTGACATTAATACACATTTAAAGATGAAGAAATACAAATAGCAAACAAATATATGAAAAATGTTCATCATCATTGATCATTCAAGAAATACAAATTAAAATAACAAGACAAGAAATACAAATTAAAATAACGAGATAGCTAAGATAATTATACTATTCATTCATTGTTCATTGAAAGGAACAGTTAGTGCTCATATTGCCTGATCAACTTTGCATGCCTATATCTGGTAATCTGAGCAAATATTTTGAAGGTAATAATATGTAATATAATAACCAATGTTAATTTCCCATCTGTTTTTGAAATTCTGTATCATTTTTATTGATTTTTGTCCTCTTTAAAATAAAAAAAACATAAAATCAGAGAATTAAGGAGAAGCAAAGAAAAATCACACTTAATCCTTATAAGATAGTATGTTGATTTTAAACAAGTTCATAGAAGTGACATGAAGTTTTGATATAACATTTTTCTCTTCTACCAAGCCAAGTCATCTATAAACAGAGCAGGCTTAAGGGAGTCAGTAGTGATTGAGTTCAATCTGTACTGGGTCTGGTGAGGCTCTATAGTAGACTTGTACTCACTGACTTTACTTGTCAGGAATGAAACTTTATTGTTGAAAGTAGAGCATGCCAGGAGATCACAGACATGTTATAAGCAAAATATAACTATATTTCAGCAGTGTATTTGAACATGGAACTGGAAAGTTCACTTAGGCTGAGCCCTACATCCCTTTTGTTATGGAGGAGGGGTCATCATTTATTTATCCCTGTATCTCCAACCAAGCTCTTGCCCTCAAATATTGGAGATGCTCAATAAACATGGGATGAATAAATAAAGACTTGTACTGCAGTTCTTACCCTGCCAGTTATTAATGAGATGTTCTCTGCTACAGTGAGGATCTTAAATATCCCACAAAGCCTTAAAGATGCAGTCACCAGCCTGTGGTGCTGCTGGGAGGTGGTGGCACCTTCAGGAGGCAGAGCCTAGTAGGAGGTGTGTTTTTGAAAAGGATCTCTCTCTCTCTCTCTCTCTCTCTCTCTCTCTCTCTCTCTCTCTCTCCCTCCCTCTCTCTCTCTTTCTCTCTTCACTCTTTCCTTTCTCTCTCTCACTACCTGGACACCACGAAGTGAGCAACCTCTGCTATCATGTGCTCCTGCCATGATTTACTGTTCTTCCACACACCCAGTGTGATATGTCAAGTTTTCCTCCTTTGAAGCTGATTTTCTCAAATTTTTGTTACAGTGACAAAAAGCTAATAACTCCCAACCACTTCTCTGGCTTCAGTCTTGGAAGTAATGACTTTCAAAACTAAACAATTAGCTCTATCTTCTTCCTGCATGTCTAGAACCAGGTAACTAGCTAGCTCCTCCTGAATGTTTCTATTTAGATGTTCCATAAATAGCCCAGATGCATATGGCCCTCCTGAACTCACCATCTCCTCCCAAGCCTGCTCTTTCTCCCATGATCCCCAGCTTCATTAATGGAACCACCATCTGTCTAGGTACCCAAGAGGAAGAACAAATGAATGTCTTTGCTTCCTTTTGTTATTTGCTTTTGAAATCCTTCTGACTCTAGCTCAAAAGTGTCCCAGATTTGTCATCCCCAACCCCAAAGCTTCTGTTCAGATTCTCATCATAATCTTACCTGGATTATTACAGTGATTTCCTAACTAATTTCTCCTCCAATATTTTTGTTTCAGAGCATCTCCATGGCAGCTGTCTAAATTCAGGTATAATTAAATTATTTCCTTCCCTAGAAATATTGAAAGTCTCCCTATTGCCTAAAGAACACAGATTCTTAGACAACTCTAAAAGCCTGTTGTAATCTGGCCCCAACTTCCCTTTTTGGTCTCATCATTTATAAAATTCATCTCCTCCATTATCCAAATGAACATGACCTATTTTAACCACTCATGATTTCCCACTCTTCTCCAAACAGATCACACGCTCTCTGTTTGCATAGACTGGTGCAGAATCTTCTCTCTCAACTTTTCATTGATGGCTGTCCCTTACTTGAGAGCTCCTGTCCCATCCAGAGCTCAGCCCATACCTCACCTCCTCTGAGCACCCTTCCTGGGTCCTCCATGGCAGAACTAACCATTCCTCAAGCTTGTTCCCCCAGGACTTAGCCATACATCTATTGCAACCCTTATTTCTATTCAATCCTGTTATTTTATTTAGTATTATTCTTATTTGTGTATGTGTGATCTCATAGCTTAAGGGGGAGCCTGTTTGAGAGCGGTGCCTGTGAATGCTTGGGGAGTACCTCCCACTTAGGGTGTGGAGGGTATAACACCCACTTCACCACCTTCCCTTGGGAAAACAGCCCACCCTGGGTCTAGCCCACAGTCTCAGACCACCCCAGGTCGGTGGTGGGCACTAATCCTCTCACATCTCTTTGCAAAAGAATCCCCTGGCAGATCATTTCATTTTCAGATTCTCCTTCCTTCTTTGAAAAGATGAATTCGGTAATGATCAATGTATCGTGTTTGAAATTCTCCCTGAATTAGATGTACACAGAGAGACCCCAGAACTGATCCTGGGTAAAGGAATTGCGTCTGGAGATAAGATATTCATTTTCCTAGAACTGGGGATGAGAATGGAACTCAGTTATATTACAGAATTGAAATGAGCAAATATATGCAAGATCGTACCTTGGAAACAACCCAAAACAAATGGGAGACATTGGTTAAGTTCCACTTAACTTAGATTCTCATTTAGAGTCCTATATCACAGTATTTAAGGCAGCCTCCGATAGGCCTAGATTCTCCTGCCACAATCATTCAGGTTTACCCGAAGCAAAGATTTTCATTTATCGCAATGCAGTGCTAGCATGCTTGCCTGGCCCTCTATTCGACAGTAAATTAGAAGATGGCAGAGTTGTGTTTATTCATTCCAGTCTTATCAGAACCTAGCTTACTCCCTATTACCCGTTAAACGTCCTGGAAATACTGGTTTAATTAAATTGAATGAAATAGTCCTTCCAACATAGTTGAGGAAACCAACGGGCACATTGCCAGCCCTCAAATATTTCTGGACTGAACAAATGAGCATAGACCGGCACTCACCGAGCTCATGGGGTGGGGGTGGGGGGGCTAGGGCTTCCAGCCCCAACCCAGAGCATACAGGGTCCCCAGTCCACCAGCAGGTAGCACAAGAGAAGGGAGGACCACAGCCTTATGGAAAAGTGACACAATCATCATTGGGATTTCTAGGTGGAAGGAATCCAGGGCCAGAAACCGGCGCCAGGGAAAGAAATACGGGGTGTGATTTGGATTTGGAGGGAGGCGAGCAGAGAATTGAAGCTGAACCTCTACGGTGGCCCTGGGTCTGCAGCTTGGGGCCGGGATGGTTTAGGGCTTCGGGTTTGCGTTCTCAGACAGCCCCTAGGCCCCAAGTGGAGCGGGTGATGGGAGGGACTTGGGCTGTCCCAAAGTCAGTGCACAGCCATAGGGTCTGGGCACAGGTGGGGGGGCGCCCTCTGCCCGCCTCGTGCCGGAGTCGCACGGAGCCCCCCACTCCTGCCCCCGCCCCCAGCCGCGGCCCCAGGCCCTGACCCCCCCGCCGCGGGGTGACTCAGCCCGGGCTGACCGCGGGCGCGGCCAGGCCGGGGCGCGCCAAGTTCTGAGCCGCCCGCGGGCGTCTGGGGTCGCGGCTTGGGGCGGGAGGGGTGTGGCGGGCGCCGGCGGGCAGATAAAAGGGGCGGCCGGGCCGGGCCCGCTTTCCCCGCTGCGCAGCTCCGCAGAGGCCGCCGTCGGGGCGCACACGGCAGGGCCGGGGGTCCGGGGCGCACAGGGCTGGGCATGGCGGCGGGGGCGGCGTGCGGGCCGGTGGCCAGGCCGAGCCTGACCTCCATCTCGTCGGGGGAGCTGCGCAGCCTGTGGACCTGCGACTGCGAGCTGGCCGTGCTGCCGCTGGCCCAGCTGCTGCGCCTGCAGCCCGGAGCCTTTCAGCTGCGCGGGGACCAGCTCGTGGTGCCCGGTCCGGGGGAACCGGCGACCGTGCGCGGGGGCTTCAACGTCTTCGGGGACGGCTTCGTGCGCCTCGATGGGCAGCTCTATCGCCTCAGCAGCTACATCAAGAGGTGGGTGCCTTGCCGCGCGTCCCGCCTGCTCCCCGCGTCCAGCCGCCTATGCAGCCCGGGGAGCCCGCGACCCGGCCCGGCCTCTCCGTTTCCTGCCGTCTCTAGCTCTTCTCCCTGTTAAAGTTACAGTCTGCAAGCTGTCTCCACCCTGGCCGCCGCCTCCCTTTGCACTGACCCTTTGAAGTTGCAGTTTGAACCAACCCAGAGGGCACCCCGGCGGGGCGTGTGGCGAGGGCAGTGTGGGGGCGCTGGGACGCGCGCTTCTCCCGCCCCAAGTGCGTAACTGCTTTTTCCTTTCCAGCTCAACTGGGTCGGATGAGCTCAGCTGCGGTCACACCCTTTAGGGAATGTTTATCTTGCTGAGACTCGCACCCTCCCTTCAGATTTGGGGGCTGGGGGGGAGGGTGTGCAATTCTGAGCACAGCAAGCTTTATCCAGTGAGGCGGTTCCAGGTTCCAGGGCAGCAGCCTGGGAAAGTCTTTTATCGCTCTTAGCTTGTCGCCAACCATCCAGTCAACTAACCAGCGACCAACCAATCAGCCACGGTGGAGAAATGCCTGGGAACGTGCATCCCAGTGAGTTGGCAGATAAATCCTGGGGAAATAATCGCAGTAAGCCTAACTTCTGGAGTCTGGTGCAGGCAGGGCTTGGGCCCGATCTGCAGCCTTAATTGAATGGAGAATCCCCAGAATGCTAAACTGACGTGGCCAGAGTGAGGGAAACGCCTCTAGGCAGACTAAGGTCAACAGGGAGGTGGCCCATCTATCTGAACGGGCTTGGCTGGTGAGGGACAGAGGAGGGCAGTCCCCGCCTCATGCTACGGGACCTGGGGCCTCCAGGGGTCGCTCTCGGTAAATAAAGCCCCTTATGTTTACCCTGCGCTTCTCAAAAGAAGTTTGCTGCTGGGAGAGATGGGGCTGGACACTGTGGGGGTGAAACGGAGCGAGAGGGGCAAGCAAACAAAGTGAGGTATTCACAGAGCTTGTTTCAAAGCTGCTGGCAAACAAACAAACAAATAAAAAGCACCTTGGTTTTTCAAGCCAAGATGATGGTCGAGGGTATTGAATGTCTACAAAACCATTCCCCAGCAAGGATCACTGTCTCTCTGTCTCTGTCTCTGTCTCTGTCTCTGCCTCTGCCTCTCTCTCTCTCTCTCTCAAGAACTGAGTTAGAAATCAGATTTAGAAACATTTAAAGAGAAGATAACTATTGTATTAGAGAACAAAGTACAACAATTTAAAATGTCTAAACTTAATTGGAAGCATAGATAAGGCTTTTGACAGAACCAGCTTCCCCAATCTTAATAAACGGGGCTGCAAAATTTAGAATGACTTTGACATCAGTTATTAAACCTCTGCTTTGAACTCTGCCAAAACAAAAATGAACAGCAGCGGTCCCTTGGCAATTTAGAGTAGACGAATGGCCAGTGATGACCACGTGACCCATCCGGAGGGCACACGTGGAGCCGCACCAGCTCTTACTGGATAAGTAAGTGTGCAGGGGGTCTTTGCACCTTGGAGTGTAGCACAGAGCTCCTGAAAATAATTTGGGCAATAGAAGGAGCAGTTTCTCAAGGGGATGCACCCGGGCGGGGAAGGTAGCTTTTATAACCAGACGTGCAGCTAGAAGGGTGGCTAGAAGGAAATCTGGTCTGAAGGAAGAGAGCCTGGTAGAGTTGTGCCCAGAAGGGAAACAAAGGAGAGCACACCAAATCCGGACGTCTAAAGTTACTGTGCCTCTCATCTGTAAAACATAACCTTTGGTCTGGGGAACTGCATAAACTTTCTCCATCAAAATATCACTTCAGAAGTGTCTTTCTGCCTGACCCCAGCACATATTTTCCGTTTTCCCAAAGAACTGAAGCCTAGAGTCGAGGGACTGCAGTGACTTTTGCATCTTTGTGGCCACCGCGTTCCCACCTTAGGTGTGGATGGCTTCTAACCAAGAGCAGCCGCCAAGACAGCCGGGAATTGAGAAAGGTGTAGTGCTGTTTCTTAAACATTTTGAACTGTATGGCTTTTAAGAACTGTATGGAGACCTTTTCCCCAGCAATGTGGACATCCTCCCAATACTGTTAACCGTTCAGGTAGTTAATAAGATACTTGGCTCCAGGTTAAGGATCCTTGGTCTATCAAATAATTAGGGTTCTTTCCCCAGGCAGCATATTTTTGGTGTGAAATTAAGATTTCTTTTTAGAACCTCAGAAGGAACGTGCTGCATCTTTCACAAGCCCCTTTTCCAAGTAGATCCAGAGGTTCGGGGCCACTGCCCTTTGCTTGCGTGTGGCTCACTCACCCAGAGAGCAGGAGGCTGATTTCTGTCCTCTCAGGTTTGTTTTCTGATACGTAGACATACTTCTAAATATTTACATACTAAATAAACTACGGGAGCCTCAGGGGATGGGCTACTTTAGTGACGGCCACCAAGAATTTTAAAACTTCTTCCAGAGCCTGCTTTAACAAATTTGTCTAAATTTGATGGAAAGGTCTTCATAGTTATTTTTTTCTTTCCAGCTCAGGATTTTCATATATATTACAAGCAAGCACTGCTCAGGAACCAGATAGACATACTAGGTATCCAAAGAGTTAGTCATTCAACACTTAAAAATCTAATGAAGAATACCTCTAACTGTCCACGCCACGTACCTAAGTTTTCATCTGTAATGCAGCCTCATAGTTTCTATAATAGCAACATTTAGCAAAGAGGGTCTTTAATCCCTTCTCTTTGGTGGTCCCCTAGCAAGAAAGAGACATCTTGAGTAATCAAAATAAGAGCTACAATAATAATGGTGGCTGCTGATATTTACCTGAGTACCAAGTATTATATCACAAAAGCTTATGAAGGTGACATTATTATTGTTGTCCCTTTTTTAAAAAAAATGGAAACTTGAGACTCACAGAGATTAAGTAATTAACCTAAGTGATGCTGTGAGCCCAATTCTTTGGGCTACGTGTGGAGCTGTGATTCTAAGTACCACTGTCCAACCGTGAAGTCCCTGTCTCTAGCAGATTACCTGGAATGGGAAGTAATTCTGCCTTCCTGTAGCCAGCGGCAGCTTCTCACTCCCAGAGCCCAGAAATAAACTGTGATTTCATCAGCTTCTGTGCATCTTGTATAATCAGTGTAAAAGAGAAAGTAAGTATGGAGGTTTTAAGGAAGCCTCGAAAAGCAAAAGTGTCACTGATCTTGCCCATAGCTAAGCAGCTGGTGTGACAATCACACCCACCTCTTGGCAGGAACCTGGGCCAGAGAGCAGCAGAGGGACTGTGGGACTCAAGGGTGAAGCAGGACCAGGGTCAGGGCTGGCACATTTCCGATCTGTGCTGGTGGCACTCAGCTCCACCCCATAGCAGGAAATATCGACTGCTGTAGCCCAAACCTGGTAGTCGCAGCTCCATACATAACGCAAAGAATTGGGCTCTGCTGCTTGTGCCTGTCCATGACCTCTGCTCTGCATGGAATCTTAGGCATGGAAACCTGCTCAGGCCAGTGGTCCCTTACCAGGGCATGTCATGACACTGATCTGTGATTTTGATGCCAATCAGTCTAGGAAAAATTGGATGAGGTGAGTGCCAGCTGGGAGTCCTTGGAAATTTCCTTAATATCTGTGTGTCTTGATTTCTTTGGCTATTAAATGGGACCAATAATCCCCTCAGACTTGAAGGGTTGTAGAGACTATAAGGTGGAGAAATCCTGAAAAACATTGATTGGCCCATATTAGACACTTGACATGTTAGTTTTTACACCGCTAAGTAACCTCATAAGGCAAGTACACAGGCCATGCTGTTTCTGTTAATTACCTTACCAGTACCTTTCATTGGCTGATTTTGCTGGTGAGGAAATGAGTCTCTGGAGGCTAACCACCTGCCTAGACAGAACCACACTCAGATCTGAAGCCTTCGTCTCTGGCCTCATCTCCTCCAGAGCCTTGCTCTGACTTCTGGCCGTACTCTGGTCTACTTCCTATGCTCAGCCACCTGGTCCTTGCACATGTCTGCCTGTCCTCCCAGATGCAGCTACCATATTCCCCAAGTCCTGGCCAAGCAGTGGCTCTTCCTAAGGTCCCGTCCTCACCTTGCTTTTAATAAATGACTGATTCTAGGGTCCTCTCCTGGGCCTGTGTGTGCAGAGAACTGTGTGTCTCTCTGGCATTTGCATGTTTGAATGACTTGCCAGTTTGTAAGTCTCTGAATGGCAGGCACCATGTCTTAGACTGGTGTGTTTAGAACTTGAAATCAGTGTGCCGATCTCTTGGGGAGCTTGATAAAATACAGATTCTTGTCAGTAAGACTGGGAAGGGGCCTGGATCCTGCATTTTAACATGCTTCCAAGGATGCTGGGTCTTTTTATCCAAGGATCACACTTCGAGCAACAAGGTCAGATAGGCCTATGGAGGTGGCATAATTTCATCTGTCCCTCCAATACACCTGGATAGCTAAGCAAGACTTTTTTCCCTCACTTTTGTGTCCCCTGAGGCCAGTGCATAGTAGGTGCTTAGTAAATTTTTATTGCATGAATGCACCACTCTCTGCCGCATCACAATTTTCGCATACACGAGCTACCCATAATTGCTCAGTAAGTGAGTAAATGAACATGGGTATCCCTGATTTCAACCACGGATATTAGAAGCATAAGTCTGAGTGTTTTGCTTGGCTTCACTACAGTTGTGGAAGGAATGAAAGAGAAGGGATTGTTTGAGAGAGTTAAGTTGTGCATAAGGCCATCGAGCACATTGGGGAGCCCTGTTTGTCCCCAGGAATGGAAATCCCTGTGGAAACGTTTGCTTACTGTCACAGCCAAGGATTGTGAGAGCCACAAGCGTTTCTGGGATTCCCACACAAGGACCACGCAGAGTGTGTGCTTCTTTTTTTCTGCACCATTTCCTATGCTTTTTCTTGTTATTTTACTGCATTTTAATTGTGATAAAATACTGCAGGAAGTTTGCTGTTTTAAACACTGTTAAGTGTACAGTTCAGTGGCATGCAGTAGTTTCACACAGCTGTCACCACAACCAATCTCCAAAATTCTTTCATATTCCCAGACTGAAACTCAGGACGCATTAAGCTCTAACTCCCTACACCTTTTCCCCTCCAGCCACTGGGAACCACTGTTCTAATTTCTGCCACTGTGAATTTGATTATTTCACATAGCAACTGCAAGTAGGATTATATAATAGTTGCCTTTTTGTGCTTGGCTTATTTTACTGAGTGTAATGTCTTCAATCAAGGTTCATTCATGTGGTATCATGCGTCTGCATCTCCTTCTTTTCTAAGCCTGAATAACACTCCAAATGCAGGTATATACCACGCTTTATCTACCCAGTCTCTGTGAATAGACATTTGTGTTGCTTACATCTTGCAGCTGTTGTGAATGTTACTGTGAACATGGATATGCAAATATCTGAGATCCTATTTTTACCTTCTTTTGCTTGTTTTTTTATTCAAGGTTTTATTTTTACCTTTATTTTTAATTGACTAATCGTGTTTTATATATTAATGAGTGTAATATAGTATTTTCTTTATGCATTTCTTTAGAAATGCAAGCACATACACATACCGAAATCTGGGTGGAGACTATGGGTTTGGGTTCCTCTTTACCATGGAGCACTAGATCACTGGGGCCAAGAAAAATCTGGGGCAGCTCTCCAGATTGTCCTGCAGGGTGCAGAAGAGTCTCTGACAGTGGCACCTTAGAGGGCGGTGTGTCTTCTGGCCATTCCAGATTTGCTAGAAAGAAAGCGCAGTGCTCTTTTTAGGTCTCATCTTTTGGATGGTGGCTCTGTAAGCTGCTCCTGTTAGCCTTCCAAACTGAAGAAATTGAGGCAAGAAGTTGAAGCAGAGGATGAGAAACTCTTGCACATTTATCCTGCTGACACTTATCTTGTCCTCATTTCCTGGTAACTCAAATGGACACATTCCTGGTTGAGAGTCCTGGTTAAAAGAATCACAGTGTTTACTGAGCATCTCCTCAGGGCCGGAGTGCGTATGTGCACGTTATACACACTGAACGTAGTCATCACACTTGAGGAAATGCTGTTATGCCCCTTTGACAGATGAGGGAGCAAATGCAGATAGGTTACGTAACTCATTTCAGGTCACAGTAAGCTGTAGCTTTCAAAGGAAGCTCACAGAGCTGGTGATTTAGGACACGGATTAGATTTTATCTTGAAACGCTACCCCCCCACCACACACACACACACACATATTGTCCTGCCTTCCTATCTCTGTATTGAAGCCAGGTTCAGAATTTTCAACCTGGGCCTGGGGATCTAGCTCAGTGGCATAAGCACCTGCCTTGCAAGCATGCGGTCGTGAGTTCAATCCCCAGTACTGATAAGAAAAATAATAATAAAATAAAATAAAATAATCTGTAAAAAATAAAAATAAAAAGAATGTTTCAATCCAGCAGTATTTTAGGGCCAGGACAAAAGCCATGAGTTTAAAGGAACAGTCTATCTTAAGTGTTTGTTTTTCATCCCTGATAACTTCAGCAAATATAATAAATATTCAATATGTGAGAGTAATATTTGCATTAATAATTCAGAAATATTCATGATTAAAGATAAAATAGTCCCTAATGTATTCTAGCAAAATTCATCTTAAAACCAATGATTAAATGTCAGATACTTAAGTATCTTCAGGTCTTAAGCACTACATCCTCTGATCTTTTTGTACTTTAAGGAACTTATGACTCCAAATTTTATGAGTGAATTTTAAAGAAGCACTCCTGTTTGCTTATTTCATTGGAACGTCAGGGTTTTTAATAATTGGACCATAACTGGGAGGTTGGACATGGAGGAATTAAAGGGCTGTAGTACTTTCTCCTTATTTATGCTTCAGCCTTTCTTGACTTGTGGTCAACTGTGGTGAAAAAATATTAAATGGAAATTTTTAGAAATAAACCATGCATATGCTTTAATTTTGATACTATTCTGTTTCATGATGAAATATTCACTGCCTGATTCCTTCCCACATCCAGGAAATGGATTAGCCCTTTGTCCACTGTATCTTTATATATATACAGTATCCACCCATTAATCAGATAGTAGCCTTCTGGATTGAGATACCACAGTATTACATGTAAGATCTCTTACTACCTGAGTTTTCTGGAACCCTCTAGGGTTCCTGGCGTGTATCCTGGGAAAATAAAGAGGTACTACTGTAGTTCTTATTTATATCCTAGTAAGTTCTGGTATCAGAGCTCTTAGATAAGCTGTATCTTCACACATCTGTCGCACAACGATAATGGACATGCTTTACCACAGCGTTTGCAGCCCATTTAGGTCTCCAAATCATCAAAGGCAGATTAAATTCTGTCATGCATCCAGGCTTTTTATTAAATTCAGGCTCCAAATGTACTATTCATACACAGGTTGTACATTAAACTCCATATGCGACTAAGGAGTCCCCTTCTCTGACTATGCCAAACAACTGCTTTTGAGCCCTACAGCACTCAAAAAAGCCTTCCACAGAATTCTGGTGAGAGAAATTGATTATCCTCCCAACCTTTGATCATTTCTAAATTGAGGTTTTTATCTTTTTTCTTTAAGCTGTAGGTTCACTGGAAGAAAGTCTAGCAATGTTGAAATGATGTCTCCAACCAATGTCAACTGATGCTTTGAGCAAAGGGAAATAGTCTGCTGTCATTTGGGTCATTAGAAAAGTAGTAAAAGTGCATATTTTCTGGGTATATTGTACATGCGTTCACGCTGGAGAACAATCACGTGACTATGGATTTTGAAAGAATAGAGGAATCTCCTTGGGTAGAAAGTAAAAGTGCTAAACTCGGTGAACATGGGAAGTTGGGGGCCAGGTGTGATCCCTAAACAATATGAGAGAACAATATTTGCATCCTCAGATCAACCTTGACCCTCACTTGAGTCCCCAGTGAGCAAGGTGGTGGGAGGATGTGAATCCTGGGGTGGATCGCAGGTGGTAGCTGGCTGCCACCCCGTTACACACACCTGTCTTTCTTAGCCCTGGGCTCGTCACCAACAGCTGAATAGAAGGGTGGCAGAGTAGGAGACAGAAGATTATAGGAGGCATCCCATGCTACACTCTTCCTGCCCCTTCCCGGGCTCCGAGCTATACCTGTGTTGCCTACTTGGTGCTCAGAACATCACCAGGGCTTAAGGAATATTGTGGACTGAATGAATGAATGAATGCGAATGAATGAACCCACCAAACGTTGTTTCCCTTTTCCTTCCTTCTCTTTTGCTTCTTTTCTCCAGTATCTATTGACAGTTGGTTGCTTAGAACAAAGAAGAACAGGGAGATTCTCTGTCCACTGACGGGAAAGCCAGGTGCCACCCTTTCAGGCTTTTAGGTGCTGCCAGTCACCCTTTTCTCACATTCCGCCCAGGTGAAGATGGAGGAGCAAAGAAAGAGCCACACGAATCCCGGGGCCTACAGGCTTCACCCCATTCATTCCCTTATTATGCCCCAGCGCCCACTCTTGCTCCTCTTTTCCTCCACTACTCTGACCCACACCCCAGGGCATCGGACACCTGCACCCTTGCCAGCTCCTGAACACTCTGCATTTTTCTCCTGCCATTCGGGAACAAGCCCTCAAACTACCTCCTGTGCAGATGGCTTGGGATGTAAGACTGCTTTTAAGCCTCATGAATCAGAAGGCAAGAAATGTTTCAGAGGCTCTATCGGGGGTCACTTTGTGAAAGGTCTCAAAATAGGTCTGACAATCCAGCAAGAAGATAACGACATAGATTTCTAAGAAACCAGCCTGGGCGACAGCAAATCAAAAGCTATGTTTTTCTGCTTGAGGGGAGATATCCTCCTACACCTGGGTCACTGTCTTGTACCCTGGCCCCTCTAAGGGGGTTGTGGGAAGTGGGTACAGGGAAGGATGCCAAGCTGGCTGCATGGCCACAGCTCCCTGGGGCAGCCCTTTTCATTTCAAGGCTGTGATTTTCACATCAGGTGTTGGAAGAGCAAGCAGCTGGAAAGAAATGCCTGGAGCTGCCCATGCTCGTGACTAGATACCACACACTGTAATCCGCCGTGTAGCGAAAGGCAGCACACACTGACAGCTCAGGTAGCCTTTCACTCATGCACACGCTTACAGCTGTGTGAGTGGGGAACCAGTTCCATGTTTAAGGGGTACATGGCAGAGGCATCCTTCAGCCCACTTGATACCATTCAGCCTTTCTCCGTCTGCACAGCAGCTGAGCTTAGTGCAATTAGGAAATCAGCCATCTTCTGGATGGAAGCTAATTTTCCCTTGGATCCTTTTTATTAGCAACATAGGTAGAGACAGAAATCTGTTTGAAAGATTTGTAGGAAACAGAAAGAAAGCTAACATGCTAGATGGCAGACTCAAGATTGAGAAAAATCTTTCTAGCCAAGAATAATAAACTAAAACCGAGGAAGCTAAATTTAATGAGAATATGGGCAAAAGTCCAATAGTAATTTTATTTATTTAAATCACACATGCTCAGGATTGAGGAAATGGAATTAGTAATACTTTATACAAATATTGGCTGACTGGGCTATCTCTGGAGGAGTGTGGGTTTATCTTGGGAGAGCAGGAAGAGAAGGAAAAGAAAATTCCAGACATATCAGTGAGATAGGATGAATCCACTGGAGAAGGCCCAGCTAATTCTCCTTACTAAGAGAAATTCATTCTTGATCTAAATAGACTTAAAACCCTTACAGCTTCAAGTGAATGCTTCTAGCCCATTTTGAGAGCCAAACATTAATACCAGCCAAGGCTATGGCACCCTTTGGTTGCATGCTGAACTCTCAGTTGATCAAACATAATCAAAAAAGGAGATTTACTTATATGATATCAAAGTATGGTGACCTCTGCAAAGATATACTTTGAGGGAACTCCCCTCGAAGTGTATGTGACTATGGCAGATGCATGCACATACACCCACTTCCTGGGACATTACCTTACATTTGAAATTTGCTTTTTCATAGATATGTGGAACTGACCAACTACTGTGATTATAAAGACTACAGGGAAACCATATTGAGCAAACCAATGCTGTTCTTTATTAATGTACAGACCAAACAGGACACCTCAAAAGGTAGGTATATAAATGATTTTGGTTTGTTTGTACCTGGCTGGCCTATGGACTAGTGCACACTAATGACCTAGAAGTGGGGTGTGGAGAAAGTGGGCTGGATATCAGCTCAGGACAAGATCAGCAGCGAGGAACCTGGTGTTTGAGACTATCTGCAACATAGAACAGCCTTGCGGAACAAACCCCTAGATATTTTTTTCTTACTTCCTGTGTAGGCAGGAAGTGACCTAATGCACTGGTCCTTCAATGATTGCAAAAATGCCCACAGTGATAAAGATAATATATAATACACTCTACCATGTATTGAACACTTACTATGTTTATAAAACATCTTGATGTAATTAACTGGCACACAGCCCATCTGACTTTTAATCCAAAGGGAAATATTGTTTTGAGCTTGAAAGTCATCATATTCAATGCTTATTCTGAGACAAAGATATAAACCGGGACCACCCAGGAGACTAGGAAGCGTTGTTATCCTACCTGTGTGGGTACAGAGTCTGTCCCCCTTCTATTTTTATGTTTTATGTACTTATTCATTAGTTCGTTTGTTTGAGACAGGGTCTTCCTATGTGGTTCAGGCTGACCTTGACCTCACTGTGTAGCCCAGGTTAACCACATGACCTTGTGGTGATCCCCCTCCCTCAGCCTCCAGAGTGCCAGGTTTATAGGTGCCTATGTCCACACCTAGCTGTTCTCACTCTACAGATGAGAAAACTGAAATAAAAAATAGCACTTTTCAAGGCTTTGTTTCGTGTTTCTGTATAGCAGGGCTTCATGCTTATTTTTAGTGTTTAATTTTACATGTAATACATAGTGTTCACATTCCTTGCGGAAAGTTGGTACATGTGCATGGTACATCTTTTCATCTCAATTCCTTTGCGTCTCCTTTCTCTCCCCTCCATCCCCCAACCCTTGGTCCTTCTCCTTTTTTTTGTACATGTTTGCAGTATATGTTTACATCCCTTGCCTGGAGTTGGGACACATATATAACACATCCCATTTTGTTTTTTATCCCTTATGGAGTTCAAGAGATGGAGGAAAGGGGAAGGAAACTTTCACGTTTAGACATACCTCTTTATGTTTCACCCAAAACATCCGATGAACGGGTAACAACTATGTATCTCAAATTCCAATACGAAAATGGCCTCATTTCTCTCCTCCTCAGGGAGGCACATGGGGAAAGTCATGGGCACAATGTTTGTAATGAGGGTAAAATTTTTAAACTTGCTTCTAAATAGAATTCTTAAAATAAGCCCAAGGTCATCAGACTGTCCAATAGATGTCCCCTAGCACAGACTGTCATTCACGCCGGTGGAGCACTCTGCTCATTTCATGGTTCAAAGTCAGCGCGCTCTCTGCAGGAGAGGCCACGGCAGAACACAGCGCTCTAAGCAGTGCCTGTTAGACCAGCTGACCCCACACGTGGCTGAGCCTGATGAGGACCAGAAAGCCAGAGAGCACTGGGAATGCGATTCACAGCTCTAGGGGGAACACCTCCTACCCTGACTTCTGACAGGAGTCTGCAGCACCAGTAAGGGCCTTGCCCGAGTTAACACTTCAGTGAAAGTGCAGGGAGTGGTACAGAAAGATATTTATGTGCGGTCGGTAGGGGGAACTTGTGCAAGGAGGAACCGAAAATCATCGCTGGTTAATTTTAAGAGGAGTTCTAAAATAGATTCTGAAATGCAGAAACTTAAATGGTCAGGTGAGGTTGTGAAAATTATGCTAAAGGCAGCCCTGACACTATTTTAAACTGCACTTTTGTGCAAGTTAGAAAAACCTCCATTTCCTCAGGACAGTTGCTAATGCTTTCCAGGAGCTTATCATAAGCAATATTCACATAGATGTGCATGTAAACATGAATGGCATTCTCCAGAGCAGTGTGGTGACAACCCCCCCAGCTAGTGGCCCTGACTATGTAATCAGCCTAAAGGCTTGGTTTGGTTTGTGTGAAATTTAATTTAAGGTACCAAATAGTTGTATGCATTATTTTATTTATCACTTATCTCAAAGAAAATATCAGATAGTTTATATCTCAAGGGAAAGTAAGATGAGTGAAGTTAATTCAAAATTCATTCCTTGAAAATGTAAGTATCTGTTATTGGTGGCCCTCTGAGAAATCTCAAAACCAAATCAAATTGTTCAGTTCTCAAAATTATGTAATGGCTGGTCAGTGGTTTTGCACAGAGAGTGACCGGGATAGCTCCCTGTCTCCTTGAAGAAGTGTTTGAGTCTAGGGGTTGGAAAACTTGAGGCTGTTAGTGAACAAAATATTTCAGATTTCCCAATGAGTGGGCAACCTTCCCTTTGCTTATATTATGCAGACTGGACAAAAACCACACTTGAAGGGTTACAGCACAGCACAGCACAATACACCGCTACCAACAACAGGAAAAGAATCCAGGGTCTTCCAGGATAGAGACATGGCAGCATTTGAACAATGGGAAAGATTTTTTTTTTCCTTTCTTGGGACTGTGTTAGGGGCAGGAACAGGGAAGAAAATCAGTCTCATGTCTCCTTGATCTTTTGAACCCCAGACTGTCCACCAGGTCCCTGGTGAAGCTGGGAGTAGAGGATGGTGGTGGAGGGCAGTGGTATCCCTTTTGTTTAGACTTTGATGGTTTTCTGCTTTGCAAATGAAGAAGTAGTGGCGAGAGACAAGCTGTGATTTAAATACCCAGCAAGGCGGACCGAAAACCAGCCTTGTTGGTTTCCCTTTCCTTCCCCATGCTGGATTCATGCTGTGCAGCAGAGTTCTTATCTGTGACAATTATAGAGTGGAACTTTTGATTTCCGAGACACAGGTGACAAACTATAGCCTCAAGGGAGCTGATTTGCTAACCTGCTTTTACATGAGCCCAGAGCTGCCTGCAAACCTGCAAAAACTCTTGGAAATGTTTCTAAAAATCAACTTGCATGTTGCAGTAAGGACTTGAGGGAACCACAGGGAGGCTTATAAATGAGGGAAATCTCCAAAGATTTACTCCAAAGATTACTGCTTTAGTAAATCCTGAGAATTGTGTTTATGTCACATATACACACTTCTTTCTCAATTCTGTTTGCTAATTTCTAGAAAAGACATATGCATTTCTTGTGAACACAAGGCACCCAAAGATAAGAAGACAGATAGAGCAGGGGATGGACATGGTCATCTCCTCAGTGATTGGAGAGAGTTACCGGCTGCAGGTAAGCCCACCCCTAGGCTGGATCCAGGTTGCCACCCACCTGCCAAGACTGTGTCCCCGGCATCTGTGCTTCACTGTGGTCTGCCCCTAATATGTCACACACATGCCTGGAGCCACACGTGGTACCAAACCCACGTAGATGTGCAATGTTTTTTCCTATGTATACATACCTAGGACGGTTTTATGTATACCTTAGGTCCAGTGAGAGATGAATAACAGTGAAATAGAACAAATAAAAGTTGTTTAAAACAAGTTATTTCTTTCTGCAGTTTTCCATGTTATATTTCCAGACCACAGGGAACTGAAACTGTAGAAAGCAAAACCATGAATAAAGGAGAATTGTTTTAAATTCAGACATTTCCTGCTCTATTGTGTCATAACTGCTGTCAGTAAAGTAGACTTAATTTCTAGTAATGTTTTAGGAATGAAGTACAAATGAGTGTGACTTTGGCTAAGTAGTTCAAAGTTTTAAAAAGAATAAAATACAGAAACAAAGATCTGGTTTTTAAACTATAAAGATAAGCATTAAGAAAGTAAAAGAGAAATAAGTATAATGCTTTGGACATTTGTTAATTCTATAATGTCAACATAATAGTTCTGGTCACAAAGTCAACTAAATGTTTTGTTTTGTTTTTGTCTTTCAGTTTGATTTTCAAGAAGTAGTGAGGAATTTCTTCCCTCCGGGAACTGAAATAATTAAAGGAGAAAATCTGAGCTTTGTGTATGAATTCAAAGCTGATGCCTTATTTGATTTTTTCTATTGGTTTGGGCTCAGCAATTCCACTGTGAAAGTGAATGGAAAAGTTCTGAATTTGTCAAGTACAAGTCCAGAAAAGAAAGAGACAATTAAGTTATTTCTGGAAAAAATGAGCGAACCTTTTATTCGAAGGAGCAGTTTCTCTGACCGAAAATTCAGTGTAACTTCCAGAGGTGTGTGAAAAAACTCTCAAGGGCTTGTGAAAGATAGTCTAATCAAGGTGGAATAATATGATGTGGGAAGAAACTCAGTTGAGAAACCAAAAGGCAAGATCTGGTGATAAAAGAGAACTATATTACATAATTCAGAAAAAATTGAGAAATGTTTAATAACAAAAAGAGAAACCAGGTACCTTGGTGCATGAGGTGGGAAGACCACTTGAGACCAGGAGTTCTAGACCAGTAGCCTGGCAATGTAGTAAGACTCTGTCCTTCCTGTCTGAGACAGAGAGACAGAGAGAGAGAGAGAGAGAGAGAGAGAGAGAGAGAGAGAGAGAGGAAGAGGGAGATTTTTCTTCCACAAGTTTTCTGATACAGCAATTATATTGCAGCACACCCAGACAATAACCTTAAAGTTTATAAATTTAAGTGAATATCAATGTTCATTTAAATATGATGAGATAATGCTGCTTTTCTTGTGTGCATATTTTGGACAACAGAATGTTCCCTAATACTGTCAGTTGGGGAAGAAGTCTACATGATCATGACACCTCTCTTTAACAGTTTGTGGATGGTTCTCCACATTTTGTAAGACTACAAAAGAGACACTCCTGAGAAGGTGTCATTTAGCAAACTGTAACCGACATATGGTGGGCTCTCAATTTTGATATCCATGTGGCTCAGGCAGATGGCATGGATATTGTCTGTCAGGATGTGCCTTTTGTGGAGTCCATTCTCTGTCGCAGCCAGAGAGCAGCTTCCTTGAATCAGGACTCTTGTTGCTCACTGCAGAAAACTACCGGTCCCCATGAACCTGCAGTGTTCCTAAAGTACAGATGGAGACTGCGGTCTTCGCTATTTGTATTTAATGACAGTTGTTTTCTTCCAGTGTCTGTAGCGGAAATGTTTACTCTCAGCTGGTTTTTCTGCTTGAAGTGGTCTCTCTCTTTCCCCTCCCTCTCTCCTTCTCCTTCTCTGTCCCTGCCTTTCCATCTCTGTCTTTGAATCTCTCTGCCTCTCCATGTAGTCTGTCTGTGTTCCTCTCTCTCTCTATATCCCCCACCCATGTCTGTCTGTCTGTCTGCCTGCCTCTCTCCGTGTCGCATTAGCATCCTCTGGCTTGGAGTTTCTCACAGAGATGCAGCTGTGCTGGCTGCATTGCAGTTACCTGGGGATTATACTCAGTTCTTCCAGGCGTGATAACCCTCCCTGCTGTCACAGTGTGACACTTTCCCTCCCGATCCCTCTATGGCATCCTCAGCCCACCACTGACCACAGAAGCCTGGGACATTTTCCTGTTCCACTGTGGGTTGCTCCCTGTCTAGGCTGTCCATCACCATTTTGGGGACACCAAGGTACATGGGAAGCTGGCAGACCTTCCTTGGGAGCCAGTCCCAGGATCCCTCCAGCTCCAGACAGTGGATCAGGTAGGACCCTTCCTGGAAGTTGCCACATGCACTACAGATGGCAGAGCCAGGTGGGCCCAGCCCCGGACTGAGCTTAGGGCCACCAGAGATGCTAACCCAGCTCCAGCCCCTTCAAAACTTGCCCTCTGTCCCGAGCATCTATTTGCCATATGTGGGCCTTGTGCCATCCAGTGAGAAAGAATATATGCAACTTATGGCAGATTTCTAGCTTGTAGAAAAGCAAAATGACAGTCCTGTCCTACTGATAAGCAGGAAGCAACACATTTTGGTTTAGACTAGAGTTTTTCTGTAGAGGCCAGGATTCTCCATTAATTATTGAATGGTTATGTTATACAGGTTTTAAAAGCACTGTTTTTTTTTCTTTTTCTTCTTTTTTATCTTTTTCTTCTTTTTGGCAGCGATAGTAATAATGATTGCCTTATTTACTGTTTTTTAGGTTCAATAGATGATGTTTTTAACTGCAATCTGTCACCCAGATCATCTTTGACAGAGCCTCTTTTGTCAGAATTGCCATTTCCAAGTGTTCTGGAATCTGAAGAGACACCCAGCCAATTTATCTGATTGGACTGAACACTCTTGGAGTCACTCCTCTACTCCAGATGAGGGGATGAGAGGAGGTGGGAGGCGGGTACTTCCACCCCCTTGTCACCCCAGCTCCTCCATCCTTCTACAGGGGGTTCCTATCTTCTCTCCATTGGCATCGTGCTCTGGCAGGCCCAGGTATAGCTGGCTTCCTTCAAGGTTACCATTACCAGTGTGGAAGGGCTTTGGCCCCATGGTGTGGGGTCTGGGCACCCTGTACTTTGAACACTTCCCTGAGGCTGCCCAATCCTGCAACCCTGAACCTTCACTCAGTACCCTGGTGCCATAGAAGTTTTCCTGGAAGCTGCCACAGGAGTTGTCCAATTTGGTAGCTGGATCAAGCATCACCTGTGATGTTTTCTTTTTCTTTTTCTTTTTTTGGTACTGGGGATCGAACTCTTGACCTAGAGCTTGCCAGGTAGGCACTTATGCCACTAAGCTAAATCCCCAGCCCACCTGTGATGTTTCCTAAATCAGAGTCTGGCCTCTGTTCAGGACATCCTTGATAATGCCCAAAGCCAGGAAGCATGGGGTTCACAGTGCTCATTTCTTTAATGCTGCTGAGCCAAAAGCCTGCACCAGTTTTCGTGAGGAGGCAAGTATGTGTCCTGCACTGTCTCTGTGAAATCATTTGAGAAACTTCAGGGTTAAGGTTGCTGGAGGGTGGACCAGGTAGCTCACGGTAACCTGGCCATTCCTTGCCTGAAATGTGACACACATTGGCCTCCTGGGCAGAACGAGGTCAGGGGATGAAGTGCATGGCAGAATCCTCCTTCCTGAAAGCACACTGTGGCAGCTGGGCATTTAAAATAAGCTTTTAGCCATCCTAACATGAGAAGAAAAAATACAAGAAAGCTATACGTTATCATAATACAGTGTTACACCCACACACTTTTCATCTCGGCTACAATGCAGTTCTTCAAAAGAGAAAAGCACCTTGCCATATAAAAACTTGCATGAATGAATCACTACATATGCTCTTAATAAGATTTATGGCTCCCAAGTATCATTTTTATATCCTTTTTAAAAAGTGTTTCTGTATTATACATTTTGATAACACTACTGATGGTACTGCCATTTATATTTGAGATTTTATGTAGTACATTTGCACAATTAAAATTTTCTTACCATTCAACCTAGAATTGATTGAGTTTGTGACTGTGGATGTGTGCGATTATTTCTGTATGATTTGCTGGTGGTATAAAGCTTTATAACTTAATAATTCAGTAAGAGTGTGGTTTCCACAGCTACTGCTCTAAGAAAAGTCTTTTGAAGAATGGAACTGTGAAGTATTTGGAGAAAAATTTGACTCTGATCTTTTGAAAAACAGAAGGAAAATGTTACTTTATAACAAAAGAGGATAAGCATTAACTATTAAGTTCAGTAAAAAAATAAAAAATAGAAAAATAAAATAAATTTTATACAAGTACAAACAAACCTTTGATGGATATGAAATACTGGATGCTTTTCAAAAGAAATGGAGCCTATTCCATAATTGACAAAGATTTGAATTGAGCAATTATTAGCAATTCTCTGGAAATGGACTAAAGGCCTGCAAGGTGTCTACAACATTAAAAACGTTTGTTTGGTTGATTCTGAATCAAATGCATTCTCACTCAGCAAAGTTTTACCAACTACCTATAAAGAACTTATACACATGCTAGAGTATTTTATTTGCAAATGTAATGATGAAGTGAGATTTAAAAATCTATAAACTGATGACATGGAGGACAGATGTTCCTGGATAAAAGAAGCCTCCATCTGGATATGTATATGGCCCAATGTGGCTATTTTAAGAGTTTAAGATCAATAAAAATCTGTAGAACAGCAGTATGGTTTGCAGATGGTTTGTCCCAACCCAGACCGATTTTGAAACTTAATTCCCAAAGTCGAAGTTAATTGTATTTAGAAATGGCTCTTTGGGGAATAATTAAAATTAGATGAGGTCATAGAACTCTGGTGATTGTGTTAGTGGCTTTATAAGTAAAGCGAAAGAGGCTCAAGCAAACAAACTTGCTCTGTTTCATCATGTGACAACCGTTACTCTCTCAGTACCCTGAGGAGTCCCCACCGGCAGGAAGGTGCTCCTCAGCAGAACCTACAAGATGCTGACCCCATACTCTTCGACTTTAGAACCAACATAAACCTCTTTCCTTTAGAAATTTCCCAACCTCAGGTGCTCTGTTACAATAACTGAAAGTAGACTAAGACACACAACCGTAACGTAAGCAATCTTTCCATTCAATTCTTTCATTCATCATTCGACACTTACTTTTAAGTGCCTAGCATGTGCTATGCACTAAGGTGGATGCTAGCACATAATGCATTTAAACATGCCTCTTAACTTTCACTCTTGTTAAGACAGAGCCGGGAGTGTGGCTCAGTGAGAGATCAGGTACTTAGCATGTGCAAGGGCTTGGATTCAATCCCTGACACCTCCTCCCCAAAATAAAGTTTCAAAAAGGAAAACACCAAGTATATCTGTGATTCAGTTTTGACAATAAAATGAAGTATAGCTATAAATTTTAGATTGAAAACAAATATGTAACTATTGGTTTATCCAGGTGATTGATTTATACAAGTTGTCAGTGACCTTGGGGGCTATTAATTAATTCCAATAGGGATGCAAGTACAGAAACTGCAAAATGAGGAAGTTATTTTTGTCATTGCCTGATTTTTGGCTGAAGGGCAACATTACCCAAACTTTCACCTACCTTGGTTATCAGCTGGAATGTATTCCTAATGTTTTAAATAGCCAATCAATCTTCAAAGAGCAAAGTTATGTTCTTACTGAAGAAATTCAAAAGAATGTGCCCATCCGTTTCTGAAGAGAGTTTCTAAAGAATTTGAAAAGTGCTTTAAGCAATGGCAGCATCATTAAAATGAATTACTTTGAAGAAGAGAACATTCATTTGGATGGGCAAGTGCTGGTAAAACAGATTTAAAATGAGTGTTCACTTGTGATATTCATGACTTGAATAGACCTGAAAGCAAAACTAACAATAGAAGGCATTGGTAATTACCCAGTAGTTGGCTCCCTCCTTAATAGTTCAGAGAAGAGAAAAATACAAGAAATAGGAAGAGCAGGGTTGTAGCATGGAGGTCACATGTAAAGGGGATTAATGACCTTTTGATAGAATCAGTAGTCTGAGCTCGCACCTATGGTTTTATTTGGATAAAATAAATGAATAAGTTTGATGATCAGAAGTTAGAATTTATCCCACTTAAATTGAACTGTCCCAATAAAAGAGATTATAGAGTTTATCCTGGAATTTTCTTTTTCTTTTTTTTCTTTTCTTTTTTGGTACTGGGGATCGTACTCACGACCTTGTGCTTGCCAGGCAGGCGCTTAAGCCACTGAGCTAAATCCCCAGCCCCTATCCTGGAATTTTCAATAACAGGGCAGCAATTATTCTGGAATTACTTGTCCATGACACCTCTTGACTACAGCAATGACCTCAGGAAAGTCTCAGTCTGTGATAACTAATTTTGCCTGTCACCTTGGCTGAACCACACTGCCCAAATATTTGACCAGGCATTATTCTGGATGTTTCTGGAAAGCTGTTTTTAGATGAGATGAACATTTAAATGGGTAAACTTTGAGTAAAACAGGTTGCCCTCTCTAATGTAGGTGGACCCTATCTGATCAGTTGAGGGTCTGAATAGAACAAAAGACCTCTCCAGAGCAAGAGAGAATCCTGCCGAGAGGTGGCCGTTGGAATTGAACTGCTATAGCAGCACTTCCAAGTCTCTAGCTGTAGGTTGCCCTATGGATTTTGGACTTGCCAGTGTCCACAACTGGGTGATCTAATTGCTTGAAATAAATCTTTTGATAGATGAGACATGCTACCTAGAGAGTTAAATAGATAATTTCCTATTGTTTCTACTTCTCTGGAGAGTCCATCCCAGAAACTAAATTGATCATTTAGTGAGAAAGCACAAGAAGGGGAGAGTATTCTATTTTTTTTTAAGCACACTTGAAGGAAACCATTATATGCTACATAGTGATAGAAACTCTTTTGCTCAAACATAATCAAATCAGAACATCTTCACTCATATCTGTACCCAGAACACCCGCACATCCTTGTATGGTTTTGACATCCTCTGGACCAACAGGAAGCAGTCACTCATTGGTTTTTTAAACACCATTCATGGGTTTGCCCTTTGATTCTCCCATCAGCTCTTTTTTTTTTTTGTACTGAATTCAAGACCTTGCACGTGTCAAGCAGGCACTTATACCTCTGAGCCAAATCCCCAGCCCCCCGTCAGCACTTTGTTATCCTCTTTTTCATGAAGAAAGTGACCTTGCACGTGGTACTACTGAGAACAGTGTTTCTCAAACTTGCTGTGCCCTGGACTCTTTCAGAAGTCTTTGTGCAGTTCTGATTCAGCAGCTGTAGGTGAGGCCTGATAGGCTGTATCTGTAATAACCTTCCCCTTCCCAGTGATGCTCAAACTGTGCTAGCAGGGCTCTAGATCTGTCCACCTCCAACACTATGAGTCACCTGGAGTCTTGTTACATGTATCTTAGTTGCTTATTTTTGTTGCTGAGACAAAATACTGACACTCAAAGTTAAAGGAGGAAAGGTTTGTTTGATTCACAGTTTGTAGAAGTTTCATTTCATGGTGGGCTAACTCTAAGGCAGGAGACATGGTAGAGGAACATTGCAGAGGAGAAACAGTTCACTGCAGACAGAAGGCAGCAAGCAGCAAGCAACAATCAATGACCCTCTTTGTGTCTTATATATGCTATACAGGCTACTCACCCTTAGAGCAGGTAGCACTGACACCTAGGGTGGAGCAGCCTTTATCTTAGCACCATACCATGAATCAGTCCTGGCATCATATCCTTGATTCCAGCATCACACACCTTTCCCCAAAACCCTACCTATGACCACATAAGGATTTGGGGGAATATCTAGGTATAAGCCATAACGTTCTACCCCTGTCCCCGCAAAGACTCATGTGTATCCCTTTGTGCAAAATGCACTTAGTCCAGCTCTCCGAGTTCCCAAAATTCTAACAATTTCAAGGTTGTTAAATTCCAAGTTTCCTCTGAAAATTAAAGCAAACTCTTAACTGTGAGTACCCGTACAAATGAAAAGAAAGTTAAACCTTTCCAACATACAAAGGCACAAAATAAACATTCCCATTCCAAAAGGTACAAATGGGGAATATAAAGCAGTGGGGCCAAAGCAAGTCAAAAATCCAGCAGGGCAAACATTAAGTTCTGTAGTTCCATGTGCAGCATCTGAGGCAGTCTGTAACATGTTGTGAACTCCAAAACACTTGAGTGGCTCCAGTCCTACAGCACATCTGGTGGTTGTAGCTCCCATGGCTTCTCTCTTCAGCTTGTTCTGCTCCCTCCTTTGAGTTTTCCTCAAATAATCCATGGTCTAGGATTTTTCAAACTTCTACAACCTCCTCTGCATCTTGGGATTTGGACTCACAACCTCATGCATTGTCTTCTCAGGAACACACACTGCCTGGCCTCCCAAGCTTTTTGAAATCTTAGTGGAAGCCTTCCTGAACCCATAATTGGGTAACAGCACCATCTGGGTAACACCAAAGTCTGCTGCCTGCTGTTGCAGTAGCCAGACTTCCCTCTTTCTTGGCTGTAGGGGTTGAATATCTGGATGACTGAGCACTCTGAAACCAGTTCCGAGGAACAAATTTTCTAGGCTGCCACTATTCTAGAACATGATGCTCTGGGGCTCTCTTCTCAAAACAAATTCTTTCAGTTTTCCAACCTTGAGGCCATAAAGACTAGAGTTCTGCTGTTTCTTGTGAAGCCCTCAGGCCATTTTCCATTGTCCTGTTCCTTCTCAACAACCGTTTTTCTGCTCTGCTGTATCTTTGTAGGTCAGCTTTACTGGAGCTTTCTTTCTGGCCAAACTTTCAACATTTTAAATATTCTTCTGGGCTCTTTGCCCAGATCTAGTTAAAAGTTCCCAACAGTATCCATCCTACTAGCTCAACATTAGACCATTTTGAAGTTTCTTCTGCAGGATTAATCAGTCCACTGCCTTAGCCTCAGTCTCAGGCAAAGTCTCTAAAAACAAAACCCAGACAAATTTTCTGCCAAGCTGTAATACACATTGTCTGGGACCCAACAGCCAATGTATTCCTTCTCAGGAGCAATCTCCTGAGTCTGGTCCTTACCAGCAGTATTTCTATTAGCGTTCTGGTCTTCTGAGAAGACAACAAGTACAGTTAAAGGCATTCTAGAGCTGCTTCTTCAATCTGTATCTCTCAATCTTTCCTCTTTTTAACTTGTGTGTTTGGGGTAGTTTGTCTCAGCAAAGAGAAAAGTAACCAAGACACCTGTGTTACTGCATCTGAGTCTGTGTTCTCACAGGTGCCAGGCACAGGTGTCTCTTTCAGACTGAGAGGCAGCTCTCTGGTACACAGTACCTCTCCAACCTAGGGTTTCTTTTCTCTCTCCTGTGGTTTAAGATTCTCTTACCCTGCTCCTTACCCTTGGCCTATGAGTATGTTTACTTCTTTTGTTTTCAGCAATGACTTTCTTTCCCTGACCCTCTCTGTGACCCTGGGGCTTGAGGCATTCTTTTTGGCAGGCAATATTTAAAGGATCCACACTTGTTGTCTCCTTACCCTTACCACCTAAGGGTGTCACCCATCCCATTATTGTGTGTGTGGTGTGCAGAAAAATATTTATTGTAATAGTTTGAATTGAAAACAACCGATTAATTTTAACCTATTCAATAAACTATTCTCAACTATTTTGGACCAATGCAAAACACTGTTAAAAAATATTAGTAACTTAGATGTTTTGATTTTTGTGTGATTCATTTAGGGTAACACAGAATTTGACTTTTCCTCCTGCAGAAATAAAGATTAGGATTTACTTAAACTTCTGTGACCTGGCACCTTAACTCCACTGCTGTGACCCATTTGGTGAATGTTCCCATGCTTAAGTGGAGCCCAAATTCTCAGCCTACTGGCCTTCCCCTCCTGCTGTCTTTGTTTCCCACCCACATAGCAAAAGTAAATCCTCACTCCTTAGGGTCTATGCGAGGTTCATATTACCTGGACCCTCGCTCCACCATATGTTACCTCTCGCTCTTCACCCAATCCTTTCAGGACTCGTCTTCGAAGATGCTGTCCTCAAGTTCCTATTGTACCAAAAGCTTTGCATTTACTGTCATCATACAGCTCAGATCCAATGTACAGTTAGTGTTTGTCAAGGCAAAGAAGAAAAGGAAAAAAAAAATCTACTTAATCACTTAAAGTGGTTACTGCAGCCGACCAAAATCCAAAGGTAGGAGTGGTGCTCTGCTGCTCACAGTAACACAGATCCCCACCAAAACTACACTCTGAAGCAGAGGTGGAAAGCTGGTAAAGAGAATGAATAACAGAATAGTAATCAGACAAAGAGGGATAGATGTGTGTGGTTTACCATTAATAAATTATTGTTAGGATTATTATCTTTGCAGCTCAGTGAGGTGGGTACCAGTATACACATTTTACAGGTAAGAAAACTGAGACTCACAGAAGTATCTGTTGTACCTCGAGCCCCCGGGGGGAAAGCCACAAAGAGATCTGACTTGCATTCCATTCAAGGCATACTCCAGCATTTCAGCTTGCCTAACAGGAGATAAATGTAAGCTATTAATAAGAATTCACTTTTAAAATTCTACATGCTTGCTGCTCTATTTCAAAAATATATTTATTTTAAATTATGCTATGCTAATTAGCTCTACCATTTCCAGACAGTTAATCTGTTATTGGGTGCTACTTTCTTAATTTAGATGCCACTACTAAATCCTAATTTAGACTCATTCCTTTTAATAACATCGACAGAAGTCTGTGCCTTCTAATGTGTTCCACCATTCACTGCCTTAAAACTTGGGAGTCTAAAATGTGTTTTATTCATTTGATCATGTGGATGAGACTCTCCTGTCAGAAATTTCTAGTTTAGCTCTAAGGTTTGAAGATGCTCCCTGCATCTATATGTGGGATATTCCTATTCTGCTTCCCTGATAAACTCTTTGTTACACTACCTTGTACAGCCATTTTTAGGAGAAGGAAGCATTGCAAATTGCTGTCCAAACATGTTGCCAGCAGTCTACAACGTGTTCTTTCTGACTTCTTTTCACAGGAATAGGTGACAGTTGTATTCTAACCTGGAGCCATCCCTGAGTTACTAAGCACATACTCTGTCAAATTACCAGGTAGTTGTCAACGTTATGAAGATTAAAGACCCTCCTTGTCCAGTGAAAACTCTAACACACATGGGGGGAGAAGACATGATATAGTCCATTGTCTTGGTCATTTTCTCATCACTGAAACACAGTCCTTATCACCTGCAAATTTAAAAAGGAGAGGTTTATTTTGGCTCAAAGTCTGCTGGCTCCAAGGCAGGACGGATGGCAGAAGGGTATGGTAGAGGAATAGTTGCTCACCTCCCAGTTCCCAGGAAGAAGAGAGAGTGAAGGGAGGGACACAAAGGGAGATGTTCCTTACCAGGTCACACCCCAGTGACCACTTTTCACCAGGCCTTACCTCCCAAACCAAGCAAGCTCTAGTGCTCCCATAACCCACCCACCTTCCGTAAGCCCTCCCTGTGAGCTTGGGAGGACATCTGTAAATGAACCATGACATCCATGGTGGGAGAGGGGTTCGGAAGAACAATTAGATGGTCACAAAGCGCTCAGGTCGGTCCCAGCAACATGGCCCAGTAAGAACAGAGATAGGAACATTTATTTCCCTCCTATCTCTAAGGGCACTTTCCACCTTCTTGTTCCCCTTCTAACTCTTAGGTCAGATTGCGATTGTTTGGATATGGATAGTGTCCCCAAAGTCCGTGAGTGAAAGGGTTGGCCTTCAGGTGAAGCTACTGAGAGAGGCTATAGGCCTTTAGAAGGTAGGGCCTCCAGGGAGGCTCTTGGGTCCTTAGTGATGTCCTCCAGAGGGACTGCTAGGCCTTTCTGTCTCCCCACTCCCTCTCTTTCTCTCTCCTTCTTCCTCTTCTCCATCCCCAAATGTGACACTCACTGGTGTCTTTGCCGTCCCAGCAGCCCTTGCGAAGCCTGTTCTAGGCCTTTGGACTTTGAACCACCCAAACTCACTGTAAATCAGCCTCGCTGTAAGAAGCGCGTGTCTGGTATGTTCTCTCAGTAATGTGAGCTGACTGATAGGATGAACTGATAGGATGACCGCCCCACCATTTGTTAGCATGGAGCCATCACACAAACTCCACTTGGAATTCTCTTCCCACCAGATCACATGCGATTTTGGTAGTGCCATTTGCATCCTATTTACTGCAAAGATCCGTGACAACTTTGCCACGTTTGCTTAACCTGGAAGTTAGGAACGGGTGAAAAGTTGCCGGGCAAAGTCTGGTGTATTTTCTGTTCAGTTCTCTCCTCATTTTGCTCCTGTCCCTGAATATGAAGACCATGGTCAGAAAAGCTCACTGCAAGAACTACAAAAATACACCAAGACAACGTGTCCACACGTTGAGATAACACGCCTAGTTTCTTTTGTCACTGTGTCCAAGCACCGTCCCGGTTAAGCCGCAGGCTGGCTGCGGAGCAACAGAGAAAGTGACCCGCGTCTCCATGGCGACGCGTCACAAAGAGGCCGTCAGCTGAGCAAGCTAGTGCCAGAACAGGGCTGCTACTGCCTCTTCCAGGCAGATGGCAGCCCAGTCTGGGCCCAGGGCTCCGTGCCCCTCTCAGTGCGACGGCACGCTCCAGACAAGTAAGACTGCCGGCCTGGCCTGACCGCTGGGTGGGACTGGATCTTGGGGGGGGGGGGTAACATGGTCCAGTCAAGAGTGCTTCAGTCCTTCAGGGTGTCGCCTCCCTCCCTCCGTGGATGGACCCGCTGAGGGAAGTGTGAGGGTCAGGGGGAAGGGCAAGGCGTTTGAGAATTTGCCCTGTTCCTGCCCTTACGCTTGCTGCCACGCCCCTCCATAAAACCCCCTTCTTCCCCCAGCCCCATGCTCCTTTAAAGGCTCCGGAAACGGCTGGCAGGCAGGAGACAGGGAAGATAAGCACCTGGAACTTTTCCAAGGAGAACAGGCCCAAAGCAAAGGAGGAACAGAGACGGGGAAGCTGGGAAGAGAACAGGCCCAAAGCAAAGGAGGAACAGAGACGGGGAAGCTGGGAGGAGAACAGGCCCAAAGCAAAGGAGGAACAGAGACGGGGAAGCTGGGAGGAGAACAGGCCCAAAGCAAAGGAGGAACAGAGACGGGGAAGCTGGGAGGAGAACAGGGTGGTCTTGACTCCTTATCCCCGTACAGGGTCTGAGAAAGGGCAAAGTCGGGGTACCCCGAGTGATGGAGGGGCCTCACCCGGCTGCAGCAGAGGCAGGTCCTCCACCTTCAGCGGCAGCTTCTATCCTGGGAGGATTATTTTTTTCTTTCAGAGAGGTTTAGTGAGTGCCCAGCGGAGAGTTTTGGAGCCTGGCTCTGCTTAGGATGCAGCAGGTTTACTAACGCAGCCTTTCGTGTCTGCAGAGGGAGTGCCACCCTAACTGTGAGGCTGGTGGCACGGTCACTGTGCGGTCAGCTCCATCTCGCCCCTTCGCTTGGCGGTAATAGCCCGTTGCTGCTGCCTAGCTGGGTAATTGGGCTCCATGCTGTCTGCAGAGCAGCGAGGAATCGTTCAACTACAAATTTCCTAGAATGGTGCTCCCACGAGCATGAATGAAATATGTATTTTTATTTCCATTCATGCCTTTGTAAGTTAAGAATGAAATATTAAAATACTTAATTAGTGCAGAAAATACCAAATATAGTCAGTTTCTGCATGAAGTCAAAGTAGAAAGAGAGACAAGAGGAAGCAACCCCTCCCCAGGTTTCCTGAGAGGATGCCTGCTCATTTCTCCTGCTTTTGCTGACCACCCGTCTTTGTTTCTTCCACTGTGTTCCCTTCCTTCTCATCTGGGAGATGTCAGAGTCCTCTAAGATGCCCCCCTGAGTTTGTGTCCTCTACATGAGTAACCACACCCTGCCACCAGGCTTCAGGTGCTCAAAGATCCCAATGACTCTTTCCTTTCTGTTTCTGAGTTTGCAGATGAAAATATTCAACTGCCTACCAGACTGTTCTATTCTGAGGTCATAAAAGAGCTTTCAACTCAGTACGTGCAATGTTACACTTCTGCCTTCCTCAGACCTTCCAGACTTTGGAAATCTCATTAAGAGAGTTAGGAGGGAAGGCAGCTTCCTGGGTACCACAACTTGACCACCAGGTCTCTTTGATTGGGCTGCCAAGCTCTCCTTTCTCTGTATGTTTGACTCATCTCATCTAGTGGGTCTCTGATAGTCAATCTGAGCTATTCCTGCAAGGGCGGTCAGCCTCCAAAGGCAAAGCTGGCAGGTCACTTCTAAAATAGGATGAGCTGATTGTTATGGTTTAAATCTAAAGTGTCCCCTTAAATGTCTCATGTGTTGAGAAGTGATACTTTCAGAACATGATTGGATAACAGGGTGATATACTCATTAATCCATTGAGTTCATAACTGAACGTGCTAATTAGGAAGTAGGGTCCAGTTGGAGGCAGTGTGTCACTGTGGGCATGACCTGGAAGGTTGTTCCTGCCTCTCTCTCTCTCTCTCTCTCTCTCTCTCCCCTCCCTAGCTGCCGTGGATTGCACAGTCTTCTTCCTTTGCCCTTTCATCTTGCCATTTCTCCCTTGGAGCCAGCTTACTATGGACTGAACACTCTGAAATTGTGAGCTGAAATAAACGCTTCCTCCTCTAAATTATGTCAGATAATTTGTCCTAGAGTTGGGAAAGTGACTAATACAGGGGTTGATGACCATGACAACTGATTGCTGTTGAACAGTGATTGTAGCCTGGGTTCTTAGGTGCTGAATTCCTGTCCCATGGCTGCTGCATAAAAGCAGACCAAAGCTGATGGCTTAAAACAGCAGCAATTTATCCCCTGGCAGGTCTGAAGGCCGGCAATCCAAATTCAAGGTGTGGTCAAGGCTACTCCTGCCCCCAGCAGCTGTCGGGTGGGATCCTTACGTTCTTGGCTTGTAGCTGCCTCCCCTCTGTTCCTGCCTTTGAGGTTACACAGCCTTTCTCCCTTTTGTCCTTGCCAGGTGTTCCCACCTCTTTCTTACATGGGCATCTGTGGTTACAGTTTGGTCACTGAGATCACTGAGGGTAATAATTTCATGTGCAAAGACCCCTTTTCCAAATAAAATCAAACTTACAGGTTTTAGAGTTTAGGACATGAATGTATCTGTAGGGGCATCATTCATCATACTATATGGACTGTGGACTCACCAGTTCCTTTCATCTCCAAATTATTGCAAAATTAGAATTATTAGATGCCACGAATACCTGCCTTATCTCTCAGGTTGTTCTGAAAATAAAACAAAATACTATGTGTAGAAATACTTTGTAAAGGGGCTGGGGATTTAGCTCAGCGGTATAAGCACCTGCCTGGCAAGGTCGTGAGTTCGATCCCCAGTACAAAAAAAAAAAACTTTGTAAAGTATAATACAGTGTACATCTTAGTTACGGTTTTGGTGTTTTCAGATCTTTATAATGTGTTTTTATCATCCTGGATCCCTCCAGCGTGTCATTAAGATTGGCAGAATAAGACTTTAGGAAGTAGCGGGACGCATGGCCCAGCAACCTGTCCTTACCCTTTTCTCCCTGCCCTCGCTTGCACTGGACCATTTCCCATGTGTCAGACTCTCATACTCCCTTCCTCAGAGGAGTGTTCTACTCCATCATCTCCTATGGTTTTCGACCATGTTTGCCTATAGTTTTCTCCTACAAATTAAATCCCAGCTCAGATGCCACCTGTGGCTGCTGTAGCTGTACACTCTTCTCATCCAAGAAGGAGTTATGTATCCTGCAGGGTCTCTCTGACACAGAGGACATCAGCACAATTTTATACCTGTGCCCACTGGATACATAGCACCTCCACTAGCTTGTGTATCCTCCAAGGCCCGGACAGGACTCCATATCATATGCTGGACACGGGCCTCAGTCCATGGGAAGGGCTTGGGGCTTGTTTGTAGAAGAAACACAGAATGAGAACAAGAAGAAACAACTAAGAAGGCAGATCATGGAAGAGGGATGCACAGCTATAAAGAAAGACACCAGCTATAAAGAAATATCCACCACAGAGAAGAAAAGTAGAAGAAAGCAAAGACAGGCAAAAGACACACTTTGGGAACAGTTTTAAGACTCTGTGTTTATAGATTTTTAAAGCAATGTTTCTGTTAATGAAGAGGATTGATTCCAATAACATAATTTATTTTCAAAAGCTTTGTCAGTGGGGTTCAAAATCATAAAAATACATACCTGACACGAAGAGCTATAGGAAGAAAAAAGGATTAAATGTGAAATTAAAGGAAGATGTCCTGGAAACCAAGTCATGGACAAGCAGGCTAGGCTGAGGGTGTGTGAAAGGCTGTGTGATCCACGCTTAGCTAACACAGAGAGAGGGAGTTTGCTAGGGTGAAGGACCTGGATGTAGCCAGACACACTGCTCTTGTCTCTATATATCCTGAAATTGAAATTTAGCAATCCATCCTGCCAGATTCCCACCCCCACCTGTCATCAGCAAAGAAAGATCCAGCCAGGGACACCAAGGTGTGTCATGCTTGTCCATGTGGTTGATTGGAAAATGCTGCCCAGAGAACTGTTTCTCCAGGGCTTTGGAGGTGCATCTGGGTCTAGCAGGAAATTGGCTTCAACTAGTTTGATGCTGCTTGCATTAGGAAAAAGACAGTAGACAGAAGTGTGGACCCTGTATTGAAGATCCTTCTTAATCCCCAAGTCCAACCTAGAGGTCTCGGGGAGGTTAAGGAAGGCTTATTTAAGAGAGGCATGCCTCAGTTTCTTCCCACTTGTCCACACCTGAAATTCTTTTCACAAATACATCTAATTCTGCTATTGGAATAAAAGGCTTTCAAGCTTGAAGTGATTCCACCGAAACAGAAATCTCAAAAGGTAATGCCACGGAGAGGAGGCGCTAGGGTGTTATGGGAGCAAAGCAGAGCGGAATTCACAGGGGGCCCAGGCCTCCGTTCTGTAGCTGGGGACACTTCTGGCTGGACATGTCATTTGAGCCACGTGGAGGTACTGAAGAATGGTTCACAGATGAGCAGATACAGCTGCCTGCCTGGAGCAGAGGGGCTGCTAAATTAAAAACATGGCCTGGCTGTTTCATGGCCAGAGAAAGGGCAATGAACATAAAGTCACTCACAGATGACAGAAATTGTGTTGGGCCAGGGCGCCACATGTTAGACGAGGATTTAACTTTCTAAAATATTGGGAAATTGTCAGAGATACTTCATAGCAGTTTTAATAGGATAAATGGATGGGAACAAACTCAGGCCATAAGGTAGCTTCAATACTCTAGAGATGAGATGATAGATCCCAGATAGGGCCATTTAGTTAACACAGAGACATTTAATTTCAGCTTCTTGTGAAACGCGAAAGGCAACAGTAACTGCCCAGATACGAAAAATGAAAGAATGATTGAATTTTAAATTTAAAACTACATAAAGTACCCCCTTCCCCACTCCATAGAGGACATGTTCTGAGAGTTGCAGTGGTTGTCTGGAACCAGGGATAGTACTGACCCCATATACAAGTATTGTGATTCTGTGAGATGGTTACTGTATGACTAATGGGTGGGTAGTATATACAGCCTGGATACCCTGGTTGAAGGGATAATCCATATTCTGGGATAAAGGAACTGGACAGCATGAGGTTGAATCATGGTGTTCAGAAGAGTTTACAGTTTAAACTTATGAACTGGAATTTTTCATTTAACCTTTTTTTGACCAGGGTTGACTATAGGTATCTGAGGCCCTGGAAGGTGAAACTATGGATAAAAGCATAATATTGGTATCTTTCAAGAAATTTGGTGGTACTTTGTTAACACCGGGGGTGGGGAAATGGGTTGAAGCAGAGAAATTCTGTGGTTTCTGTCTAACTTCCCTCCCTGGATGATATCACCCTCTCTCATAGCTCTCACTGATTTTGACATTTCTGAATTTCGCAGTCATTACAAAGGATGAATTAATGCAACACCAGCTAAGTTGGAAGGTTTTTTCATAAGACACTATTAGTGACAGATAAAAGGGGAAGTCTGTGTAAGATGAGCTCATTTTTGTAAAATATACTGGCAAGAACTAAACCCTAATATGTATATGTACTTATACATGTACAAGTAAGTCTGCATATGGTTACATCTGCATATATGCCAGTGTGGAAAGAACAGGCAAGACTGTATACATGGAAGAGTGTAGAGAAGACATTCGAAAGAGAGCAGTAGTCAGCAGCAGAGGAAGAAGCAGACAAAGCACTAATGTGGTGTAATTTGGTCAATAAAATGTAAAGTGGCTATCTGAAGATGGAATTTCAAACAAATTACATTCTTTTTGTGTTTTTTGTGTAAGGCTTTAATTCTTTAAAATAGCATATATGAATACTCAGTAAAACCAATAAACCTGTTTTTATTTTGGGTAAACATGCATAACTGAGTTTCCTTTCTTTCCTATGTGAGGTCATTACTTGGTATATTAGTCACTTTTCCATCCCTGGTACAAAATACCCAACACCTGCAACTTAAAAGATAAAGGTTAATTTTAGTTGACAGTTTTAGCAGATTTTAGCAGATTCATGGTTAGCTGGCTCCAAGACAGAAATAACAAAGCAAATCAGCATGGTGGAAGAAAACGGTTTACTGCATGTGGCCAGGAAACTGAAAGACAAGTGAGAAGTGGCAGCAGAATTAACATCCTTCCAAATCACACCCCCAGTGACCTTCTCCAGGGACCCTTTAAACATGGAACTTTTTGGGGACATTCTAGATCTAGACCATTGCATTCTTCTCCAGGCCCCCAAAAGTTTCATGTTCATTTCATTATGAAAAATTCATTTAGCCCATCTCTAAGAGTCACCAAAGTCTTAGTAATTCCAACATTGCTGAATAGTCCAATTCCAAGTCCTCTGAGACTCAAGAAAAACTTTTAGCTATGAGCCCCTCTAAAAATAAAAAAAGAAAATGAATCATTTGCACCATACAATAGCACCAGGTAAACATTCCCACTGCAAAAGGGAGAAATAGGAGGATACAAAGGAATGGAACAAAAGTCAGATAAAAATTCAGCCAGGTAAACATTAAATCTTGTAGTTGAATGTCCAGCATTCAAGGAAGGTTGTGGTGAGATGCAAGCTTCAAAGGGCAGAGGTAGCCCCAGCCCTACGGCTTACTGGTTGTGATTCTCATGGCCTCTCTTTGGTCTGGATCTGTTCACCATCTGCACTTTTCCTCGGCAGACATTCTATGTGCCTAGCATCTCTAGCTTTCCGGGGTCTCCAGTGTACCTTTGGATTTACCTTCACAAATGCACACATGGCCCTGTCCTGGGTTTCTGGCAGCAATTGTAGCCCTGTTACAGGTTTTTTGCCTGGCCTCCTCAGCACTCTTCTGAAATCTAGGTGGAAGCCTCATGATCTCCTAACTCTTGCATTCTGCATGCTTAAAATACGGCATGATATTCACTATGTGAATGATACAAAGGTCACCGTCCACTTGAGGAAGAGCTGGGCCAGTGGAAAGTGGCTGCAGTGGTCTCCGAGACCCTGGAGGGCTGAACTTAGAGATATACTTCCGAATCAGCCTTGAGTGAGCAGATGTCTCAGGAACTCTCCTTTCAAACAAAAGCTATACTGTTTTGGACAATAAGCCTGATGACTTCTGAGATGTCTTTAAGGCATCTTTCTTCTCAAAGTATTTGGCTTCATTTTAACATTAATCTTTTCAATACCAGACTTTTCAGTGACCATGGTTTTCTTTTAATGTTCTCCTTTGTTCAACTTTTCAGACACTTTCTTCCTCATGAAACCTGAAAACTTTTTGAATCATTTAGCTCTGCTGTTTGCTCCTGACTTTCAGCATTTCATATACCGTAGTCTGAACAGTGGTCTGCCTTAAAATTTCCTCCACCAGGTTAATTAGTCCACTGCTCCTAACTTCAGTCTTCTCCAAAGTCTCAGGACATAAGGAAAATGAAGAAGAATTTTCTACCAGAGCATAGCACACATGACCTCTAGTCCAATTGTCACTGGAGTCCTTGCTCCTAACGGAAGCCTCCTGAGCCTGGTGTTCACTTTCCACATTCCTATTAGCACTTTGATCTTTCAAGCTTCAACCAGAATCACCCATCCAGCTCTGTTTACAACATTCTAGGGCTTCTCTAGCTTGCTTCCTCCGCTTGTCCAAGTTCCTCTTGCAAATCAGTTCCAAAGCCTTATAGTCCAGTACAAGTGACCCCACTCCTGACACCAATTTTCTATATTAATCATGTTTTCATCCCTGAGATCAAGTATCAGACTCACAAATTTGGCTCACAAATTCAGCTATTTTTGGCTGATTCCAAAGCTCAGCAAAGCACATGGTAGAGAAAACTGTCTGAGATAATACCCTTTAGAGTCATGTCCCTAGTGACCTCTTCCAACCAGGCCCTATCACTGAATTTGAGACTTTTCAGGGGTGGTCTAGATATAAACCATAGCTATCAGGCTCTATGGTTGATTACTTTCTAAAACAAAATTACTATAAAAAAAGTTTCCTTTCCTTTGTAAAATGATTTTAATTTTAATTACCTAATTAAATCTAACATTTGATTGAAATATTCTTGTTTGGTGCATTTAAAAATGCTTTATTGTCCTTTTAGCAGGTGACAACAACTGGGATTCCTATGCTACCACAATGAAGACGGCATTCACATACAAGACAGGAGCAGTACCAGCTTTGATTCGGTAGATTCCCCATTGATGCCACATTCATATACTCACTTTAGTTTGTTTACTTGTCTTTTATTATTCAGAATAG
The DNA here is from genome assembly GCA_004027455.1 of Hydrochoerus hydrochaeris. Classification (NCBI taxonomy): domain Eukaryota; kingdom Metazoa; phylum Chordata; class Mammalia; order Rodentia; family Hydrochaeridae; genus Hydrochoerus; species Hydrochoerus hydrochaeris. Next base: position 72,131 of record PVLA01001564.1, on the reverse strand, counting down.
AAACCAACTATAGCAACTGGAGAAAGCTTTTAAAATACACTGCTTGGGACTACTGCACATGCAATTTCCCTCCAAGTTTAAGAGAGTTTCTCCTCTCAAACAGCAGCCAGACCGCCAAGAAAACCAAGAAGATCACCACACTGGTCCTTCATAAGGTTACTGAATATTGTGGTTTACCATAGACCCAGTGTCTATGTTAATAAGACTGTGCTAGCCCAACATCATATATGGACTGAATTCCCACCCTAATATGTAGCAGCAGGCAGTGATTATCGGATAAATGAGTGGACATGTGTATACTTGATATCACTATCATCACTAACACTGGTTTTGTAGGCTGGGAGAAGCCGCAATTCCTTATGCTTATCTCCACTTCTGTAATTGTGGCAGTGTTGGCTTGCACCTTTGGACTTAGCTTGGAGACTCCTGATTTCCGCTTTCCTGGTTATCTGCTGAGCTATAGTTTCTTAACTGGAGCTGAAGGCAATGGGTATTTCTGTCCATTAGTTGCCTTTCTGAGTTCAGGAGGAGGTCAGTAGAGCCTGGTCTCTTTGACTGTTTCACTGGTAGGCATGCAAACAGCCTGAAGAGCCTATAGCCCTGGTCTTTATGCTTCCCACAAAGACTCTTTTCTTAAAGTTCACGTTAGTGGGCTAAGGCGTTAGTTCAGCGGCATAAGTGCCTGCCTGGAAAACACCAAGTCATGAGTTTGATCCCCAGTACCAAAAAAAAAAAAAAGTTCATGTGAGTGAGTAGGCAAATGAGAGACTCTTGTTTATTTCTACTCCACTAGGCAAGCAACAAGCCATCTGCAAGGTTCAGCTTTATTGTTGATGGAAATGAGAGTGATCCCTGCTTGAGGAGGGTCTCCTGAGGAATAATTAGAGTACTAGTACCATGATTATCTCAAAGATATTCAGTAATTTTCATTCATTTACCCCCACTATAACATATGATAGATTTTCAAAACTCCACAACATTAAGACTCCTGATTTCTGCATTCCTGGTTATCTGCTGCTATAGTTTCTTACCTGGAGGTTTTATCATCGGACTATAATGAAAATACAGGTTCACAGGCAGTGGTGGTTGTCTGCAAAGGAACATTTGAGCAGAAAGCAAAAAAACAAAGTAACTTGGAAAGTCTGAGATCGTGGCCTTCAACTTCATACATTTTCAAAGTTCTCATAAAAGTTTTTGATGTATAGTTAAATAGCTACGAAAGATAAACATTCAGTCCAAACTAAATATTGATGTGTTAAAAGGAAAATTTTGAAATTTAAAAATTATATAAATAATGGGAGCTCTAACATCTTAACAAATTAATACTCATATAATCCTTTTAAAAAATACTCAGACATGCTCTTTAATAATTTTTCTTCTTGAACTCTTTCACACTCCACTTCCTCAACAGAATTTTCCCGTTATCATATATTTTATATTTGAAAGCACCTGTTAACCACACAGTTAGACTTTTTTGCAAGTATTTGAGTTTAATTTTTATACATGTTACGTGACCTGAACTATTTTTAGGACACAGTTGCTCAAAGGAATAAATATATTACAAATGTTCATACTTGTTAAATAAAAGAGTAGTTTTGAAAACTATATCTTTGTGAGATAAAGTGGAACTGTTTTGTTTTCAATTAGTTCATATGTCCAGTGTTGCATTACTATTTTTAGAAAGACACCACATGCAACATCAATTTTTTTGCTTTCTTCCTAATTTATAGATGCTAATGTTAAGAAAGTTTGTACACACACACACACACACACACACAGATGTGTTTCAGGGTAGTAGTATCATTTGATACCCTAAACTCTTTTTTTTTTTTTGATACTGGGGATAGAAATCAGGACCTCACACTTGCCAGGCAGGCACTTACACTACTGAGCTAAATCCCTGGCCCCAATACTCTGAACTCTTTCAGAAGTTTATGACAGAAATCACAAGGTAATTTTTAATGACTGATTCACTGACTGCTTGGTAGAGCATTCTTTCAGTTTTACTGAGAACAAATGAGATGATTTATCATCCATTTCTTGAATTAATCCCTACCTCAGTTTCTGAGAAATATATTTAAAAGGAACATTTTAACAAATAACAAATGACTACTAAATTCTACCTATTACGCTTTCACATGGAGGCAACTGGTTTAATATTACATACTCAAAAAGAACTCAGGAAGTGGAAACATTAATTTTAATAAATGTTTTTGGATACCATATTTTTAGATAAGAGATTTTTATCACCACATATTTTAAATATACTTCTGTCAAAATCTTGGAACTAAAGAGTTAGTTCTTCTAGTTTCCTCGTCACACTTGTCTAATTGGTAAAATCAGTGCTTCCCATCAAACCACTGAGCACACAGTGTTAACAAAAACTATTGTGAAAGTTTAAAAATTTCTAAAATTCATTACAACAAAAGACACATTGCTCTCAGTCTGCCTCACAGTACTGCCTGTACTTTGAACGCCCTTATCTCATTGCTCTTGTTGCTTTCTCAAGCAGTTCTGGAAGTCCTTTTTTATCTCTTCAGTTGCACAACACTCTGTCTTTGATGGTCATTTTGACTTTGGGGAAGAGGTAAAAGTCACACAGTGCCAGATCCAGCGACTCAGGTGGGTGAGGACAGGCAGCGCGTTTTCAAGCCTGGCTTTCTGCGGGATGGTCTGGGCCGCAGCACTCGCTGTATATTTTTTTAAAATCACACTTCATAAAAAAACCTCACAAAAGAGGACTTTCAGAACTGCTTCAGAAAGTGGAAAGAATGGTGGGATAAGTGTGTTTGAAGAAAAGAGTCTTTTGAGGGGAAATTAACGACAATGTGCTGGTTAGTGTAATAAAGTTTTAAATTTAAACACTCATGGTATATTTTGATCATACCTCATAATGAAGTTTAATATCCTATCAAAATACCTATACTATCAGTTCAAAGTGATGTTACTGTATATTGTAAAGAATATTATAAAAGCTACTGAAAAAATAGATGATGTATTTTATGGAAGATTATTAGAAGTAGAGAAAGTAAGTGTAAAAAGATTCAAGTCTGATGCGATTGCATACATAATAATGCTGTGAAATGTCTAAACTATTTGTGAAGCAAGTATCATGAAAGTATGATTTGCCCTTAGATATCTTTGCATGTCAATAGACCTCATGCACTTAACTTTTGGAAATAAACAACAATCGCATACAAAAGGGAAATAATTTCCTTAGACATCTATCATTTAATGAAAGGGAAAGTTACATACAGTGTAGTGAAACTGAGTTGATTCTTTATGTCAGATATTTTGTCGACCATCAGGATTGGCTGTATTGGAATAAATATTTCATAATAGGATTAAAACATATGATTTAATAATGATGAATACAAATCTGAAAAAAAAACCACAGATTTTTATCTACTAGTTTTATCCAACAATCTTGCAAAGTGTGGTGTCCCAGAAACGATTCTGGTTATATTTAGAGTGATCCTCATCACGGCTCTCACTGCTTCCCTCTCCCCACACATACATTTCTGTTCAGCTGGAGACTCTGTCTAAGGATTTTTTTAAAGCTGAAAATCTGTACGGAAAGAGCCATTTTAAGCACTCCACCTTCTCTGCTGTCCTCTGAGAGTCCTCTTCCTAAAGACAGATGGACACTTGGTAATTGTTAGGGGATGGAAAACCTGACATTACCCTCGGCTACCATCTCTCACTTTGGGGAAACACCCAGACATGGAGGAGCAGCAGCCCTGGGCGGTGCATGGAGCTTGAACAGCAAGGTTTCCCTGAGCTTGCTTTGACCAAGTTTTTTTTCTGGGGCACCCTTCCTGGGGCTTGAGGGGAATGCCCCACGGCAATGAGCCATAAGAAGACCCTGTGATCGCTGGCCATGTGGCGCACACCTGTAACCCCAGCCACTGGGGAGCAGAAGCAGCGAGATTGCAAGCTCAAGCCAGCTTTGGCAACTAAGTGATTCGGGGAGAAACTTCTGGGGACTGTCACTCAGTGGTAGAGTGCCCCTTGACTTTTCGTTTCCTGGTCCCCAGTATCCCTGCCATGATAATATGGGGAAGGAAAGTCCTGAAGGGACTGTGGGAAAGAAAGGATCTGCATAAATACACAGGCTTGCTCTGAGGGAGGAGCACATATATTGAGAAATTGAGATGTGAAAATTCATTTATTGAAAGCTATTTGTGCTGTCCTCCTTTGAAAAAGTTTACATGTGAATAACAGTGAAATAGTCAATTGCCCAGCTATGTCTGACCTCCCAGACATTTGTTCCTTTTGAACACAGTCTGAAACTACCCAGCCCTCTGCATTAAAACAAGTCACTGTGAAGTATTTTAAATATACACAAAGGAATAATCAATGAGTCCCTAGCTATAACCCTGCTGTGACAATCAACACATAGATATGTTTTAGCTTTAACTGCCACCCATCCTTCCCACTAGAATATGTCAAATCAAATCCCAGACATTGTATCATTTCAATTCTAAATAGCTTGCATGTAGCAAAATAAGACAGTTTAAAAATAAGTAAAAATACCATTACTTTTCCTTTAAAAAAATCAGATTCTTAATATCAAGTAGCCAATCAGCCATCCAATTTTCCAAATTTTCTCTTAATGAAAACATAGTTTCAAATGGAATCTAAATAAGGTGCACTCGTTGCATTTGATTATTATGTCTATTTCCTCATTTAATTTATAGATTTCCATCCCCATCTTTCTTTCTGATGATTTCTTTGTTGAACAAAGAATCATCATTCTAGATTTTTAAATTTTATCTCTGTGAGGTCATTTAAAAATTCCTCCTTTCACGTATTTTCTGCAATTTAAATTCTAAAGACTTCATCTTACTCAAATTTGATATTTTGAAAAAATGTTTAAAAAGTGGTATTATCTATGCCCCCCCAGAATCACATAATACCCAGTGGCCCCTCTTTTTGAACTGTAACATCATTATTTGTCTAGATATATCATTTCTTTAGGGGCAGGTAAACTACTTATATCTTAGTATTTCTCTTGCTTTTATCAACTGTAATATGTCTAAAAAGAGAAAGTTCCAAGATGAATGTAATTATTATGTATCATAAACATACACTAATCCAAAAGAAAGTAGTGACAAGACAAAAAAAATACTCTTTTCCACAACTTTTTGATTCTGTTAGAATACTCTGTGCACCAGCATATCCAGCTCTTTAAAATAATTAATAAAAGAAGCTTTTTACTGTTATTCTTCTAAACTTTATTTTAGGGCCCCATGTTTTTATTGAGTCATCCTAAATTATAGAAATTTTTTCTTATCAAGGGAATCTATATACATAATTATGTCTTGCATCATCTTAAGCCAGACAATCTTTAAAAAATATAGCAAATAAAATATTTTGGTATGTGTATCATTGTGAGATTTGGCACCTAAAAGTTTCCTCGAATTTATTTTTTATTTTCAGTCATAAGAGTATCAAAAGATTAGGATATACATACTCACTGGGAGATCCTATTCTGAATCAGACTCATTACAATGATGAATATGTTTGGAAATCATATTCTAAAGAAAATCTGATAAAAAATGAGGCGTCAAGAGGAATCAGGAGCTACCAATCACATCCCACTCAAGTAAGATAATATCTGTATGTCTGTAGGATTTAATGCTGTGCCAACAACCCATAAGAATGGGTTAATAAGAATGAAGTTTAACATGTTGCCAAATCTCTGCATCTTCTATCGTCATGAGATACAGGGGACCTCATCTTCGATTCCCTACCTAATGCCTTCCATTTCTTTCTAACCATTTTTCTACCCCCTAGTTCTTTCTTAAGTTTTTTTATAATTGAAGTGAAATGCATATAATGTAAAATTAATCTTAAATGTGAAGAGTCCACTGCCATTTGGTATGTTATACTGTGGAAACACCATCTCTCTTTTGTTGCAAAATATTTAATTGTCTCACAAAAAACACAATAACCATTAAACCATTATCCCCACCCCCTGTGTCCCACTGCTCCTGGTAACCAATGACCTGCTTTCCATATGGATTACCTATTCTGGATATTTTGTTTGTGGAAATCACTCAAAGAGGTAACTTTTGTGTCAGGATTTTTTACTTAACTTCATGTTTTTGAGGTTCCCTAAGAGGTAGAAAGTATCAGTACCTTTCATGATTGAGTAACACTGGGTGACTATACAGTAGCACATTTATCTTCTGTTGATGGATACTTGGGTGGCACATTTATCTTCTGTTGATGGATACCTTTTGGCCATCGTGAATGATGCTGCCGAAGGACATTGCTAGCATTTGTGTTTGGGATTTTGTATACTCTCAAACCTCCATGGCTTTTTTTGTTTGTTTATTTTATCTTTTTTATTTTAAAAAGCAAAACAGAAAAAAAGGAAAGAAATGATATAGAATTTCAAAAACATAGTAGGAAACTAACACTAGTTCATCACTGTTAATTTTCTCTACAGTGTCCTTTGCCTGTTACTGGAAGGATCTGTCCTACATTTCCTCTAGGGTCAGCTTAAAAGAAACCATTTTCCTCTCTGCTGAGTTGAAGAGACTGATTCTTCTCTCCGTGTGTGCGCGCGCGCCTGTGTGTGTGCATGCGTGTGTGTGTGTGTGTGTGTTGACACTGTGTGTCCTCCCATCAGGAAGGGCAGTGTGTGACTGGCTGTCGTAAATGGTTTCATTTACTGGACGGGCCACCTGAGATGGAGCCACCTCAGTATATTCAATAGATGACCAGGTAGGAGAATGAAAAATATATGATGATTAAAAGCTGAGAAAGATAAAAAGAGGGAAGAATGGTGCTCAAGTTTCTAACTCGGGTGGCTGGGAACGTATGCATGCTGCTTACCAGGACAGAACACGGCAGTGGACCGGGTCTGGCGGAAAAGGGCAGACAGAATGTGGGTTCAGTGATGGCATGTTGGTGTGACGTGCTTACCGGTCACCTGAACATGCAGGTCTGGAGCTCACGCGGGAGAGGGGCTAGAGCCGTAGACTTAGGAATCATCAGCACAACTATACACACCCCACTGGTTCCTCATGGCACCCATTCCCTAAGATCTATGTGCCTCTTAAACATTCTCCTTAAAATAAAAATTATGTCAAAAACTTTATACTGTATATGTACCCAGTGCAATCTACAAATGTGGTGTTTATATTTTTCTTAATGTATTATTATAAAAGACACATTGCCATTCATCATCCTCAGATATCTCCAGGGCCTTTAACATTGCCCATTGCTCTTGCCACTTTCTGAAGCAGTTCTGGAAGTCTTTCATGAATGTCTTTAACTGAGCTGTTGTGGCTGCCTTGATATCCTGAATCAATTCAAAACCTTTCCTTTTCGATTTTGGAAAAGAACCAGAAGTTGCATGAGGCCAGATCTGGTGAGTAAAGTGGACAAGGATCCACCAAAATGTTTTCACAACCCTGCCTTTTTATTAGATGGGATGCAGCGGCAGCTTTCACCCTATTTTTTATCACATCTGGTAAAGACACAAAACAGAACTGTTTTAGAAAGTGCAAGAATTATGAGTTTAGTGTGTTTGAAGCATGTGGGAGAACTCTGAGGAGGATTTATGATAACGTGTCTTTTACTCCAATACATTTTCATTACTTAGCACACAATACATATTTTAATCACGTAACTGAGGGGGATATACTTTTCCTACCTCTGTATACTGTTAGAGGTGCTCAGTCAGAAATGGCATAGTGTACTGTCCTCCGTGCTTTCAGCCAAGGAGTGCCGTGGACCCTGTTAATCTAGCATCGAGCAGAGAAACAGCAATAATGGCACTGTTGTTATTATTACACTTCTGCCTCCTGAAGTCTTGCCAAATGCCACTTATACTTTATCTAAGGGATCTACCCAAAATCTGAGTCCTGAGGGCAGAGATGTGTTAACAGTCCAAAGAGCATGCAATCAACAAAAGCCAGATTGAGAAACCTCTACCCATCAAAGGGCTTCCTCAACACACACATTGTGTTCACATTTTGGATGCTTTAGCAGATAAATTACAAGGGGAAAGCAGGGCTGGAAGAAAACCTGAAAAAGGTGCTTACAAGATAAATTTGGAACAGTGAACATATGAATTGCGTTTAGTGTGAAGGGAAACTAAGAATCATCTTAGTAACCAGAGAAGGAAGCAGGTGAAGTGAGGGGTTTTCTTTGTAACATGGGAGAAATTAAGGGGCACTCACTTTGCTGATTGCAATGGCTCAGCAGAGAGAGAGATAAAAGCGACAAGATGAGTGAGATTGCTGGAGGGATGTCCCGAGCAGACTGAAGGGGTCAGATCTAGGGAGCACCTGCAACTCCTCCTGTCTTGTTACAGCACAGGCCAGTGAAGGTGGGCTGGCTTGGTGGAGGGACAAGGAGGGCTGGGGCACGTCTTTGCTGGTGGCTTCTATTTCTGAGGGTGACAGGAAGTCTGGTCATGAGAAAGGAAAGATGGAACGGGAGGCAGAGGGCTCAGGTTGTATAATCCTTTAGTCCCTTTGGTGGTGAGGCTGAGACAGTGCTTGCTATTCATAATGTTGCTGAGACCTTCTCCTGTGGGCTCCCAAGGGGACAGTAGCCACTATTTCTGCTGGTTGGAACATGTGAAAAGCCTGGGTTTTTTTTCTGTTCTGATCTTGCCTATAGCAATAGTCTGGTTGAAAGCACAAGTCTTTGGAGTTTTCAATCCCACTGCCTTGAGTGTAAAATACAGTTATGCACTCAATATCGGTGTTACAACTAGACAAAGAAATGTCCACAAACTCCCCTCACACACCGGCAACTGCAGTGCCCGAGTGAGATGGAGAGGATTCCAAGGACTGTGCACAAAGACCTCCTTAACCGTCGCTAGGTGGCCTGTTTGGATTCTCCTGAAAATTTTTATTTGCAATGACAGGGATTTCAATGGACACTTCCTAAAGGTTATGCAACGATGACACCACGAAATGGCCTCCCTTGGAAAATCCCTGCTTCCATGGGAGAAATTCAGAAGGCAATCGCAGATCGGTTTATTTCCTGTACGAAAAGAGACTTTGTGGACACAGCCAAAGGTAAACAGGTTTGCTTTTCTCCTTCCCCTGGTCGTGGGTTTGGCACTACCCTTGAAGCAGCCGGCAGCCTGCTTGTGGTCTCTTCTCTCTTGGAACTCAGTCTAGACACAAAACAGGAAACTTCACAAACCAAAACATTCAAGTGTGAAAAGGTGCACGTTGTAGAAACAAATTCAGGTTGCTAAGGGCACAGAAGAGTATCTAACCTAATGTGTAGAGGGAATGGAGGGTAGCTCAGAAACACGCTCCCTTTCCCCATTCTGGAGCATGAAGAAAAATTAGTCCAGGGCGGAGAGGAGGGTGCTAGGACCACGGGCATGTGCAAACTACTGTGCTGGCTTTGGATTACATCATTCTATGACTTTCTTTTGCCAGCTTTCAATGGCACTTTGCATAAAATACAAATTCAGCTCCTTCTGTGGGTTCCTAAATTCTTGTTAAATAGGTTCTTGTGACCTCTTTATTCTATCTTCTTCATTTGTGAGGCTCCAGCTGCCACAGGGGTCTTACTTTGCTTCCTGTAAGATGCCTCCTTCTCCCCCTCCTTTTGCCAATGTCCCTTTTTACCTGCAGTGCTCCTCCCAGGTATCTTCCTGTGCATGGTGTGCTGCAGACTTCAGACCCAATGTCACCCTCTATGGGAGGCCTTTTCTTACTGTTTTATCCGGAGAGCTACCCCATCATGCCACTGCATCTAGGATTGTTTACTTTTGTTGTTTTTATTGTGTGCTTTCCTCTACTATTCCATAAGTTCCCCTAAGGTCTTTATCCACTCAGGGCCCAGTAGAAAGAGCCCAGTAAATATTTTTTCAATGACAGAATACATGTTAAATACTCTTTAAAGCTGGGAGGGCATAGGATGAAAAAACTTCTATATTTGTAGATACTAAGGCACCAGGGATAATGAGAAGATATTTGAATGCCAGCATTCTTTAAAGATGTCTTTGAGTTTCTAATCCAAGTTCTCCATTCAGCATAAGCAAATCACCATTTCTCTGTGTGCAAGTCAATACCTAGGACCTGCCAAGACTCTCTCCTCAATCTCGCAATTCTGTCTCTTTCTATCTCTCCCCACAGGCCTACCTAGGTCCAGTCTACCAATACCTCTCCTTGAGTGACCTCCAATTCAACTCTCTTTCTTCTTTGTCTTTGCTCTGTTGCACTATGCACATGATAGCCATAGTGAGTTTCTGGATGTGTGAATTTATGTCCCTTTTAGCTTAAAATCCCTAAGAGATTTCCTGTTGTCCTCAGGATAAAAGCTAAGCATCTTACTGTATTATCTGTATCATCTGGCCCCTGGCTCCAGCCTTCTCCCCTGCCTGCCCCACCTGCCCGGAGAGACTACATTTTTGTCTATTCTGTAGACTCATCACACCACCTGTGGACCCCCTGCCTGCCCAGCTTGATTCTCCTGTATGAAATACCTCTCTGTTTCTTCTTTTGGCCTATGGTAACCTATCACTTCATTCTGGATCTAGGCTTCTCTGGTCCCAACTTCAGTGTGATGGTTCTCCTACGTGGTTTGTAGCCCCACCAATTCTAACCTCCTTTTGCAGGATTTATAAAATAATATCGTAATGGTTTTATCTGTGCTTGTTTCTCTAATACTTGAAGCTTCTGAAGAAAAGAGACCATACCTTAGCTTTTTCTCCTCATTATTGAATTAAAGTGAATGAATGAGAAGCACTAAAAGGTGGTTGTTTTCACATTGAGGCCTGGAGAATTTGGTTTCAATGAAACAGAACAACTGGCGACAACAGTAGAATCAGTTCCCCCTTTGCTATAGCTCATGTGCCTAGTGGTGTCTAAAGGTCTTAGTGGTTTCTAATGGTCCTTTTGGATTGAGCTTCTCTGCAGAGCCCTATCTCATCTTAAAGGGGTCAGTTTCATTTTTCAGCCTAACCTACTAATATAGCAACACAATTTCATTGGGAAAGAAACCAGGGGAACTGATTGGGGATGACACCTGGGTAGGGTCCAGGGCTTGGGTCTGCTGAGCTCTGGATCATGGCTATTTTATTTGCCATACATCAGCACCAGCATGGGGGCCTCAGTTGTTGGTTGAGGAGCCATCCCTTCATAGTAAAGCCTTAAAGAGCTCAGTAATATAAAATTTTATATCAGTTAAGAAAAATTAAGCCCGTACTATGCATGAGCATTATACAGTTGACTAAGAGTTATCTTAAGCATTTATCACCTAAGCTGGGGATGGAGGTCCCATTTGACCCAGCTATTCCACTCTTAGGCATATTCCCAGAAGATCTGAAAACATCTTACCACAGTGATATATGCGCACCCATGTTTATAGCTGCACAATTTGTAATAGCCCGACCTTCGAAACAACCTAAGTGCCCATCAACCAAGGAATGGATAAAAAATTGTGATACTTTTATACAATGGAGTACTACTCAGCTATAAAGAATGATCACATTGAGATATTTATAAATAAATGGATGCATCTTGAATCTATACTCATAAGTGAAATAAATCAAACTCACATGTATAAATACCGTATAGTCTCCCTAGTGTAAGAAATGGTAAGAATACAGAAGATTTTATGGAGATCATGGTTCACCATTATACTGCTTTGATGTCTTTTGTCTTCATTCATTGGTTTGAATGGTTTTATTCTGTTTTGTTTGATCTTAATATATGTGATCATATGGATAGTTACTTTGAAGGCAAGACAGTATGGCAGCCAGTGTTGATTTAATATCATCTTGCCCTAAAGTCCTACCATGCTTTTGTTTTTCTATTACCATTGGTCTATCACGTTGTGTCTTATTGGATTTTAATATGTATGATAGTAAAAACAAAATTTTTATAGTAAAAGAGATAATATAGCAGCCATTGTTCATCTTTGGTTATTTGGTTCAGAATGTCTTGGAATACTTCCATTCTCTTGAGTTGTTTATTCTACTTTGTTATGTTTGACATTATTGTGTGTGAAGCTAAGCTCAACTATTTCAAAGAAAGAGACATTATGATAGTTACTGTTAATATCCAACTGTCTTGTTGTGAAGTGCTGTGTTGCTTACATTGCTCTGTTCTGATCTGCTTAGATCTGTCCTCTTTTGTTTTATTCTCTTTAAAATAAAAAAATTTTAAAAAGTATATGTCACCTAAGCAGTAACCAGAATGTGGTTAAGATATTAATTGCTAATCTATAGCAATTATATTTCTAGTTTTTTTGTTTGCTAGTAAACATAGTAAATATTTAATGGGGTCTATTACTGCAGTAAGTACAGACAATCAATGAAGAATAAGATTTACTTTGTCTTCATGGGAAATGAGGGAACATTTTAGTCCTCATTGTGTCTTTATCTGCAGTGATCCCAGTTCAATGCAGATGCATCTGGTCCATGTGGAAAGGCATTCAGGATCCTTCCAGCCTGGTCTCCACTCATCTCTCCTGTCCCGCTATTCCTTCCTTCCTGTCCTGTGTGTCCCATAGTCCACGAGCCACATTTCATGGGCACATGGCACATTCATCATTCACTATGGTTCTTATCCTCCTCTCATTTCCTTAACCTCACATACTCTGGGTTTCTGTAACACCTGGTTCAGGGTCTTAGCGATTCTTAATCACATGGGAAGTTTGTTCACCGTATAAGACCCTGGAGATCTTCTCAAGATCCTCAATATCTGAGATGAGGTTCAAAATACATATCTTTAGAAACTTCCCAGGTGGTTCTGCCATCTTCACTCCATGTGAGATCCAGTTTCCAGTGCGATTGTGATTGCCAGTCTCACCACAATCGATATCTCTTTGTTTTGCAAATGCCTTTCTAACCATAGAAGTTTGGGGTTGTCGGAAGGCAGAACAATGACATAATTATTAATAACCTTGGCAAAAACACAGAACACATCTAGGAAATGAAAACATGCTACTAAAACAGTTGCTCTTGGGGAGAAGGGTAGACACATGTGTCCTATATTTCCAATAGAAATTTGGTTTTCTCAGATAAAACTATTGGTAAATGACAAAAACCAAGTTAGAAGTGGAAGTTATCAGGAACAACACCAGAAGAATTTACAAAATATCTTCCTGGGCAGTTTCTGAGGTCATTCTGAAGCCAATAAGTGTTTGCATCTTCTAGGTAATCCAAAGAAGCAGGCAACGTGTGGTGGAATCCACACCTCCTCTGTAAGTCAACACAGATCATTTTTAAAAATCTATATTAACATGCTCTCCAGTGCTGGTAGATGCAATTAAGTTTCCTTTGATATACTACACATACAAGTAGATGCCTCTATGAATCTTTTGATAGACAATGTCTATTAGAATTTGCTTTAGAAATATACCTATTGAAAAACTAATTTGGAAGAAAATTGAGTCGTGTCAATAGTAATTTGCACTGTTTGGACATTACTTTTTTTTATTTAAAGAGAAAAAAACAGGAAAAAGGTAAAAATATTACAGAATTTCAAGAAAAGAAGATAAACAGTAAGAAATAACTAGTTGATACATATTATTCTTTTAGAAATAGTTATTCAAGTTACAGAATTAAAGCGCACAAAGTGGACACTCAAGCAGTGAGAGCGAAAACAGATCTGTTCAACAATCCAACAAGAACCTAGAAATATGGTCATCAATCCCACACATCTACACATACATGCAGCTATATCTTTTATAGCGCTTCCTGTTTCCTCTTTTTTACAATAGCAATTATATATTTTTAAAATTTTATTTAAAGAGAAGAAAAACAAAACAAAACAGAAAAAAGGGTAGCAACAATACAGAACTCTAAAAGAAAGAAAGAAAAAGGAGAATGAGAAAAAGCTCCACTAAGAAATCAGTAATTTATTAAATTATGTACTGTCATCCTGGATATAGTTGTTCAAGTTACAAAGTTAAAGGGTACATAGTAAATATTCAAACAGTCAGACTACAAACAGTTCTGCTCAAAGATCCAACAAAAATTCAGCAATATGGTCATCTATTTTACACACTCAAACATATATGCAGTTATATCCCTTAGAGCACTTTCTTTTCCTCTCTTTTTTACAATAGCAATTATTCATTTTGGTTTTATTACTCTTGTAGTTCTTATTTACTATTTACACTAGAACACAATATGATATTTATAAATATGATTCTTATTTATTTCACTAATGAGGATAGTCTCAAGTTGTCTCCATTTGCCTATGAAGGCCTCAAGGTCATCCTTTTTATAGCTGAGTAATATTCCATTGTATAAAAATGCCACATCTTTTTCATCCACTCTGAAGTTGATGGGCATATTGGTTGTTTACAGGATTTAGCTATCACAAATTGTGCAGCTATGAACATGAGTGCACATATATCACTGTGATATGAACTTTTCAGTTCTTTGGGGAAAATACCCAGGAGGGGGATAGCTGGATTGAATGGGGCTTCTAATCCTAGTCTTCTGAGAATTCTCCATATGGATTTCCACAGTGGCTGCACCAGGCTATATTCCCACCAACAGTGGAGCAGTGTTCCTTTTTCCCCTCAGCCTCACCAACATTTGTTATCAGTTGATTTCTTGATGGCAGCTATTCTTTCCAGAGTAAGGTGGAATCTCAATGCTGTTTTAATTTGCATTTCTCAAATGACCAGTGATGGTGAACATTTCTTCATGTATTTATTTGCCATTTGTATATCTTTCTCTCAGAACTGTGTGTTCATCTCAGATGCCCATTTTTGGAGAGGGTCTTTGAATTTGGGGGGATTGATGTTTTTCAATTCTTTGTATATTCTGGACACAAGTCCTTTGTCTGAGGGGTTGCTGGTTAAAATTCTTTCCCACTCTGTGGGTTTTCTTTTCACTCTGTTGGTGATTTCCTTGGAAGTGCAGAACCTTTTCAATAATGTGAGATCCCATTTGTTGATTCTTTGAAGTGTTTCCTGTGCAGTTTGTGTTTGGCTCATGAATTCTCTGCCTAACCCTATGTCTCCAAGACTTCTACCTACCTTGTCTTCCAGTAGATTTAGTATTTCTCTTTTAACATTGAGGTCTTTGATCCATTTAGACTTTAGTTTTGTGCATGGTGATATGCATGGATCTAGTTTCAGTCTTCGGCATGTAGAGAGCCAATTTTTTCAACACCATTTATTAAAGAGACTATCCTTCTTCCAGTGGACATATTTAGCCCCTTTGTCAAATATCAGGTGGCTGAGTGTCTTTGTAGTTGTGCTTGCATCTTCTAATCTGTTCCATTGATCCTCAGGTCTATTTCTTTGCCAGTACCAAGCTGATTTTATCACTGTGGCTTTATAGTACTGTTTCAAGTCAGGAATTG
>PVLA01001564.1:0-56714 GCA_004027455.1 Hydrochoerus hydrochaeris | reverse complement strand
ACCTCCTGCCTTGATTTTGTTGCCTAGAATTGCCTTTGCTATTCTAGGTTTCTTCTGTTTCCAAATGAATTTTAGGAGTGTTTTCTCTAGATCTGTGAGGTATGTCAATGGTATTTTGATTGGGATTGCGTTAAATCTGTATAACAGTTTTGGGAGGATAGCCATTTTCACAATGTCGGTTCTTCCTAACCAAAAACAAGGAATGTCCTTCCATTTTCTAATATCCTCTTCAATCTCCTTTTTCAGCATAGTATAATTTTCAGCATATAGGTCTTTTACATTTTTATTTAGGTTGATTCCTAAGTATTTCATTTTTTTACGTTATTGTAAAGGGCAATATTTCCATAATTTCTCTCTCAGTGAGTTCTTTGTGTACAGGAATGCTATTGATTTTTGAGCATTGACTTTGCATCCAGCTACACTGCTGAACTTGTTTATTACCTCTAGTAGTCTTTTAATGGAGTTTTTTGGGTCTTCTATATAGGGTATCATGTCATCTGCAAATAGTGATAATTTAACTTCTTCCTTTCCTATCTTTACTCCTTTTATTTCTCTCTCTCTTGTCTGATTGCCCTGGCTAGTGTTTCCAGAACTATGTTGAAAAGGAGTGGTGATAGTGGACATCCTTGTCTTGTTCCTGATTTTAATGTGAAAGCTTTCAGTTTTTGTCCATTTAGTATAATGTTGGCTGTTGGTTTGTCATAGATGGCCTTTATAAGCTTGAGGTAGATGCTGTGTATTCCGAGTTTCTGAAGGGTTTTTATCATGAACATGTGTTGGACTTTGTCATAAGCTTTTTCTGCATCTATTGAGATTTGGTTTTTGTTTCTGGCTCTATTGATGTGGTGTATTATATTTATTGATTTGCATATGTTAAACCATCCCTGCATTCCTGGAATGAATCCCACTTGGTCATGATATATAATTTTTCTTGATGATTTGCTGCATTCTATTTGCCAGTATTTTATTGAGAATCTTTGCAGCAATGTTCGTTAGTGAGATTGGTCTAGAGTTCACCTTTTTGGTTGGGTGTTTCTCTGGTTTTGGTATCAGAGTAATACTTGCCTCCAGGAATGATTTAGGGAGGATTGCTTCCTTTTCAATTTCATTGAAGAGTTTAAGGAATATTCGCATCAAATCTTCTCTAAATTTCTTGTAGAATTCAGCTGTGAATCCATCAGGACCTGGACTTTTCTTTGTTGGTAAGTTTTTAATTACATTTTCAATTTCAATAGCTGATATTGGGATGTTCAAAATTGCTATATCTTCTTGGTTGAGCTTTGGTAGTTCATATGTTTCTAGAAATCTGTCCATTTCTTCTGTGTTTTCCACTGTATGTGAGTAGAGATTTTCAAAGTAGGTATTCATGATCTTTTGAATTTCCATGGGATCTGTAGTAATTTCTCCCTTTTCAGTTCTTATTGCATGAATTCGGGCTTTTTCTTTCTTTCTCTTGATAAAGTTAGCTTGGGGTTTGTCAATTTTGTTGATTCTCTCAAAAACCAGCTTTTTGATTCATTAATTCTTTGTATTGTTTTTTTAGTTTCAATTGCATTGATTTCTGCTCTAATCTTTACAATTTCCTCTCTTCTATGAGCTTTGGGTTTAGCTTGCTCTTCTTTTTCTAGAAGCTTGAGATGGAGCATTAGGTTGTTTATTTGTGCTTGTTCTGTTTTCTTGATATGACAGTTTATTGCCATATATTTCCCTCTTAAGACTACTTTCATTGCATCCCACAGATTACAGTATGTTGTTTCTATATTTTCATTGAATTGTAGGTACTGTTCTATTTCTTCTTTAATTTCATCTGTAGCCCACTGGTTGTTCAAAAGGCTGTTATTTAATTTCCATGTATTTATGCAGGTTTTACAATTTCTTTTCCATTAATTTCCAATTTCAGTGCACTATGGTCAGATATTATGCCTGGTATGATTTCAATACCTTTGCATTTACTTAAGAATGTTTTATGGGATAATATATGGTCTATTTTGGAGAATGTCCTATGTGCAGCTGAGAAGAATGTGTATTCTGATGTGGTTGGGTGGAACACTCTGTAAACATCCACTAAGTCCAAATGCTCACAGGTATTATTCAGTTCTGTTATTTCTTTGCTGACTTTTTGTCTAGTTGATTTATCTCTTTGTGACAATGGGCTGTTAAGATCTCCTGTTATAATTGTGTTCTTGTGTATTTGGTTTTTCATGTCCATTAGTATCTGTCTTATATAGTTAGGTGCTCCTGTATTTGGTGCATATATATTTATAATTGTTAGTTCTTCCTCTTAAATTTTACCACTAACAAGTATGTAGTGACCTTCTCTATCTCTTTTAATCATTTTAGGTTTGAAGTTCACATTGTCTGCAAATAGAATAGCTACCCCTGCTTTTTTCTGGGTTCCTATTGCATGGAATACTGTTTTCAATCCTTTGACTTTTAATCTTTGAGTTTCCTTTTGGGTCAGATGTGTTTCTTGAATACAGCGTATTGTGGGGTCCTGTTTCTTGATCCATTCTGTCAATCTATTTCTTTTTATAGGTGAATTGAGGCCATTTATATTTATGGATATCACTGATATGTACTGGCTCAATTTTGTCATGTTATGTTCCAGTTGTTTCTTTCTGCTTTGCCTCTTATTTAATTGCTTATCCTACCTGGTGGCTTCTTTTTGTTGTTGTTTTGGGGATTGTGGTCATTTTTATCTCTGACTAGTATGTCTTTCAGTACTCTTTCTAGGGTTGGTTTGGTGGACATGAATTTCTTCAGTTGTTCTTTGTCATAGAAGTAGCTTGTTTCTCCATTAAATTTGAATGAAAGTTTTGCTGGGTACATCAGTCTGGGTTGAAGGTTGTTTTCTTTCAGGGCTTCAAATACCTCACTCCAAGCTCTTCTTGACTTGAGGGTTTGTGCTGAAAAGTCTTCCGTGATTCTAATGGGCTTTCCCTGATATGTGAGTTGTGTCTTTTCTCTGACAGCTTTTAATATTCTGTTTTTATGCTGTATGTCTGAGATCTTAATTATTATGTGTCTGGGTGTGGATTTATGTTGATTATGACTGTTTGGTGTTCTATATGCCTTGCTTATCTGCATATCAGATTCTTTCCCCATGTTTGGGAAATTTTCTGCTATTATTTCTGTAAATACTTTACGTATGTCATTTGCCTGGACTCCTGTATCTTTGCTAATGCCCATTATTCTTATATTGTTGCTCTTGGCATCATCATGAAGCTTCTGGATTGTCATTTCATGCTGCTTTGTTATTTTTAAAAGTTCTGTCCTTTCCTGATCACTGTGATCCTGTACTCAAGGTCCAAAATCACATCCTCAGCTTCCTTTAGCAGTTTTGCATGCTTTCAATAGAATTTTTTGTTTCTCGGATGTCTCTTTGAGTTTGTTTCATGAATTCTGCTTGCTTTCTATATTGTTCATTCAAAGTTTCAATCAGTTTCCCATGCTCATGTACTTTTTTCTCTAGTTCTTCTTTAGCTGCATTCAACAACTCCTTTACTAAAGTTGTTATTTCTATCTTTACATGGGAGAGTACTTCTAATTGGATTTCCTCTATAGCCTGATGGAGTTTTTTATTTCACTCACTATCTTTTCAGAGATTCCCGGTGTGTTACTTTTGCGGTCCTCTGTTTCAGTGTCTCCTATACTTGCTTCTGGTGAACTGTATGTTTGAGACTGCATTTTGCTTTTTTGTTTTGTCATTTTCACTCTGCCTGGTGTTTTCTATGTGTAGGAGGGGATCACACACACTCTTTTCAGACACACCAAAGTCTTACAGTTAGTTGGAGGGGGTTTTACTACTGGCCCTATTTATCCCCTGTACACCTCTATTTTAGGGGTATACTCACCACATTGATACAGTCAGTCTGGTGTAGTCCAAAGTTCGCCACCTGGGAACAAAGTTCCAAATTTTCTCACACTAACTGGATTCCACTGAGATCTTCTGATGTTCCCGGTGGCAGGGTGGGCCCTCGGTGGAGGTTAAGGGCAGCCTTGCCCTGAGGCGGGCTTGCACTGGGTTCTCTGTGGCAGGGCGGGCCCTTGGTTGGACATTACTTATTAAACCCATGTTTTTAACCTCTGTTCTTCTGGATAAGATGTTGCTGTAGGTGTCCAAATTAAGGCTTTGCAGCAAGAATTAGGGGTGAACATATTCTAAGTGAGATGGCTTGTGATGTTCTGTATAATGTGGCAGTGTTTGTAGAGCTGGTGTTTAATTAGTGCTTCACAGATATTTAATGATGATACATTTAATGCATATTTTTAACAGAGATAGTTCAAAGAAATAATCATGTTGTTATTCTCTAATGACAATGGTGTTACTTAGCCCTCTGTCAGTAAAAGATAAGCTTTGAATGAATCTTTTCCATGTAATGGGGATGATACACATCAAGCCATCTAGGGCTGCCAGGCTATGCACATTAAAAACAGGCTGCCTAGCAGCAAATGAGTACTTATGCACACTTAGGCTAAAAGTCCCTCATTGTTTCCTAAGGACAAGGCAGATGTAGTGGGAAGTGATCAGTCCTTCTGGACTATCAAGCAGAACAAAAGGACACTGCCAATGGACAAATACATTGATTAGAAACTACTTATAATCCTTTCAGCCCATACTTCATGTGCTTGGCCATAACTCTAAATACAAGAAGCATGAGTTTCAGTGTGGTACATTGGCAGCTACTGACAGAAGTAAAACAGTGAAATACTACTCAGAAGTAGCTCACCAGGAGTAATCACTGCCTTTATTTCCACTCTCACCCTAGATCAAAAGAGTAAGAAAAGTCCTCAGGTGTCCCTGGAATGGAAACAGTTACTTCCCCGGCCTCTACACACTGAATTTCGAAGGAATTACCAAATTCCAGCTAAAATTCCTGAGTTGCAGGACTTTAGTTTCAGATATGGATGCTACTCAAGCCTGCCAGTTGCTTCTCAGGGTCTGGGTAAGTATACATTTAGCTTTTAAACAACTCTGTAGATTCTACTGATATCCACCCAACGAGGGCTCACTGCCTGACCCACAGAGACCAATACTGTGGCTTCAGTTTTTACCAAAAGGGGCTGGGGATGTAGTTCAGTGGTAATGTGTTTGCTTCATCTAGAAAGTGTGAGGCCCTGGCCCAACCCCAAGTACACAAGCAAACTTCATTATAGGTCAACAAACAAGGAAGTGGGAGCAAGCTCAGCTCAGTCTCCTAGTGCTCACATAGGTAGCAAAGGAATCAGTGGAAGGGCACAGAGTGAGGGGAGTTAAAGGGTCCATTGTCCACAACCAGTAAACCATACTCACTGGACACACCTGGCCCGACAGAAGGTGTGATTCTGTGGGATTTGCAGTTATTCTGGTCCATCTTGCAATTGTTGGCAACAACTTTTGCTTCTGAAAGAGGTCGGTGAGATCCAGTTCTGCTTCTTAGGTTCAGCTTAGGAGTGTCTTGGTTCTGCCTGGTCCCCAAGGTCTGTACCTGTATCCTGAAAAACACCTTGCACAAAAGCTTTGGAAATAGATCAGTTGCCATTTTCTGTCTGGATTTCACGATCCCCACAGGGTCCTGGAATCCAGTTTTGGCAGTAGTCATGGGAAGGCCAGTTGTTCAGATGTGTATTGGAGCCTCACTTCTGTGGCTCTGAGCCTCAAGCCCGGGGAACAGGGAAGCAGATCTCAGAGGACTGCTTAGTGATCTGAATCTGTGCGGGAGGGGTAATGGCTGGGGTTAGGGACGCTTCCACCTTATAGAGTAAAAGGAGGGATGCAGTTGCTGGAAAATGACAGGAAAAGATTGGGCAGAAATCACAGTAGAGGTGCTCATTCATGGGAAGTGTATTCTCATGTCACGTGGCCTGACAGGTTTTCAGATTTAGTACTCATTCTTTTAAGATCCTGGATTCTAATGTTTTCAACAGAGAATTTTTTAAAGTTCCATGAGCAAGCAAGCCTTGTCCAAGAACACAACTTGGTGTCAACCTGAGCCTTGATTTATTCGCAGCACAGAGCTGGGATCAGGTAGCACCGGGATTGTGTTGGAAGGTAGCGCAGCTGGTCTAGAGCACTCGAGCCACTGTGGATGGCCTCCAACCCACACCATCTCTGCTTCTGCACCGTAGGGTAGTGCCCTGGACCCCAAGGCAGCTCTTTCCTTCATCATCAGGATTTTGACAATTCGTGAGTTGTAATGGCAGGAGTATTTCTTGTTAAATTTCTAGCCATTGACTCTACTTCTTCCCAGGGAGGCTAACTGGTAGAAATCTGTGATTCTATGAAAACCTGGTCAGAGGCCTTCTGAGTCCTCTCTTTCTCAGTTAAAGCATTTTCAGGCCCTACAAACATTCTTCTTAAGGAGTATGGGAGCAATAGTTAAGAAGTTCTTAAGGTTTACAAAGATTGAGTCAAGTATAGAAATTGGTTTCTTGGTTATGTCTCTTTTTTTAGTGATAGTCTCACAGATCTCAGAATCCACATTAAATGAACAATATTCATAATCAAATGTAACTGACATGGATTTGCCTATACCTCCTACCTCACCCGTCTAAATGGACAATGGAATACTGGCTGCAAACCTCACCATCCTTCCAAACTGCTTCTCTTGAGCCTCCTGGGTCACCGGGAGGAGGTTTCTAGGGGACCAACCCAATTCTACATGGGAGAGGTCCTGAAACAAAGAGCTGCTGTTAAAGGCTGCTGTTTAGTAAGGAGGTGGCAATGTCACCATCCCGACCACCCACTGTCCTGCACGTGAGGAAAGCTCATGGAGAGCTTCTGCTCTGAACATGGTGCTCCAACCCCACGTTCTGGTCATCGTCTGCATCTCTCCACTTCTAGCAGCAACAGTTTGAAAGTCTCAGCAGCTGGGCTTCTAGTCATTGGAGGAATCATATTAATACCATAGTTTAGTTTCCAGAGTAATTAAGGATAATGAATAAGGCCTAAGTTGGGCTCAAGGATATCAGGTTCAGAAAGAGGGGCCTGAGTTCTTTGCTCAGATGACAGCCTGCGTCTTTCTCCTTCTCTGTGTGTTTCTGCAGTTCCCTCTGTGCTGCACAGCTACATGAGGAATCAAGAACGGAAGAAGCAGCAGACCATCTACCAAAGCGACTATGGGAAAGCCTACCTGGACTTCCTAACGATCCTGGACTCGTTCACTCCTGCTCAGGTCAATGAGTACCTTCAGAGTGTCTCCTATAAAGGTAAGATGAAGTCTTAAGCTGGTATCTACACATTTACAGACCATCACACGCTGCTTTATGCCAAATAGCAACTGCTTCCATCTTGAGGGGTTAGAGTTGGATGTTCACAAAAAGAAAAATATGGCTTCAAAAAAACCTCAGGGTGCTGTCAAATCCTTAATCCTTTGAAAAAAAAAATTTGTCTTTAAAGAGTCTCCAGTGATACTGTACCTCTTATTAAAAATAAGACATAGAGCTTTTCATCTATTTCTGAGCTCCTTTCGCCAGTGGCTGAGTTGCTTTGGGTCAATTACTTTTTTCCATAGCTCATTTATTTATTCAGTGAGTGATTGTTCTATCCTATGGTTTTGTCTTGTTTACTTTTTCCTATTTGGTGAAACTTTTTGTGACAGATTGTTTAAGGTCCACAACAACCTTCACATTTCACAGTGGCAAAGACAGCAGATGTGATTCTAAGGATGGTGTAACTTCGCATAGCAGACTTATCCCATTTGGGCGCTAAGTGACAGGGATAGTTTTGGGACTATCTTGGGAAACTGGTCAGTCTAACTGAGAGTAGGTAAAATGTTCATTCAGGGAAGAAAGGAGATGGAAGAGAAAACAAAACTGTACCAGTGCCTGCATCTCAGTGGTTCCACAGGGAATCACAAATCTTGTCACATCTCACGTTTGAATATATTCACATTGGGTATATATATCACATTGAGTACATTTATAGAACACATTATATATATATATATATATATATATATATATATATCACATTTGTATATTTATATATCACATTATATATATATATACACACACACACGCGCACACACACACACATATATATCTCACATGAAGTGTGCTTATGTACCACTACACCAGCAAACTATGTCCTTTAGGAAACATACCATCTTAAAGGTAAAATTCAAAAGCAATTATAACTAGAAGTTCTAGCATTTTTCTTATACCTGATAAGTCATCTTCTGTGCTCCACTTTGCGTCTACAGGCAATGTGGGGTCGTGGTCTGTTCTGTGTCATGTGGTCAAGCTTAAACTCAAGACTTGTCCCAGAAACTCAGCAGCCTTTCAACTCTCTCACTTGACTCTCTCGAGCCCAAGCCATGGTCGTCCCCAGCCAGTCACAGTGCTGGCTCTTCTGAAACTTTCATGGAAAGCCTTTTCCCCTCTGGGATATCCTGCTCCAAACAAGACTGAAACCCTTGAATAATTCAGATTGGTGTGTGTGTGTGTGTGTGTGTGTGTGTGTGTGTGTGTGTGTTGGAAGAGAAGGAGGCATTTCTACCCTTAAAAGTTCTTGAATGTTGGCTTTCAGGGAAGTATAAGAAACAGATGTTTTGCCTCACACTGAAGCAGAAATACAGTATGCATGTTCTACTGCGAGCCTCATTCCTCTCAGCAGATGCCTCTGGGCCAGTTTGACACTTCGGAAGGAAGTGAGCCTGCTGGTACCATCCTCCCCAAACACAGAGTGGAAAGTTGGCAGCAAACCCAAGCCGACTTCCTGTTCTTTCCCCAGCTTTGGTGTGCATTTATAAAATCATCCTTTGCGTTTTACAAAGAGCTCATTTTACCCCCAGGAGCCACGTCTGTTGGACCGTATAGCAAGAGCGTATCTGCCCTCCCTAAGCAGATGCTCCCATCTGTCCAGAGACGGACCATATATAGATGCCCACTGCCTGGCAGTGCTCCTGCGATGGTAGCTGCCAGGGCCTTGTTTGTGTGTCCTATGCTATCTGAGCCTTGGCAGTGCCTCTACTTGTGAAACCTCTGCTCAACTTGGCATCTATGTCCTCCAAGATACCTACAGTAAGATGACCTTTCTAGCCAGCACTATCTATCCACCCAATCAGGTTTTCCTGCCCAGAGAGGTGACAGATGACCCACTAGCTATCCAGGGAACATTAAGATGGGCCAAGTTTTTGTTTCTTGCCGGGTATTCTATATCCTGGTTCCCTTAGGGTAGCACCAGAGGCAGCAACCAGAGGCTCATGGCCAGAGCTTCAGTATTTTGTGCTGCCTTGGGCTAAGGGAGAAAGGAACTGCTTCCTGTGGGTTTTAGCTTTTCTTTCCCAGCTCTGCTTTGGAATGGTTCACTCATCTATGCCAGCTACGATAGAAGCCAACACACAAGTAGGAGGCTCCCTTTGAGTCTGTATGTCCCAAACTTCATGTCGTTTTCTACTGTCAGGGATGACAGAAATGCTTTTCTGCTGGTGGATATCTCAACAGTACTTTTTTGTGGTAGAGTTAAGCCAAAAAGTAGAGTATAAAATGCCTGGCAGATGTCTAAGACTGAATTATTAACCCAGCTTAAATCATTTTGCTGGCTGCTTCCTTTACAGGTAGTAGATCCAATTGAATAGAACAGAAGCATTTTGAGAGAGAGATGGAAAGAGAGACAGAGACAAAGACAGACAGGCATCTTGGGGAGAGAAATGGGAAGTGGAGAGAGGGTTCAGGGGAGAAGGGAGAGTATTATAGAAAAACCAATATCAAACCAAACAGAAGACTCTTTGCACCAAGGAATCTAGAAAGCAACTTGTTTGTTGATCATCATACCAGTGGACTAGCAGGACCAGGTCCAAATCACTAGCGCTGAGTCAATTTTGGGTTCAGTGTAAATACAGTTTGCAAGCAAGATGTACAAGACAGATAGTGGGTTATTACATGATTAGTTACTTACATTGTCAATCAGTTCATTCTAAACAGATTTACTTCAAAGGAATTGTTTATCATAACATAGGAACATCTTGGGGACTAGAGGAAGGGGTTTAAGTGGAACAAGCAGAGTTAAAAGTATCTTTTACTGGGTTACTTTGCCCCAACTAAAGTCTTGAATCCAGTTAGAAGCAATAGGTTTTCTTAGTTAAGGGAAATATAAGTTGAGAATAGTCAAACTGGCCCAGCACATTATCAGAAGAAAAGCAGCCGGACCCAGACAGTCGAGGCTGACTGAATTCAGCATTGTGTTTATGTGACAGGCAGCAGGAGCACAGGCAGAGGCTGCTATTTGATTTTAACTTGCATTAATATGTCTCTGCATTCGTTAATCTATAACTAATCAAATAATTGTGCCCCAATGAGAGGAGGGAGGAGAAGAGGAGGAAGAGGAGGAGGAGGAAGAGGGAAGATCTTCCCCTTAGGTAATAGTTTAAGTCAGGATGGAAAGAGGGCAGGCTCAGCAGGGATAGAGAAAATTTCAAGAAGGCAGAAAATAACTAAGGCTGGGGAAGAAGAAAGGAGGAGAGAGCAGCTCACAGTGAACCTGCTGTTTCCATTAACTCCGTGTGTTGCCAGAATTTGATGCTAGTGGAGCACCCCTCATTTGAAAGTCAGAAATCTGGGTGTTTGGAAGTACTCACGTCATATTACAGGCCAGAAATTCCACACCTGACTTCCGTATGATGGGTGTCAGTTTAAAAAAAAAATGCAGGCACACTAAATGTATTTTCTAAGATTATTTTCAGTCTGTGTATAATAAGGTGCATATGAAACATAAGTGAATTTCATGTTTAAACTCGGGTCCCATCTGCAGGATATTTCATTGTGAAAATATTCTAAAAATCTAAAAAAGCCTGAAACATGAAACCCATTTTGTCCCAAGCATTTCAGACAGGAGATGGTCAACCTATATATTCAATTTATTTATAACTTGAGGTTATTAAACTAGATGTCTTTAGTGGCCAATCTATTTTTTAAAAATATTTTTTCCCCTGAGTCTGATTTAGACCACACCAGATGCTTACTCTTAGAATTCATTACCTGTTGGTAAAGACTGCACCATCTTCCCACTTAAGATAAACATCTTAAATCTGATTTTCTATGGACTTCCTCATTTGCAGTGCCCTTTCTTTTTGTCCAACCAGAATTCCCAGGAGTATGGCTCCCCAGGAGGGATTTCTCTTTAGCCTGTAATTTAGCATGAAGAATACATTTATTTACTTACTCAACAAGCTTCACTGATTGAACACCTATAATGCTTACTAGATATATGATATGGATAAAAAGAAAACATTTTATCAGGGAACTCATTGTCTGAGACGGGAGACCGATACATAGCAGTACTGCCACAAGTTCTAATCAAAGTGATCTTTAGTCGCATGAGAAGTCCGCTCAGGTTCTTTTTGGTTTTGGTTGCACAGATGGGAATTAACAAAGTTTTGAAGCTCCACTCCACTTTTTTCCAAAGTATGTTATTAAAATTAAGGAATCATTAGTGTTCAGAATTTCTGCAGAGGACTTTGTTTCACAGAGGAGGAAATGGAGAGAAGGGAGCTGAGGACCTTTCCAAGGGTCGACCAGTTAGTGCTCAAGGTCAGGAAAAACCCGAAAAACTTCTATCCCCAAAATGCTGGGGGATGGAAAACAGCCCTGAATTCTGTGAAAACTTTGGAGCAAGTCTCCATTGTTCATCACCCCCATTTATTATTGGGCACCAAGTGATCATGGATGAGGCTCCTGTTTATTGAATGTCTTTGCTGGGCTAAGCTCAGTGTCCTTAATCTGCTCTGGTCCAGCGCAAGGTACCATGAAATAAATGGAGGAGGGGAGAAGTTAAATGGTCCCTTGCTTACTTGCCAGGGCAGAGCTGAAACTTATGTGTGTTTTGTTCTAAAACCCACATTCTTTCCCATAAGGCTGCAGATCCCTTTAATTCTGAGTTTACTCTTCTTAATAATTATACAGCTATGCCTCTTTAGGCATTAGACATAGTGTCCTTTGATTCTTTTGAATTCTTACCAAATTCATGAATATAGTGCTACTCTCAGGTATTTGCCACTTTCCTAGAATTTTTTCTATTTAGCATTTTAATACTTGCATGGAAAAATTTTTTCCTGTTTTTCTTATAATTTTCAGACAGACAAATACTTGACCACTTTATCCGTTCTCACTATGATATCAACAAAGGGAAGAAATGAAAATAGTTTGGATGAAGAAAACCTGAAGATTAATGGAAACACAAGAGCTTATCCATTTTGTCAGTAATCAGAAAACTAAGGTGCAAATTACTTCAAATGTGTTGTGATAGTTGTGAGTTTATATATTTTACTTTGTTTTATTTTTAAATGATAAAATATTTAAGGCTACAAATATGCCCCTGAATGTAGCATTACCTGTTTCTCATACATTTGATATGTTTTTTTCTTTCCTCTTGGGTACTTGTGGTTTCTATTTTGATGTCTGTTTTGAACCAGGAGTTAGAGGGAAGATTTCATAATTTGTCAATAAATAGAACATTTAAAACATCTATTTATTGTTGATTTATTTTTGAATGAAGTAAAGTAAAATAAAATCCACTTACGGAAGTGTATCAGTATTCTCTAATGCTGTTAACAAAATACATGATTTACTTGTGTGTCATATGAATCTAGGAGAAAAAAATTTAACTTATTGTGTTTTCTAATCTTTCATATCTTTGCCTTAATTGTATACTTGAACTGCCATATTTTGAAACAGTATTAAGACTATCTCATCATCAATGTTTTTGCTAATTTCTCTTTGTATTTCTGGGATATTGGCTACTTTATTATTTATTCCAGTAAGATTTACTTATCTCCTCTACAGAGCTTCTTCACTGATAAACTTTTTCCTGATTCTGTTTGCATGTGTGGTTGTTAGCTTAATTGTGTTAATTCAGTTGGCTTGGGAGCCACTGAGGGGGTTAATAAGGGACATTTATTAATAAAGGCTGGTGGAGTCATGGAGGTATGACACTGAGCACTGTTTCTGGTCCTTTGCTTTCTCCTCTCTGGCACTATTCCCTTGTTTTGCTTGCCCCCACTATGAATTAAACATCTCTACTCCACCAAACACTTCCACCATTTCTGCCTTGGAGTCAGCTAACCATGGACTGAATCCATAGAAACTGTGAGCCTCTTCCTCTTCCTTTAAGATGTGGGTGTTGAGTATCGTGTCCCAGGGAATGGAAAGCTGACCAATACAGCATATTTCTTCTTTGATCTACTTAATGCTTTCTGGCTTTGAATTACCTTTTTTACACCTTCAATAATGCAGCATAAACCCATAGCCTCATGCATGTTAGGCAACCTCTCTAACACCAAGATACATTGTCAGCCCTTGATTTTATTTTAATTGATCTTACAGTTGCCTGGTTCCCCCCTCCCTCACCACCTCAGTTTTGGATTTGCTTGGTATAATGTTGCACCCCTTAAATTCTAATCTTTTTTAAAAAAAAAAAACTTTGTTTCAGGACATTTCTAGAAATTGTACCTGGGTTTTATATTATACTTATTATGGAGATCTGTCTCTTAGTAAAACAATTTCATTAGTCCTCAGTGATTGTGATGTTCTATACTTTTTAAACATATTCTTTACCTTCTCCATGACTGTACCTTAATTGGGCCTGTCTCTTCTGGTTGTGGACTTTCTTCTCTCTCAATTTATGGAGTGCCTAAAAATGGGGAACACGAATGATCTGGAACCATGAGATTCGGAGAGAGGGCAGAGGCTTTTGTTTAGTGGATGAGCTGCAAAAACTGGGCTAAGAGAAGGAATTCATTTTCCTGCTGATGCACAGGTACAAGGCCAATGTATAAGAAACAATTCTGTTGTTTGTACAGGTTAGGCAAGCTCTGTTCCACTCCTCAACTTTGCAGGAGGCTTTCTAGGATCATCAATCTTAGATCCTCTAGGAGCACCAAGCAGCAAATACATACCTACACTGGGAAGTATCTTCTCATATCTGCCCACCTGGCACCTATCAGGATCTTCAAGCCTGGGATCATCACGTGGGATCCAGCAGAGACTTCCTTCTCCCCTAACCTAGAACCTACTGCTTCAGGGTTCAAAGAGAATACAGTTTCTGAGAACTTGCAGCTTCAGACACGCTCCAGTATCCCTTACTCCCTTAACTTACACTGCTATAACAACATACTTGAGTCTGGGTGATTTATTTCTCATGGTTCTGGAAGCTGGGAATTCCAGTACCAAGGGGCTGGCATGTGGTAAAGGCCTTGTCGCTGTGTTGTAACATCGTGGAAGGCATCACATGGTGAGAGCAGAGGAATGTGTACGTGGGCCCTTTTCTTCTTACAAAGACAGCGATGACATCTTGGTGGCTCCCTTCTCATAACCTCATCTAACCCTAATTACCTCCAAAGGCCCCCACCTCCAAATAGTACCAACGTATGATTTGGGGATTAAGTATGCAACAAAGGGATTCTTGTCTTGAATAACAATGACTAGCAGGACTTTCATGGACAGACAGTATGCCCTCGCAGTTTCCTGCCAGCAGTGAGGATTCATATGGATCATTCGTTTGGATCTGTGCTATTTTTTGCTGCTGTTTTCTACCACAGCGGTACTATGCAATCATTCTTTCCTACTTATCAGCTGGGGTTTGCTCTCTGTCCTTTTGCAGACTTTGACTAGTACTTGGGCATTAAGTTGTATTTATGCCTTTCTTAAAGTGCTAGGACTATGGCAGTAGCTAACCCAGATTTTTACATGGAATTTTTTCTTAATGTGTTTGGTTTGGTACTTTCTAACCATACTCACAACACTCAAAGCCACTGTCCATAAACTACCAGACTCCTGAATTGCATATTAAGAAAAATGAAAGCCCTTTCATCCTATATATATTTATTGAGCACCTATGATGTGTCAGGTAGTGTTTCAGGCAACAAGAATAACGTAATGCCAGAATGAAGCACAGAGCTACATTTTAGAGGCAGAGACCAAGAGGAGGCATCATTTGAACTAAAGCTTCAAGAGAAGTCAGCCATGTGAAGAGATGGACACAGCTTTCCAGGCCTCAGGAGCAGCAAGCATGGTGCTGAGGTAGGAAACATCCTGAAGTGACCTAGCAACCTGGAGAAGGCAGTGAGGCTGAAGCCTCGTGTGTGGGCCAAGATCTGAGGTGGAGGAACAGTTGTACAAAAGGAGGCCAAAGAACCATTCACATAGATTCTTGCTACCATCTTGCAGATACCTGTTGACTCAAGTTATGGATCACCTAGGAAACAGTTTGGTTTTATGCAAATCTTGATTGTGACCTTGGCCACACGCCTTTCTTTGTCCAATATGATGTTAGCAGATATAAGCCTGGGCTGCTTGCTCATTGCAGGAGGATGAAACATGTCAAAGAAAGCCACCTCAGCAACTTGCCCCAGTGACCCACAAACTGTGAGGCATAAACGCTTTTGGTCTCATGCCACCGAGGCTAATGGAACACAAGCCAACCAGCACGTGCACAATATTTGTTTGTATGAGGTCTCTGCGGAAACCCCAAGGTGAGGTGAAAGGCTTGGTAGAATCAATCTTCTCTCTGAAAAGCATTGTCCAATCACTGCTCACAAATGTCTGTTTAGAAGTTGTGTTTTCAAATAGAAGGGTGGTTCTTTTAGATTTTAAAGCCCACTAAACAGTAAAAGCGCTTTGAATGTTGAACACTTACAATGTTCTCTTTGAGGCCAGTGGCCACTGCTGACATTAATAAGTCAGGAGATGTGAATGACTGTTCCCATGGGTTTTCTTCTGAGATTGGCAAGACCAGCTCAGCCACGCACCTGAAATGATGTCGTGAGTTAGTACCGATACTTGTATTGTTACATTTCAGGAGGCTCGTTTTCAATATAGATTATGATTCAATATAGATTACGATTCTTTTCTTTGTTATCTTTCAATGGCTTTTTAATTCTCTTTTTACACTCCTGCAAAGCTTACCCCCAACACACATCCTGTCTAGAAGCAAAGGGTACATATAGGAAATGTCTATGCTTTCTAGAAAAGTATTCTTTATTTATAACTTCTTGGGGCAACTTACATCAATGTGTCTAGTGTTGTTCTATTTTGTTTCAAAAATACTTTTATAAACAGAAGAGTAAAAAATAACATCAATCCCCACTACCACTGTATAAATAAATAAACAAACAAACAAATAAATAAATATCTGAGGGAATGTGGCTTAAACAAAGGCTTCAGTAATTTGTAACCTAAAATTTAGAAGATCATTTGCAGTTGAGTTTTCAGCATGTGCTAAACCTCCTCTCTGTACAGGAGGGGGTACAAGCCGGAAGCAATGTCCTCACACTGGCTGTGTGTTGAGAGAGGCTTAGGCCACGCCGTGGGTCAGTCACATCAGAAACCCCGGTGATGGAGCCTGGCAATGCATACTGAAGCCTGCAGGTGGTTCCCGTGCACAGCAGAGGAACAGCCACTGACCCAGAGGAGTGGTCTCCAGGGCAGCCCACCCCTGCTGAGGCTCAGCTGGTGATTCAGTCAAGAGGTGGCCTGATGAGGGCACGAACCAGGGTGAGGCACCTAGAGACTAGGACTGAGGAAGCTGTAACTTCCTTCAGGCTTGGGGGGACAATGGGACTAGAGCCCAGCGACAGTCACAGCTGTAGAGGAACCCTTAGAGGGACAGAGCCATGGAGACACGACACACAGAGAAGAAGTACCTCAGCCTCACTTCTCCTTCCCTCTGATTTAACCGGGTCTCCTGACAGTGGCTTCCAGGGACCGCTGAGCAGCGAGGTGTGGAGAGAGATGCAGTGCACAAGGGTCAGTTACCTCCTGTGGCACAGAGCAGATTGGACAAGGGTGTCAAGGGCATCTGTAGCCAAGTGAGACATAACCACAGCAGCCAGCCCTGCTGGACCAAAAGCAAAAGGAGAGTGAGTGTACGACCCCAAACCAAAACTGATTTCTGGACGTAACTTTAGAAAAACATTTGAAGCAAAATTCCTCATTTAAAAGACCACCTAAGTCAGGCGTGCTGCACACACATGTAAGCCCAGCACTCTGAGAGGTGAGGCAGGAGGATCATGAAGTTTGATACCAACACAATTAGCAACTGGGTGGAACTTCATCTCAAAATAAAAATAAAAAAAGCTGGGGAGGTAGCTCAGTTTGAAGAACATGAGTTCAATCCCCACTACCACTAAATAAATAAATCATCTAAGTGAGGGGTGTAGCTTAGTGGCAGCAAACTTAAAGAAAATCCAAGATATAGATACCTAAGACAACTTTAACTTTTACGTGTATTTTTAAATATTTTTTAAAAATCCTATTGCCAGATAGCACACTATGCTAGATATGGAACTGAAGGGCACACTATTCTTAAAGACTGAAGAACCTGATGAATAATACAGACAAGTAAGTGAATGCCATGAAATTTCAGATTTTATCAGCTCAGAGCCCTCCATAGAGGGCCCCTTCTCACCCCCAGCTTCAGGCACGGGTTCCATTGTCAACTGAGGACTTCTCATGCCCTGCCTGGGCTGGTGTCATACCAGGGTGGTTCCTCCCATCTGTGGGACTTCTCAGTACCGTGATGATCGTTCGTGGGATTCAGGTAGAGCGCCTTTCCCTCTGTCTTACAAGGCTGTAAGAAAATGCACCCAAAGTACCTGCCGTCCTTCGTCCAGCCCTTTGAGAGCAGCCAACCTCAAGCAATAGAGGCATGAGAGGAAGTCTGCAGGAGAGAGAATCCTGAGCAGCTTCTGTGCCTGTCCTTGAGCCTGCTCCCTGGGACGTGGGCTATCTGTTTCTCCATTTGACTGAGGCTGAATCAAGCTGGCTTTCTGCCACTCATTATCAGTGAGGATCCAACTAATTCAGACGTTTCAAGAAAATCTGATGAAAAGAATCACAGGACCATGTCCAGTACTGTGGAATTTCTGAAGTTTACCTAAACTTACCCCAAGGAAATATTTTTAGGGAAAGGGAAAACCTAGGTCTTTTTTTTTTTTAGCACTAGGGATAGAACTAAGGGCCTTCACAGTGAGACTCATCCTTGGCCTTCTTGTAATTATTTATTTTGAGACAGGTTCTCACTAAGTCACTAAGTTGTCCAGGCTGGGCCCAAACTTGTGATCCTCCTGCTTCAGGCTTTCAGAATGCTGGGGTTATAGGTGTGCACCTGCACACCAGGCCAGAACTTTACCGAAATTATATGCACTGAAGTTACGCTGTTTACAAAAGGAGAAAGCTTAGACTTAATGCCCACAGAGAACTTATGGGGAGCGATGTGGAAAGATGTTTTTCCTTCTCTACTGCATCCTACTCTCATTCAACACGGAACACTTCTTTGGCAAGATATGTCAGTCCTTCAGCACCAGGTGTCCTAAAATTCAATTCAGGTATGACGCTACTTGGTGTTAGAACGGACTCACTAAGCTGAGGGCTTGGCCCTACAAGATTGCCCTCAAATTCAGTGCCACTGGTGAGTAGTAGGAGCCCGGGTTACCTGCCATTTCTGCCCACCTTGGCTACAGATGGGAAATTTCTACATTCTCTTGGGCTCTATCATTGGTAGGAAAACACACAAGAACTTAGAGAAGCAAGAGATTGTTTACTGTAAAAGATATTACACAGGCTAACTATGACAAGCCAGGTGAAAAGCACATAGAACGTTTAGTAAGGAGCATGAGTCTTCCACGCTGTCTTTGATCCACCTGCCCTCCAGGTACCTCCACAGACTCAGTAGCCCAGAAACTCTCCACAGCGGGTCCTTTTGGAGTTTCACAGAGACTTCACTACATAGGCGTGTTTGATTCATCATTGGTCATTGATGATTAACTCAAGTATTAGGCCCTCTCCCTGCTTGGGGATTGAGGCTGAAAGCCCTCACCTTCTAATTACATGCTTGGTTCCTGTATCAGTCAGCGCTTACTAGAGAAACAGATTTAATGCAAGATATACAAATACACAAGAGTTTACAAGACTGGCTTACAATGCCACCCACAGAGTCAGGTCCACAGAGTCAGGTGTGAAAGGTCTGTCTGTGCACTGGAGATCCAAAGGATCCAGTGGGAGCCCCGAAACTCAGTGTGGTGTCCTGTGTGAGTCCGTATCAGGAGGCCAAAGGGTCTTTGATGGAAGGCTGAAGAGTCTCTGCTGGAGTCTGCAGGGTCTGTGCTGAAGGGTCTGCCCTGGAAGCCAGGAGATGACATCTGAGGTGAAGGTGGAGACTGGAGCTCTTCCAGAGAAACAGCAGAAGAGCCCTCCTCTTCTCTTTTGTACCATTCTGGTGACAATGCTCCCTAAGGTGGGTCTTCCACACCTAGAACTATGCTGACCCAATTTGGTTTGGTTTTTCTTGCTCAGTTTGACATGGTTAATCATCACAGCTCCTCTGACCATTCTAAGGCTACCTAAGCCTCCCCTCTCCACCCATCACCTCCTTAGCATAGGAAAAGACAAATCACTTCAGAGATGCCATGTGTTTTAAGAGTCATGTGCTAGGAAGTTGGACAAAGATCAAAATATGAATTTCATGTTATAAATAGAAAGGAGTCTGACAGGTAACAATAAATAAGGGAAGGGGGCCAAGAGTGAGAGCTCAGGCAACACTGAGGACTACACAGAAATGGAGGGCACCTGCCGCGTTTAACACATTCCTGCCGCTTGAACCACTGCCACCAGACACGTGTCTGCCCCATCAGGCTGCTTGTACCCTGGACGAGCAGTGGTACAGGCACGCAGGGGACAGTCATGCATGTACCTCTGGGGTTCGAGCCTCCTGAAAGTGAGACAAATGAATTGTTGGCCCCATTGTGAATGTGTCAAAGGAGTCTGCACAGTCTTCTCTAGCTAAGTGCTACCCCACTAGCATGTCTCCGTCATGCAGGCTTTCAGGAAAAGCCAGAGTTAAAAAAAAAAATTAATATACAATCCAATTTATTCTTTCTGGTACATAGTGCTATAAATTTTGACAAATGTACAGAGCAGTACATCGAAAGGCATTCCCTGGTAAGCAAACTCTGCCCTAGTACTCCATCACTGGTGGGCTTCTCAGAGGTAATGCTAAGTGTGGTGTTCGTTTCTATAGTTTTCCTTTCTCTAGACTAATATAAAAAGAAGCAAGCCATGTGTAACCTTCCACAGTTTCTTGGATTGACCAAAATGACTCAGATATTTTGTTGTGTTGTTTATAATCATTTGTCCCTTTATTGTTGAGCATGGATGTATGTACCCCAGTCTATGCATTGTTCGCTGGTTCAAAGAAATCAAGTTGGTCTCCAGATTTGGATAATGATGAATAAACCATGATAAGAGTCAAGTACAGGTTTTGCTTGTGAGCATAGTGCTAGAGTTTGCATTTGTCTGTGTGCTGTAGTTTGCATCTGGAATGTTCCCCAAAGCTTCACATATTGAATGGAGGCTTAATCCCCAGCCTATGGTGCTACTGGGAGATGCCAGAGCCCTTGAGAAGTGGGTCTAAGTGGTAGGAAGTAGGTCACTGGGGACATGCCCTCCAAGAAGGAACTGAGATTCTGGCCTCTTTCTCTCTCTCCTCCTCTCTCCTATATCCTGTCTCCTCTCCTCTTCTCTTCTCTTCCTTTCTCTTCTCTTCTCTTCTCTTCTCTTCTCTTCTCTTCTCTTCTCTTCTCTTCTCTTCTCTTCTCTTCTCTTCTCCCCTCCCCTCCCTTCCCCTCCCCTTCTCTCTCTCTCTCTCTCTCTGTCTCTCTCTCTCTCTGCTTCTCAACCGCTGTGTCAGGTGCACTTCCTCCATGATGTATTCTGCCACCACAGGTCCAAAGCAACACAGCCCACCAACCATGGTCCAAAAGAAACGTTTAAGTGTGTCATGGTATCACATTGTGGTTTTAATTTGCATTTTTCTAATTAGAATGATGTTTATAATTTTTTTGAAGGTAGTAAAAATACAACAACATGACAGAACAAAGCCAATCCGAGACAATGCAGTGAAATTGGTACAGAACTTCATATCAGGATACTCGGATAGTAGTAATAGGTACTATAGTGTATCTCATTATCTTCACAGTAGTTGTCCAGTCAATTAGGTATATCAAAATAGAACCCAAAACAGAACATTATAAAACCAGTTGGAGGAGAGTATTGAATAGAGCAAAACAATCTTCACAAAACATAACAGTGAAAACAACCTTTGCTTTCAAACAGAAGACAGAAAGAAATCCCCCATACTTGTCACACTGCATATGGTCATCCTCCCAAGAGATGCTCAGACCTCTGTCCCCAGTTGCCAATGGAGGGGTGGGGGGGGAGCAATGTTTGATTCTCAGCCTGTGCACCGGTTCGCTCAAGGGAGCCACTGAGTGATTCTTCTCCTGGCTCACGCCAGGGGCGCTTACCAAGAGGAGGGCAAATTGCCTTTTCTGTGCTGCTGCCTAAGTTCCGCCATTGTTTATACATTTTTCATGCATACTTATAACACATACACCTCTGAAAAATAATTTATTCAGATCTTTTGCTGTTTTTTTTACATTGTTTGCATTTTTATTGTCAAGTTTGGGGATTTTTTTCACTATAATATTATGAAAGTTCTTTTTCAGAAACATGACTTTCAGTTTTCTTCCTCTCAGTCTATGGTTTGTCTCATTTTCTTAACTATGTCTTTAGTAAAACCATAACCAAGGTCATGTGGATTCCTTTTTCTGCTTTTTGGAGTTTTGTAGGTTTATGTTTTACACTGAAGTCTGTGGTTTGAGTTAATTTTTATACAAGGTGTGAAGCATGGGTTGAAGTTCATCTTATTTTATTGTTTTGCATGTGGGTGTCTAGTTGTTCCAGCAACATTTGTTTAAAAGACCACCCTTTCCCCATTGAATTCAAATATTTTGCATAATTCTCAATAAATCAGTTTGCTGTCTTTATGTTTGCTTGTATTTGAAATCTCTACAATTGATCCATGTTTCTATGCTTTAATAGCACATTGTCTTGATTATGGTAATTTTAGAAGTCTTAAAACTCAGATAGCGTTTTTATTCAAAATTGATTTTCCTATACAAGTATCTTTTCTTTTCTATACAAATTTTAGGATTAGTGTGCTGATGTATACCCAGAAGAAGCACTCTGGGAGTTTAAAACTGAAATTGTATTGAATCTGTAGATCAAGTGAGAGGAAAATTAATACAACTTTGAGTCTTCCAATGCATGAACCCTAAATTTCTTTTTGTTTACTTTGGTCTTTGATTTTTTAATCGATGATTATAGCTTTTAACATGCATAACTTGCATATATTTTATCAGATTTATACTAAAGTATTTCATTATTGAAGTATGATCAAATTAACACTGAGTTTTAAATTGTGAATCCTAATTGTTTACTTTCAGTGTGTTGAAATACCAGTGATTTTGTATATTGAGATTTATTCTATGATTTTGGTAAAATTATTTGTTAGTCTAGGAGTATTTTTACAGGTTCTCTAGGATTTTATATGTATAAAATTATGTCATCTATGGCTAGTTTTATTTCTTTCATTCTCTTTCCAATTTGCATGTCTCTAGTTTCCTTTGCTGGAATAATTGTGCTAGCTAGAACTTCAAGTACAGTTATGGATAGGAGGGACAAGAGGGAACACTTTTTCTTTGTTCCTCAACTTTGGGGGGAAATACATATAATGTCTCTCAGCATTAGGTATGATGTTTCCATTGTTGTATCAAAATGCCTGAAAAAATCAACTGGAAGAAATGTTTACTTGGGCTCATGGTTTCAGAGAGTTCAGTTCATAGCTGGTGGCTACATCACTTTGGGCCTGTGGCAAGGAAGGATATAATGGTGGGGAGCACATGGTAGTTAGAGAAAAAGCTTCTCACCTCACTGCAGCTGGTTAGCAACATAGGGAGGGTCAGGGCCTAGTATTCTCTGCCAGGAAGCACAACAACTTAACCTCCTCTCACTAAGAACAACTTCCTAAAGGTCCTAGTATCACCTGATAGTACCAAAGTTAGTACCCAAGCCTCTGACACAGGAATTTGGGAGATATTTATCCAAACCATTAGATATTAATTGTGAATGCTTTATAGATGCCTTTTGCCAGATGAAATAGAAAATTCCTAGTTTACTGAGAGTTTTGCTTTCTTTAGTCATGAATTATGAATCATGAATATTTCCAAATGCTTTTTCTGAATATATTGATATAATCAATGGTTTTTCTTCCTTGGTTTGTTAATATGAGGATTAGTTTGTTGAATTTTTTTAAACTTCAAAAAAACCCTTTCAATTCTCAGGAAAATCTACTTAGTTGATGTTAATTCTTCTTTTTTTATATATTTATTTCTATATATTTCTATAGTTCTTAATTTATTAATTTACTAAATTTTTGTATGATTTTTACATGTTCATAAGGGGTATTAGTCTGTACTTTTCCCTTTTGTATTTTCTCTCTGCTTTTAGTACAAAAGTAATGCTTACCTCACAAAATGAGAAGAAAAGCAATCCTACCTCATCTATTTTTGGAGAAGATTCATGAACTGATGTTATTTCTTTCTTAATTATTTGCTAGAATTCATTAATAAAACCATCTGGGCCCACAGTTTTTTGGTAGAGAAAACACAAAATTTAACTTCTTATTAGATATTATCTGAACTATTCTAGTTACCTTTTTCTTTTCTTTTTTTTTTTAAGTGTCTCAATCTGTTGCTCCAGCTGGCCTCAAACTTCTGGATTCAACTGACTCCACTTCCTAAGCCTCCTGAGTCCTGGGACTGCAGACTGTGTTCCCACAGTGGTTTGCCTACTTGTTCTTGAGTGAACTTAATGGTTTTATGTCTTCCAAAGAATTCCCTCAGCTCATTTAAGTACTCAAATTTACAAACATAATATTGCTTACAGTATTTGTGTATTTCCTTAGGGTTAACTATGGGTATATCTATGATTTCCATATTGATGGCCCCCCTTTTACTTCTAATCTGAATAATTTGTACTCTTCTCTCACCCCATATACCTTTGCAAACAATGTGTATATTGCTCTGTGTAGAGCATTCCATTAAAACAACTAAGTTTGTCACTGATATAGTTCAAATTTTCTGCACACATATTGCTGTGTTTTTTAAACTTGATCTTGTTCACCATGTGAAGTTCCTCAGCATCCCTGACAATATGCCATGTACTGAAGTTGAGTTTTCTTTTATTAATTTAGCTATTAAGATTTATATTGGTTGATGTTAATGTGCATTTTTTCCATCTTTTTACTTCCTACGAATCTTTAAAGTGGGTTTCTTGTAAATGCAACATAGGTAGAGTTGCTTTTTTACCCAATCTGGTAACCTCTGACTTTTAATTAGTAGAGTTTGACCATTCACACTTCATGTGCTTTTTATATGATTGGACTGAACTTTTTCAGTTTTATATATTTTTTCCATTTTTAACATATGTACTCTGTTCTTCCTTTCTTTATGGTCTCTTTGGCTAATTCAGTAATTTTTTAAAATTATTCCACCTTAATCTCCACTATGAACTTATTATTTATACTGTTGTTTATTTTTTTTGTGATCACCCTAGTTTTTCTAATATACACTTTGAATTAATCAGGTTCTACTACCAAATATACTTTACAACTTCATGTTTAAAGTCCTTATAAGCGATTATACTCAACTTCTCTTTCCTTGTCTTTGCACTTTTATCACAGTTTTATTGTAGAATATGCTGTAAACATTTCTATTATTTTTAGAAGATATTTTAGAAAATTTTATAGCACCTTCATTTATTGTAGTTGTGGCATTCTTTATTTCTTTGTATAGATCTGAGTTTCTATCTGATATCAGATTCCTCCTCCTAAAGGTTAAAGGTTTTGGTAGCTTTTCCTGCTGGACAACCATCAGTGTGATAAATAACGTTAACCTAGTCAGAGGTTAGGCTGGGTTTGAATTTAGCTGTTTTTAGAACTGGCTTCAAACTTCCCTCACTTTGTTGGTCTAAAAAAATCTCTCTATTTCTCATTTGTTTATAAAGGATATTTGTTGTTATAGAATTCCCATCTGACCAATTGTTTTTCTTTCAGTCTCTTCAAATGTCACTCCATCAGCTTGCTACTTGTATTATTTCTAATGAGGAGCTACAGGAATCTGTTGGGCCTCTGTTGTAATGTGTCTTTTCTCTTTGGTTTCCTTCAGAATTTCTCTGTCTTTTATTTTCAGCAGTTTGAATATAATGTGAAATTTTTTGTTGCTTGGTCGATTTTTCTATTTGTCCTGTTTGGAGTCCTCTGAGTTTCTTAAATCATGATTTAATGTCTATCTTAATTTGGAAAATTCCTAGCTATTGTTTCTTCAAGTTTTTTTCTACCCTACTCTCTTCTCCTCTTCTCCAATTCCAGTTATAATACCTGTGAGTTACATCATTTGACATCATCACACAGTTCTTGGGATGCTTCATTCTGTTGCTTTCTGATAGATTTTTCTGTCTATATTTCAACTTGGTAAACTTTTACTGAACTGTGGAGTTCCCTTCTAGTAAACTTTTGTTAAATTCATTAATTCTTTTCTTGTCTGTAAAATCCTGTCCAGCCTGTCATAGGAGTTCTTCATCTCGGTTGCTATATATATTTTTGTTGTTAGCATTTCCATTTGCTTCTTTCTTGTAGTTTCCATCTCAGTACTGAAATTACCTATCTGATAGCATGTATCCACAATTGAATCAGAGACTTTAATATTTTAATAATTATAGTTATTTAAAGCTATCAGAGAGTTTCAGTATTTGTGCTGTATCTGAGTCTGTTTCTATTTATTGCTTTGCCTGTGGGCAGTGCGTTGACTTCTAAACTGACTTGTTATGTGCTCCAGAATGGGTAAAAGTTTTCATATGTGAGGAATGGGCATGCTCTTTCTCCTGATCATTATTTTACATGTTAGTGCCAAGAATCAAACCAGGACTGAGGTTTTCTTCTGCTACATATCTTGGTACATTTGGGCTGGTACAGCAAAATATCACAAATATCATATCAATGGCTTATAGACAGCCTTGAAAAATTTGTCACAATTCTGGAGGATGAGAGGCCCCAGGTCAAGGCAGTAGCAGATGCAGCGTCTGCTGAGGGCTAATTTCCTTGTTTTTAGATTTCATCTTGTTATGTCCTCACATGGTAAAAA
The DNA here is from genome assembly GCA_004027455.1 of Hydrochoerus hydrochaeris. NCBI lineage: Eukaryota > Metazoa > Chordata > Mammalia > Rodentia > Hydrochaeridae > Hydrochoerus > Hydrochoerus hydrochaeris. Next base: position 30,699 of record PVLA01001564.1, on the reverse strand, counting down.
GGGTTGAAGTGCTCTCTTGGGTCTATTTTGCAAGGACACTAATTCCATTCATGAGAACTGAACTTGTGTGACTTAATTACCCCCACGCCCTCAAAGGCCTTCTTAATATCATCCATCACCTTGGGTAAGGATTTATGACACACGTATTTCACCACACCACTATCGTTACCTTGAGTGTACAGTAGGCTTCAAATTCCTCTAACAATATCTGTGTTTAGAGCACAAACTCTAGACGTCATCTCTAGAGGGTGTTTATCAGTTTTGCTCCGTCCTGAGCTTTAGGTCTTTCTAGCTTGATATGTTGCCGTGCTCCTATGATTCCCCCAGCAGCATTCGACTGCTACCTATTATTCAGTGTGTATCAGACTTGAGGTTGGCATGTTCTCTGAGGCTCTGGAGAAGGCTCTTTCTTATTAACCAAGCACTGTATTCTTGGGCCTCTGGATCTGGCCTCCCTAGAGCTCTACTTCCTTCCCAGTTACAGTTCTGGGCTCAGCATTCACTCCTTCCTTTCCTGCGTGGACAGAGGGTGTCTTCTGTTTCCTTCCCCCAGCTTTCATAGATTTTTCACCTGGACCCTAAGGGCCATGCTACTTCTCTTCCCCCCATCAGAGTGGAGCTTTTGTTCATAGGAAGATAGGGGTGAGGCCTGGGTGGGACTTTACGGACTTCCTGAAGAGCATGGTTTATATTTGGATGTCCCCGCAAAACCTCATGCACTCAAAGGTAGGCCCTTTGGAAGGTGATTGGATTATAGGGGCTGTACAGCTGACCCAACGTTAGGTGAAGTTTATCTTGGAAGAGGCCAATGATTGGGGGTACGGCCTGGAAAGGTTTGTCTCCCTTCTCTGCTTTCCCTTTACTCTCTGCCTGTTGGTCACCATGATGTGAGCAGCTTTTCCTCTACCATGGGCCTCCATCACATCATTCTGCGTTGGGGCCAACTGACTATGGACTGAAATCTCTGCAAACCCTAAGCCACAATAAACCTCTGTTCTTTTAACTTGTGGGTGTCTGGTATTTTGTCCCAGTGATGAGGCTATGACACTGCAGCAGCTGCTGTATGTGGTGCATGTGCCATAAAGGGGTTCTGTACTTTCTGTGATCTCATGGTAGACTCACTGGATAAGTCTGTTAAAGGGAGTGGTTTCCATATACAACTGCAGCAACAACGTTCATACTGTCTTGCCAGCCCGTACTCAGACTTTGTCATGTAATTAAGTGTTATGCTGGGCTCTTTCTGGTGTCAAGCCAGTTTTATCCCCATAAGCAAATGATGATCTCTGACCCCTCCCTACAAGAACTTAGCACCTGATAAAGGTGCCAGAACAAAACTACACAATAGAGTGGCTTATAAATCAGTGCTACTAAAACCTCAAAATTTGAAAAAAAAAACCATGTTGCCTTTCAATTTAAAATAGTTCCAAATGTATGAAATAAGCAAGTGTAAAATGAAGAAGAAGAAGAAGAAGAAGAAGAAGAAGAAGAAGAAGAAGAAGAAGAAGAAGAAGAAGAAAAGAAAGAAAGAAAGAAAGAAAGAAAGAAAGAAAGAAAGAAAGAAAGAAAGAAAAAGTTGGCCAACTACTACAAGAATTTCCTACTTCCTTCTCTACCTCCCTCTCTCTGGAAGCCCTTGCTAAGCATAATGCCATAAAATTTAAAAAATCAGATGGCTATGTTTGTCTAGCTAAAAATTAAAACCTTCACTATGGCTAAAGCCAAGTAAAAGAACACCTCCCCTCCCCCCAAAAAATTGCAACCATAAAAATGTTTAAATGTAAATAAATGAAAGCCATTATCAGATATAAGGAGAATACCATTTTCAAATAGTTCTTATAAATCAATAAGAAATTAGCAGATACCTCAGTGGAACAATGAGCAAAGATTAGTAAGGCAGGATACTTCCCTGTTTCATCCAGCTTCTGGTGGCCAGGCATTCCTTGTTTTGAGATTCACCACTGCAGTCTGGCTCTTTTGCCACATGGCTTTCTCCTGTGTCTCTATGTCATCATATGCACATCTTCCTTCTGCATCTGTCTGTAAAAGTTTTCCTTTTCTTATAATGACTTCACTCATATTGGATCAGAGCCCATTCTAATCCAGCACATCCTCATTTTAACTTGGTTATATTTGTTAACACCATATTTCCAAATAAGTTCACTTCTACAAGTATTGGAAGTTAGAAACTCAGTGTACCTTTTTAAGGGACATAACTTAACTTGAGTGCAGTAGGTTGGATACAACCTTTCCAAAGAACAGCTTGGTAATGTGCTTCAGTGTTCCATTTTTATAAATATATCTTAATTAGATCTTCAAATAAATAGAAAAAGTTACATAACCAATTATTATGGTTTGTGTCTAGATGTTCCCCTAAAGCCTAATGCAGGCATGGGAGCAGGCTTTTCAGAGGTGGGTGAATCTAGAGTTTGTGACTGATTCATGGTCCATTGCTGGGATGAAGGATGTAAGTGTTATTCCCACCTTTGGGTGGATAGCATACATATAAAGTACAGAAAGAGGCTTGTCCCCCTGTATCCCTCTCTTGTTGCTTTTTCTGTCTTCTGCTTCTATGAACAGTTACCTTTTTGCCACATGCCACCCTGCCTTGAAGCCAGCTAATATGGACTGAAAGCTCCACAAACTGTGAGCTAAATAAATCTTTCCCCTTTTAACTTTGGATGTCAGGTATTTTGTCTCAGCAAAGAGAAAAATAACTAAGACACCAGTTATTTTTGTTTATAATTGAATCACCACACAAAACCAGTGAAAAGTATCTATAAGCTTCTTGTTCCTCAATTGAGGACTGTCAATAAATTCAGGATAAAATATTGCTTATGCCTTTGGCTCATATTTATTGATATAGAAACAGTCTAGATATCTTGCTAAGAGGGAAAACATAGGTTACAAAATGGTGTGATCTTATTTTTATAAAATTGTACATCTTCCCACAAATGTGGAGTTGAAAAAGATTTTCAGCAAATTAACCAATTAATAATGGTAGTGGTGACTGGTGAGAGGAATGAGACAGAGACAGAAGTCAACCCACCTACTGGACAAAGTGGACTTTTGACAGGAGAGAGTTGCTGTAAGCCAAAGAGTAAGGTCAGGACTGGGACAAAACAAATCAACAGAACCCCAACGACATAGCCATTTACCACAGTTACCTTTGTCTGAAAGACTTTATGTCATAGTTCTATGCTGGATAATATCTTGTGTAGTACTTAAAGTTAGACCATCATCACCCTTTTTATAAGAATAGAGAAGAGGCCAGAGGCATAGTTGAACCCCACAGTTCAAGGAACCCCACTCTCAGGATACATTGTGGAGCCAGCCCTTAGCAAAACTGGAAATGGCCTGGTCACTTACTGATCGTGAAACCTCAGGTGAGTCACTCACTCTGGGCTTCTTCTGTGTGAGGATCATAACATTTGAGGAGGTTATTATAAGGGTGAGGTAAAGGAAGTATTTAGAAGCAAGTAGCAACTTGGAAAGTACCATTCATTCATTCTTCTCGACTCTGGGACTCATCAAAAAAAAAGTCATCAAATTATATTCTGAAGGAAGAAAATTGATAATGAACTAGTAGGTAAATGTAGGCTATAATGATGTACCATGGTATGTAGAAAAATAAATATAAATAACACATATAATACAAATATGAATTTCATACATAACATACCATGTAAATATATAACACAATGTGAAATTCAGGACTATGAAGAAAAATACAGCTAGCTAAGGAGACTAAGAAGCCTAGGGGTTGCAAGTTTAAGAAGAGGTTTTAGGGAAGACCTGTATATAAGATGGCACTACACTCACTGCCGGTGGAAAGGAGGGAGAAGAGACAGCCTGTGGCTATGTAGAGGGAGAGATTCCCAAGTAAAGGGAACAAGTGCAGAGCCCTGCCTGTTCTCAGAAAAGGTCAGTGTGGTCCCAAAGAAATGAGGTGAGAATGGAGGCAGGTACGGTCAGATAGGGAGATGGGCAGGCCACGTGGAGCCATGGAAGCCATGGTACAGCCTTGGATGGTACTTTGAATTAGAGGAGAAATATGACAGGGTTTTGAGTAGAGAATTGACATGATCCAACTTCTGATTAAAAAGATCACAGCTAGGCAGGAGATCTAGCTCAGCGGCATAAGTGCCTGCCTGGAAAGCATGAGGTCGTGAGTTCGAACCCTGGTACCAAAAAAAAAACCCAAAAAAACAAACAAAAGATGTCTGTAAAAAGATCACAGCTAGAGGCTGGGGATTTAGCTCAGTGGTTTAAGTACCTGCATGAGTTCGATCCCTGGTATCAAAAAAATATAGCTTTCTACATAGGATATTGTAGGGAGACAGAAATTGAAATAGGGAGACCAAATAGGAGGCTATGTCCCAGTCCAGGTGAGAGACATGAACTTCCAAGCCTAGAAGGTACTGGTGGAGGAAGTTAGGTGTGGTAGGTTTGATGCCTATAAAGGTAGAGTGGCTGGGGCTGATGGGTGGACTCGTGTATGTTTGAGGGAGAAAGATGATTCTGAAGGTTTTGCCCTCAGAAACTAGGAGAATGGAGCTGCTATCTGAAATGGGGAAGAAGGGAAAGAATGGGATTCAGTAATCAAAGATGCAGTCTTGAACAGCAGATGGCACCCAAAAAATCAAAATATGTAATCATTGATCATACCCTAACTGGGAAACTTTCAACACTAGAGTTGTTTTTCTGCTAACATTGCCTCTCCTGTCCTCAACGTCACAGTATTGTCAATCACCATTACCTGTGCTAGCATTAAGGCACAAGTGAGCACAAGTCTAGTGAGTTTAGAGTCCCTGGGAGGCTTTGCTATCTGCTATCATGAACTGGAAAGGAAGAAGAACAAGTTCTGCCTTGGAAAGTTTAAAAACATCTCATGGTATCACGTAAGAAAGAGTTCCATTTATTTCTTGGTTTATTTTTATTCTAGTAGATTTTTCCAGAATTCTCTGAGCTGGAGTCCAGGCATAGAGCTGTTTCTTATTTTTAAAAGGGTAGTATATGGTAACTGCTTACATTGTCAATAGAGCAGGCTTCACTCCTCAGGAGAAAATAGAAAGAGGTTCTTCCCACTCATTATGGAGCCTGACCACACTCCTCCCCAGCCTAGAGCAGAAGACCTGCACAGCAACACAGCTGCTATGTGTGTTTAACTGCCTGTTGCTAAGGAATTTTGGCCCTGTAATCAGAGCCTCTGCCTTGATAAACTAATTACTCTTTCAAAAAAAGAAAAACCCTTGAATTTGTGTACATCCTGAGACTATCATGAGGGCTCTTGATTAATGTAAAATTAAAGCTTTTAGAAGCATTAATTGAATAAAGAAAACTATCCATAAAGCTGTAAGGCCCTTCAAAACCATTTCTGAAGATGCAGATCCTACAGCTGAGCATCTGGCTAATTAAGGTTATAAATGCCATTTCAAACATTTTGAATTCAGGGCATTTTATGTAAGTTTCTATCTAATTTTCTTGTCCTTACGCTAGACATCTACTTTTTCTTTTCACATTTCTCTACCGTGAATCTTATCTTTTCCATGTTTCAGGAAATTAAGTTCTAAAATATTTCTAGCTTAGTCTTTTGTTCTCTTTTCATTTGCCAAGTGTTGATGAAATCCTGTAACAGGAATCAATCCATTTCTTCTGAGGCGAGGAAGCTAAGGTACTCTCTTGGCTCGGAAGAAGAATTTGGTTTTTGATGGTTGAAAGATACAAACTGCAAATATAATGTTAAATTAGTGTCAGGATTGAAAACCAATATGCTTAAAAAGATTGGGTAACTATTATTTACTCAAATAAGGCAAAAGGAATCGTAAGTTATGAGGTGATCATTACCTTCTGTTGTGGTGAAACCACTATTACCACTTAACCTACTCTTGGCTATGAGTCATAGAAGACCCACAATGCATAACCATTGGGAAAATTAATTACCATTTAGATTAAAGCTAGTGGTAGAGACTTTTCCATAGCTGGTTAATTCAACATACTTCAAGTCAAATATACTTTCTGCCCTTGTTGTTTGAGCTGTCCCACCCCCATCATCCTCCCAACATGGGGAATTGAACCCAGCCCTCTACTCCCAGCCCTCTTCTTATTTTTTATTTGGAGACAAGTTCTTGTTAAGTTTCCCAGCCTGGGTATGATTTTGTGATTCTCTTCTCTCTATCTCCCAGAATGCTGTGTGGCACCATCCCCCTGGCCTATTTGGACCTGTGTCCCCACCCCCACGTGCATCCTGGCTGCAAGATAGCATCGTCTCTGTCTAGAGGTCAAAGCTGAGGCAGGAAAGCAGCTCAGTTTTCTTCTCTTTTGTCTTGAACATAGGCCTTCCCCAAAAGTCATCCAGTAGAATTCTGCTCACCTCTAATCGGTCAGCGTTGTATCGCATGCTCGCAAACCAGCAAGGACAGTGGGTTACCATGGCTGGCTGTGATCCCGTGACTTCCCCCTGAGCTGGGGGAAATCCTTTCTGTTGGGGCTCATGGCCTTTTCAGCAAGGCCATGAGCCCCAACACTTACCTGAAGGCACAGTTCTGTCAGAGACAAGAGGAATGGCTGCCGGAGAGACACGTACAGGCCAGCACCAGCATCTTCGCTGCACATGCTTTTGGCTTCTGCCCTCTCCTTTCATATTGTCTGTTGCTGCTCTACAGCCTCTACCTGTCCTCTGGATCTTGAGACTCCTTGGGACACAGTGTAGGCCCTCTTCTTTTCCCTCTATGCAAGTTCTACTTAGGAAATTCCATCCACTCTTCCGGTTTTAAATACCATTTGCATCCTGGCAACCTTCCATTCAACCCCAACTGCTCCTCCTGCTCCATATTTGGACACCTAACTTCGGACTTGATATTTCTTCCTTTGTGTACCAGAAGCATCTCAACTGTGACATGTATAAAATGGAACTTTTTATAGTCTCCCAAACCAGCAGCTCCTCTGGTGTTTGCATTTTAAGAAGTAGCACCTTTGTCTGCCTAGTTGTCTAAAACAGATGCCTTGACTCCTGCCTTCCTTAAATACCTACACCAGGCATTTTTATTTTGTTTAACTCAGGAGCTCAAACACTATTCTGTGGGCCCAGCCCATAGTATGTGCTCAACATTTGCTGGGATTTGATCGGATTACTCGTGTAGGGCCTATCTTAGCTGAAGAGTGAAAACATGGAGGTTGGAAAGAACATGAGAGTAGTGTGTGTGGCATTCTGAGAAAGGGGTCTATTCTGGGATAGATGGTCACAGCGCTCTCCGAGCAGTAGAACACCATTTGTCCTTTGACACCGAAACACATTCCTACCCGTGTGAAAGTAGTGCAGCAAGGGTGGCAATGCACTTGGAGTTTCTCATAGACACCTTGGACTCCGGGATGCTCCAGGGGCAATGCCAGGGTGTGCCCAGTGAGAACTGAAACTGTATTACACAAGCGAGGTTCTCTGACTCACGATTTTGGCGTTCGAAAATCCGGACAGCATAACCTAGTCTCAGCAAGGCCACCCCTTGGCTGAATCACCTCACGGTATACAGAGCAGGGCAGGATGTGTGCAGGAGCAAACAAGTGATTATGTTGTGAACCAAGAGCAGAGCAAGGCTAGGGCCAGACTTACGCCTTTCATAAAAATTCTTTCAGAAGAACCCAAAGGTTTACATGGGAACTCTCTTACTCTCACGGTGACCTAAGATCCCACCTCCAGAATACCGCAGGGTACTTCCCCGCGCCTCCACCCTACAGACGAACCTTCAGCCTCAGTGGACTAGTGAGGGGCATAAGCCACCTTCAGAACTGTAGCACTGACTCCCAGGATACTGGGAAGATGGAGGATGAGTCCAGCCAGCTAGTGCTGCTTAATAACCACCTAGACAGTAAATGAGCATTTCTTTTTCCTGAGTCTGCAGCTCGGCTGGAGTGATGGGTACAGACTGGGGTAATTCTTCAAATTCTCAGTCTGGCTGGGTTTGATGGGAGTGACTCTGCCCCACGCGTATTCACTTGGGTCCCAGCTGAAAGAGCAGGTGCTGCCTGGAGAATGCTCATCTCATAAAGATGGTGAAAGCACCAGAGGGTGGCTCTTATGCTTTTTAACTCTAGGCCCAGAAGTGGCATGCTGCTACTTTTTCAAATCATTCAAAGCAAGTGCAAGACCAAGTGCAAGGTCAAGGGCAACGTCTGATGCCTCTTTCGGGAGGAGCCACAGTTAAGAGGCAAAGAACATGGACACAGAAAGGGTGAGGACTGGGACAATCCTCAGCCTTTTACTATACATGGGAAGAAACGAAGAGAAAGCTTTCCCTCTATTCCTGAGTATTCTTCACTGTAATTCAAGCTACACATTATAGTCCCTTTGGAATAGATTACCCAATGCGGGTTCCAGCCCCCCAAATCCATCCATTATTTATTCAGAAATGCTGGACTGCTTTCCGGGTGAGTGCCCTGGATGTTGATTTCTCTACTATGGTTGTTATGGGAAACATTTCATTTCACATCTGCTGACACAATTTGCTGTCTCTTTCTAAAAAAAAAAAAAAAGAAAGAAAGAAAAAAGAAAACAGGAGGGAAGCTCCTACTCTGATGGCTGTAAAGGATAATGAGTAATTTATTCAGAGCTATATACAAATCAGACTATCGTCTTTCAGACAGAATCAATAATACAATTTTAAGCCCACACGCATTTATAAATGCTAGCACTCCAGCACAGCTGGGTTGCTATGGGCAACCAGGGCATGCCAGCTTGTGATCTGAAACAGGCTGCCGCTGTCTTCCAGCCTTGTAAGCGCCTTCTGCAGACAGAATTCCAGGGAGCCCAGGCGTTTGCCTTGGCTCTGATCTGGCTGCCAAACAAGTGCACCCCTGTGATGGTTTGGATTAGTTCTTGTCTCAACTGCTTAGCTTTATGTAAACCCCTATTTACACAGGCCTTCCTCACTAACCCTCCTGTGTCTGTTGGGCAGCAGGCTGGGGGATGCTGGGGAGGCTTGTGAAGGAGCTGCGGAGGAGAGCAGATGGAAAGATCTCCACCCATAGCCTCTGGTGCTCAGAGTAGAGGAGGGCACAACCCCAGGCCCTCAGGAGGGTGCCGGCTGCTTGGTGACAGGAGGGCTGGGCGCAATGCATCTTTCCCTGAAGAACTGAAGGGGTGCTGGTTGCTAACATATGCTGAAAAGAAAACAAGAGCAAGACACAGGGAGGGATGAGGGGGAAGGGGAGAGAGAGAGCTCAGAAAGCAGCAAGTCTCATTAAAAGAGCTGGGGGAGAGGGGGAGGCATGAAAATAAGCCATGGTGGTTCCATTAAATAGGTCAGTACTCATTTAAATGCATTGTCAAAGGAGCCTGAATCATGTTATTTCCTGGTGGAAAAACTGCTGAAAAACTTTTCATAATGAATGGGGACTGAGTGGATAAAGGAAAGGGAGGAGGAGAAAGAAGAAAGTCATGACTAAATTTCTGAGTTTGGGCAGCTGGTTGTATTTTCAGGCAAGTAGGGAGAGAAAAGAATCAAAATAACTTCCAGGTCAAAGCCTGGGAAGCTAGGCGAGCGGTAAGGGAAGCAGACAGGAGCAGCATTTGCCACACTGAGACCAGGAGCCAGCCAGGCAGCCAGGAGGAGAGATTGTGTGGCCAAGAAAACTGCCCCGGAACTTCAGGTTACGGTGGAACTCCCACCCTCAAACTCAGGCTAATTTCAGCCCCAGTGTGCCTGGCTCTGGGGTTCACCCTCTGCTCTCGTTTAGCATGTGCTCAGATCTCCTTGCTTCATCTTTCCCAGTGTCCGCCGCCAAGCTCCGATCCTGCCTCTCATCTTGTGTGTGCTGTCTCTTCTGAACCACTGCCCTTGCCCATCCCTGACAGACGGTTGACCCCTCGTGCACATGGACTTCGCCAGTGCCGACCCTTCTCCGTGAGAACGCAGCACCTGTAGTCTCCATCCAGCCCGCCCCGAGGTGCCCACTCCGAGCTCCAGGCAGTCCTTCCCAACTCTGTTGGAAAATTTCTTGTTTTCTGGTGGATCTTTCCATCTGGGTGTCTCACAGGAAGCCTTAGTCCAACTATTATAAGCTATGCGTGTTGCTTTTCTGAGACCCTTTTCCCATTTGCGTCCGTCAGAACCCAAGTCATTCCTTCCACCTTCCCCAGTTCCAGTTGCTGCACCTCACCCTTGTGGTTCAGACTGTGTGTTTATTCAGACACTCTGCAGGTCTGCTCTGAGCTGCTGGAAATGGTCTCTGTCCCTTCCCATGTCCCCATGCCGCAGAGAGAATTGTCTGTGAAGGATGCCTTGCGAGGCCGTTCTCATTTCCTTAAGGACGGCATTCGGCCTCCCTAGCACAACATACGCTGAGGCTCTCACTGCCAGGAATTCGCTGGTCTCCTCTCCTTGTGCTCCCTGGCTGGCATCAGAACTTCTCTGTGTGTGGCGGCAGGTACCGCACGACTCCAACAGCACCCACCTCGTTCCTGCCTCTGCACTCTTCTGTTTATCGCTTCCTGGAAGGCTCAGCTCCTTATCTGCCTGGAAAACTCTTATCCATCTCAGGGCTTCTCCAGAAAGCACCTCCCCACCCTGGCCTCACCAATAGGCTTTACCCGTAATAAATACTGGTCAAAGTAAGAGAATGAGTTGAAGCATAAGAGTAGGTTTCCAGCATTGCTGCCACTAGCCCTACCCCTGTTTACAAGTTAGGCTGGGGATACAGCTCAGCGGCACAGCGTCTGCCTGGCAAGCACAAGGTCCTGAGTTCAATTCCTGTTTTTAAAAACGAAACAAAACAAATGGACAAACAAGGGTCAACTTCCAGTGTGGAGCAAAATCTGACTCTGGAGTAAACAACCTTTGGGGACCAGCTGTAGGATTGGGGGACAGATTCTGCTAAGCAAGACCACATGGATACTAACAGCATTTGGAATGAGCCTAGAGGTTCTTTAACCCAATTTCTCACTTTGGGACTGAGGCTGAGAAAGCCAGGCAGCATGGCCATGGTCACCTGCTTAGATAGTGAGGGAGCCCCAGAAGCACAGTCCTGGCCTAGAGTTTACTGGTATTTCCTATATTCCCTGCTGCTTGCAGCAAATGAGTGACTGTAAAATAGGTAGTTATTAGATGAGTGGTTTTAAAGTGGATGGTTATTTTCTGGTTATGAGATAAGTATTTCACTATACAAAAGTATAAATTATATAGGGTTACTATAGAAAATATAGGTGAGACAGAACAATAAAGAGAAGAAAACGGAAAGTATGTGTGAACTCCTCACCAGAGACAGTTCCTTTATCTTGGCTATTTGTGTGACAAACTCCCTCTAGGTAGCTCAAGCCAAGGGGCTTTGCGGTGGCATCACAGGTAGAGGAACAGCCAATGTTCTGGCGATCTTAGAACAGGCACTGGCTTGGGCTGGCCCCCAGCCTGCAGAGAGTAGTGGCTCTGGATTCAAAAGCTGCCTGGAGATTCATAAACAAACAGCTCAAATTCACTTCCCTGGACTCCCACTGTTCACAGTACTCAGCTCACACACTGGGTCTGCTTGTTTCTGTGTCTGCTTGTTTCTGCTGCACCACATGCTCCGAACATTTTGCCAGTGTGCTAGTTTAGACACAGCCTTGCGCTGGCCCAATCCATCTTTTCAGTAGTCCTCAGGTGGATATGTCCTCCAGGTGACACATAAAGGTGGCTGTCCTTTATCTGTCATCCAGTCAGCTGTGGACAGGAGAATCACAGGCACTTGGCCAGCCTTTCATAGGACAGAAGGCGGAAGTCCAGCCTTAAATAATGATAATAACAACCGTGATGATCATAACAATAAATGATCAAGAGAGCTGTGCTAGCCTTCTCAGTAAAATACCTGAGATAAACAACTTAAAAAGATAAGAGGTTTATTTTGGTTCATGGTTTCATAGATTCCAGTCCATGGTTAGCTGTGTTATTTTGGGGCCCATGGTGAGTTGGCACAGCACACAGGGAAAGTGTGGTAGAACAAAGCCACTCATCTCATGGCCAGAAAATGAAGAGACAGAAGAGAGGCCAGGGGCCCTCAGGGGTGCACCCCAATGAGCTAACTTTGTCCCATTGGACTCCACCTCTGAAAGGTTACACCATCTCCCAATAACGACACATTCTGGAGACCATTCCAGTTTTGGGAACATTCCAGATGGAATCCATAACGATAACTAATATTCATAGAGCGCCTACTGTGTGCCTTCTACTATTCTAAATACCACACACACACAATACTTACTTACTCAACAAGGTAGGCACTGTGATGATCACCACTTCATGATGGGGGAAATTAAATATTGTCAGCCATACAGCATTTTCTCTACATTCTTGCCCAAGGAAATAAAGGGATGCATTGAGCATATTTCTGTTTCAAGTGGAATCTCTCAGGCTCCTTCCTGCAGAGGCACATTGCTCTAATTTTGATTTCCCAAATGCTCCCTTTAAGAGCTCCACACTCCCAAGTCATTCCTCCTTCTTGTCACAGACCCACCTGTCCAGATCCTACTCCATCTAGTGGACTCCCTGTTCTCCTCCCTTCTCTTCACCCCACCCCAGAAAATCCCAGGTTGGCTTGTGTTTGTGTAGGGTTTGCCATTAGTAAAGAGATAAATGCAATACTTTATGTAATCAATAAAGTAAAATTTTAGAGCATACAAGAGTCTCCAAAGGGCTTAATAAGTTCTATAGTGTCTCTTCCTTACCCACTGGGTCCAAGCAGTACCCAGGTTTTAACAAATGCTTCAAACCTTCTTCCTAAGGGGCCACTCTTCTTCTTCATCCAAAAATCCTGGCTCTGGAAGACAGCCATCCTCCTCTGTGATGGGAAGGAAGATCACAACCTAGTTTATAGCTACCAGCTCTCCCCTTCAAGGGATAATCAGCCTGCCTCTTCTTTCTTTTTCCCAGTGCCAAAATTACGGGCAAAATAAGAGATTACAAAGTTCATTTGCCTTATTTGGCAACCAAAGAGATGAGCTTCTCCCAAAAGTCTGCATTTTGAAAAGACGCAGCAAGCAAGATGTTTAAAATTGAAAAAGTTTAAGTAAGAGATCCGCAGGTGTTACTCTAAGTACAGATACAAAAGTGCTCAGTGTCCGAGAAAAGAAATCTGAAATCCATTATTGCCTCTGTTTGCTTATGACAGAAACACTAACAAGAAGACAGTAGTCACAGGCACCTGTAGGGATTTTTTGGGTGGCCACTGTTACACTGTTGTAAAATTAACAGTAATTAGGATTATTGCTTAAACAGCCTGTGGTTTCTATCTAATTATCATGAACTGCAATAAAAGTTGTCATGAAGCATGCATCAGATTCACTTTGTTGTAAACTTTATTTAATTAAATCTTTCATTTTCACGGAGTTTGCCTTAATATTTTATGCTTCCTCATTATATTGTTTGTTGAGAAATGAAGATATCTGGGGGGGTATTGGGGGTCCACTTCCTCTCTTGGTTTTTTTTTTTCTCTTATAGCAAGGTGGGAAGTGATCAACTTGATGTTTTCTGTAGTGGTCAGCTAAGGCCAAGACCCCATCCCCATGCCCTAAGAGTCCTTTCTGCCTTTTGAAGCTGCCTCCAAGAGTGTGGCTGTCCAGGTTGCTTAGAGGAAAGGCACGTAGGTTGGGATGGGCCCCCGGGTCCTCCCAGAGAACCTTAATGGGATCATGCACAGCCTCCTGAAACCAGCGGCACTCCTGGGGGACTCAGTGAAGCTTTGAGCTCACACTTACCCCGCTGGGCATCTGCCACGGGTCAAGCAAGGGATGCAGGACACAGAGCCCCCAGCCAGGCTGCTGCAGGCCTGCCGTACCCACCAGCGGGTGCACAGCCACTGGGTGGATGCTGAGGAGCTGGCAGCAGCGAGGATGCCACCACACCACACAGACCCTGTGAGAAGCCTGAGCCCAGGAAAGGAAAGTGGGCCTTGAGTAGATAGCCCGGGCACTTTCTCAGCCAGAGCCCTAGTATTGGGCTGCAATCCCCAAGTAGAACCAGGAGATAAGCCACCACTCATGACGGAATGAGAAGCCGGAGTCCCTATTAGCTGTGTGGCAATCTCCTCCCTGCCAGGTCTCACCCCTCTCTGCTCTGTAATCATCCCTCACCCTCTGCACAGCACCCAGAGCCTCGCTGGCAGCTCACCTGGCTTCTACATGCTTCTCTTCCCTTCTCGCGTCTAGCAACATCGCTTTAGAATCTCCGATTTCTTCCCAGTTCCATTCTTTTCTTTCCCTGGTGACAGTTACCTCTGAATAAACCAGAGTCATGCTAATATGTTATGGGTGTAAGTAAATTCCAATGATCCATTTCACTTGGCTTAAATTCAGCAAACATTTCTAGAGCAATACCATGAACTGGGCCTTAGAGATAAAGCAAATTTAACAAACTCTAGCCCCTGAAAATTTTATACAGTTACTCCAGCATTTCCCTCTGAGCAGATGTTTTTAAGTGGTACCACAGTGAGATTTTTAAAAACAAAAAATAATGTGTTTGTATTCATGTGTGCTAAGAATATAAAAAGCATATCAAATCCGTGATTTCATGATTACTCTTGTTTAGAATGAGGATTAAGAAGGTAGTATATAAAATAAACAAGCCTACTGTTTTGATTACTTTTCTCATTGCTGAAACAAAGTACCCAGCATCCAAAGTTAAGAGAGGAAAGGTTTACTTAGCTCACAGTTTGTAGAGGTTTCAGTCCATTATCGGCTGGCTCCGAGGAGGATGGCTTGGTGGAGAACTGTTCACGGCAAGCAGTCTGAGGCAAAGCAAGGAAACTTAACAGCATTCCTGGCCCTTTTGTGTAGTATATAGATGGTCAGGATTAGGGAACTGCCAAACCAGTCAGTGGGCTGATTTCGTAGCAACATGCTGTTAACCCCAACATCACACACTATAGCTCCAGCCACCTCAGAGAAAGCTCCACCTTTAACCCCAGGAGACTTTGGGAGACATTTAGACCCAAACCATAGCAGCTATTTGAAGAAAAATACTGTCAATAAGAGAAACAGCAAAATCTGCACAGATTAGACTCATGGCTGGTAGTTAGGAAACAGGAATTCAGTAGAAGAGTGTTATAGCTTAAATACTAAGTACCAACTGAAGATTCATGTACTAAGGGCACTGACCCTTTGATGAGTTCAAAGCTAAAAGGGCTATAAGAGGTGGCTTCTAGTTGGAAGAAGTAAGTCATTAGAGGTGTGCCTGTGAAGATTGTGTCTTTTTTTTCTCTGCTTCCTGGCTGCTATGAAGCAAGTAGCTTTCCTCTGCCATGCCCTTCTATCAAGATGTTTCTAATGTGAAGCCACCTACCATGGACCAAAACCTCTGAAACTGAGCCAAAATAAACCTTTTGTCCATCAAGTTATCTATTTTGTTCCAGTAATGGAAAAGCTGACTAGTGCAAAGAGAAAAAGTTGTGTCCAAAAGATTCATCTCCCTAATACAAGGAGGGAGAAATTAGTTCTGACTTCAGGGACAAAGAAAGCCTCAAAGAGAATGTGATATTTGAAATGGGCCTTCAGGGCTGAGCAAGAATTTTTCCCTGGCTGTGTAACATAGAAGCTACTCACTTGGAGAAAACAGCACAAACCACAACACACAATTTTGGGGAGTACACAGGGCCTAAGAAATAAAAACTGGACTTCTGCCAGCCAGGGTGGATGATAAAAATTGGATTTTGTTCTTTTTCCCTTAGTGACCCATGTGGGTAATATTTCAAAAGAACTTTCCTATGGCCAGAATATTCATATTGTAAGTGTTATGGCTTGTATCTAGATGTTCCCCCAAAGCCTTATGTGATCATAGACGGCACTTTTTGGAGATGGCTTGATCTAGATGTGCTATACTAAGATTAAGAGGGTGACACTGAGATTAAGAGTGTGATGCCGAGGTTAAGAGTGTGATCCTGTGTGTGATTACTAAATTAGCCCACTGACTGGTTTAAAATAGACTGGGTATGGATAATGAGAAGGTCCACCCTGGGTGTGGGTGGCACCTCCCAAAAGGTGGGTAGCCTAGAAAGGATAACAGAGAGAGGCAGACTACTGCTGCTGCCATAGCTCACTGTTTCTGTTGACTTGCTGCTGCTGCTGCTGCTGCTGCTGCTGCTGCTGCTGCTGCTGCCTTCTGCTTATCCTGCCATGCCATGGACTATTTCTCCTCTGTGGTGCCCCTCTGCCTGCCACCCTGTTTCGGAACCAGTCAACCAGGGACTGAAACCTCTACAAACTGTGAGCTAAATAAACCTTCCCTCCCTTAACTTGTGTGTGTCAGGTATTTCATCTCAGCAGCAAGAAAAGTAACCAAAACAGCGAGAGAGATGCATGGTCAAGAAATTGGTTTACTGGGTTATGACTGGTGTGCAAAATAATTTCAGACAACTGATAATATTATAGTACATGGTCCAACTCAAGTACAAGACATAGACTGTGAAGATTTTGCTTTCTGAGTGTTGAATCATGCAACCTTTTCCATCCATGGGATGAGACTCACACATAGTGGAACTTCATGGGAATGGGATCTCTGTCATATCTCAAGTGAGTGCATATAAGCCATCATCTATGTAAATTCTACACCAACTTTCCCATCACCCATCAAACCTTTCCACTGTCTTTGTGGATGAAATGAGGAAGTTTTGGTAATCATCACAGGTGGTAGAGCCAGCTTTCATGGTTGTTTCAGTTGTTCACAATCAGACTGGGCTTTTGTTTTTAAAAAGTTTTATTGAAATTCAATGGAGTACAGTAAACTGTATGTCTTTAACATATACATTTAATGAATTTAGACATATACTTACGCTCATCACTACAATCAAAGAAATAGGCATATATATATCCATTTTCTCTAAAAGTTTCTTCATGTCCCTTTTTTTCTGGGAATGGTAAGAATACGGGACTCACTGTCAAATTTTTAAGTGCACAGCACAGTGTTGTTGACTCTAGATGCTATTCTGCTCTGCACAGCAGACCTCTGGAACTAATTCATTTTGTACAACTGAAACTTTTATGGAGGTTCCTCAAAGGATTAAAAATAGGCCTACTATATGATCCAGTAATTCTATCCCTGGGTGTACTCAAAAGAATCAAAGTCAGAATCTTGAAGCTATTTATGCTCAGCTATGTTCATATCACCATTATTCACCATAGCTAAGATATAAGACTAACCAAAGATGGGTCGTAAGCCTTTGCTAATTCCATTAACCATCAGTTTGGCACCACTATTCTCCCAGCCCTGTCACCTATGACTGACTGGCTTTGGCAAGTGTGTGTGAGGTCTGGAGACCCTTGCTGCCATCTCAGAATGGTAACATGATTAGAAATTTCCCACATGAGACAGATACAAGCTCATGCAAGCCTGGGTTATGCAGGAGAACGTGGAATGATTCCACTTCAAAGCAAAAGCGACGATCTAAAAATGGTACATATTTAAATTACTCCCAGGGAAATAGGTACACAGCATCTATTTTCACTTTGTGTTAGAATATGTAAGAGCCAGGGCTGCTCATAGAGCAGAATACTGGCTTTGAGTGTAAGAGGGGAAGACATCTGCTCTTCCACTTGCGTCTTTTCTGAAAGACAGTGGGAAGAAGCCCAAAGAAGAGAATAGACGGCAGGATGTGTGAGCTGCTGTGAGTTTTCCACCAGGGTACCCAGATTCCTTTCATTCCTGAAGACTCTAAATTTGTTCCTTCATCATCCTGAGCCAGACCTTCATCTAGTGTCCCCTCCTTCAAGACCCGCTTCCCGGAAGTTATAGAAGTTTTTTCTTAGTCTGGTAGAATAGACTGACAATGTCTTACCTTTACCATCGTAGACACTGCTGCATTTCAGTGAGGCTGAGTACTCAGTGCCTAGAAAAGTAGCTGCAGCTGGGCCACCTGGCATTGTCAGTAGGGACAGCATCTGTGGGTGGGGGGCTATTTTTGACACAGGTAAAGCACCACATGTAGTAGCTAGTTATGCCTCTGTTTTAGCCTGCCTCATACTGCTGTAACAAAATACCTGACACTGCATAATGTATAAAGAAAACAGGTTTATTTGGCTCATAATTCTGATGGCTGGAATCCAAGACACTGTGTCCCAGGTGTCTGCTGTGAAAGAGAAAGGGAACCAGCTACCTATAAGAGACTAAAAATGTGAGGCAGCCTCGCTTTATCACAACACACTGTCTCTGGGACTAATCTTATCACAAAGCCCAGCTCACGCCTGGAAAACAGCACTGAGCCCCTATGACCCACTTGGCCCTGCCATTTAAAGCTTCCACCACCTGGCACTGCCACACTGAGACCAGGTTTCTAGCACATGAACCTATGGGAGACAAATCATATCCAAACCACAGTATCTACCCATGCAGGCAGTCAGATTTGGGTGATGATACTTATTCGACTTTTAAAGCTGGAAACCAGGTTAAGCTCCTTTTCCTCAGAGATACTAAAATCTGGAAGCATGAAGCCATTTCATTTCTGTTTAAGCAGGTTTGTTTTGAGGATCTACTGCATGCCAGACCCTGTGCCTGAAAGACAGCCAGCAATGCGTACTGTGTGACACCTTCTTCTGAACCTCACTGCTGTTGGTCTGGGAAGACTCAGGCATTCCTGCTTCTAAGTGCAGGTCTGACACTGAGCGTGGGCTGATGGCCACTGTAGGCAGCATTGTAAAAGATGCTTCTATTTTTAGAACTATGAATATCGACTCATCAAGTAGTGCATGAAGGGTGCAGTCACTGGCAGTCCCCAAAGTCTTGGGGGATGAGGTTAGATCCAGGAGCCAAGAATTAAAGAAGCAAACTCAAAAAGTTTGGAGCTGTAAGCTTGTCGTGATTCAGTTGAAATCAACAAAGTCTAGTGACAGTGAGTGCTGTGATTTTCAAAGAGCAAGTCCTGGCCCACTAGTGGGTCATGAAACCGGTCTAGCAGATAGTAAACTCAGTATGGGGAGAGAAAAAGGAAATAATAGAAAGGAATAGAGTAAAATAGAACAGAACAAAATAACAGAATATATTGCACATATTAATGGTAAATAGAGTTTCAGAAACTACTGCATGTATATGCATATATATATATAAAATATGTGTGTATGTATATGTTTAATAGGTTCTTACTGAGGATAGTGATAAAAAGTTTGAAAGTCATGATTTACAGTACCTACCATTGGGCAGGGATGATATTTCAGTGTGCCTGTGATAGAACCAACTGGTATACATGAATTAGTAGAGCATCTGTTGTCATGGTAATGAAGTGTAACCACCACAATGTCAGATGGCAATAACCATCTATTTCTCACATTCTCCAGCATTAGCTTTAGAGCTCTATTTGTTTGGTCAGCTTCCACATCTGAAAACCAGCAGGCTATTGGCTGATTTGACATTCACTTGGCTGGGATGACTAGGGTAATTTGGCCTGCTGTTTGTGTCTGTCATCTTCTTCTATTGGACTAGTCTGGGCATGTTCTCAGGTCAATGGCATGAACAAGAAGGCATGTTCAATTCTGCCCACACCATGTATGGCTCTTTACATCACATTTTCTAATTTTCCACTGACTAAGCCCAGAGTCAGAGTAGGGGGGTGTTATGGTTTGTGTCTGGATGTCCCCCCAAAGCCTCATGCAGTCATGGGGACAGGTCTCTAGAGTTTGTGATTGATTCATGGTCTGATGCTGGGATTATGGGTGTGAGTGCTACACCCATCCTAGGGCAGGTAGCCTAAGGCAATACAAAGGACAGAAAGAGTCTTCTCTCATGCTTTGCCCTTTGTGCTCTTGCTGCTTTTGCTGCCTTTTGTAGCCATAAATTATTGCCCTCTGCCATGCCACCCTGCCTTGAAGCCAGCCGATTATGGACTGAAACCTCTAAAAACTGTGAGCTAAATAAACCTTTTCTTCTTTAATTTTGGGTGTCATGTATTTTGTTTCAGCGATGAAAGAAAAGTAATCAACACAGAGGGTGTTGAAAATTACATGGCAAAGATCATAGGCCATTTGTTCAATTTACCACAATCAGCAATAAGGTTTAATTGTTTTGAATGAACTTCTCACCAGACTATTGATCTTCTCTTCTCAGATTTTGATTTCAACGTATGACTAGAACTCCAGAAAGAGTGGCTAAAGCTTTTTTCCTTTCTTGGCCTAACAAGAGGAAGAGTCACGGGTAGCAGGCACAGAAGTATTGAGCTACGTCTTCAACCTTTTTTAACTTTTACTTTGAGGTTTGTGAAATTGCCTGGGCTAAGCTCAAACTTATGATCCTCTTGCCTGACCCTCTTAGAGAGTTATTATACCTGAATTAAAAAGACTTTTTCATTTTTCTTTTTGAGACAGGATCTCACTGTATAATTCAGGCTCTTCTTGAATTCACTAGGTGGCCCAGGCTAGCCTCAAACTTGCAGTGATCTTCCTAGCCCAGCCTCCCAAGTGCTGGGATTTCAGGCCTTTGCCACCTTACCCAGATCTAAGATGATTTTTTTTAATACCTTAATTTGTTTTGCTCTTGAAAGTCACTAGTATAATCTTCCAGGCTCTGGAAGATTTTTTACTTTTCTTCCCTTGATTGTCTGATGATCTTCTGTTTTGTTTCTGTTTTTACACAACTGTTTTCACAATTGCTGTGACAAAATGCCTAAGATAACCAATTTTAAAAGAGGAAAGTTTTGTTTTTGCTCACTGTTTCATAGGTTTTGGGGCATAATCTGTTGGCAAGGTGGTTTCAGGCACAGTGGTATCAGCACAGTGCACCATCACAACAGGACCATGTAGTGTAGGAGGCCTGCTTGGGAAACAAAGAGAGAAAAAGAAAGAGGCCAAGGTCCCAATGTCCGCTTCAAGGGCACAATCCCCAGAGTTCCCAATGACCTAACTTCCACTAGGCCCCCTCCTCTTCAAAACCCCATAGCCTCCCAATAGCACCATCAGGTTGAAAACCAGGCCTTCAACACAGAGACCGTCAGAGGGCATTTTAGATCCAAATTATGGGAATGATGTGGGTTCACTGAAGAACCCTCTGTAGCCATCTCTTTTTCCTCTTCATCAGAAATTTTCCGGACTCTTCCACATTTCAGTCCAAAAGATCACCCCAGACTCTGTTACTCTCTGTTTTAAAATCTTAAGATCACTAGATTGTATTTTTTTTTCTGAAGCTATAGAGATAAACACTCAAGAAGTAGATTTTCAAAGGTATACTTTATTCAATTAATTAGTCAATTCCCTGTCGTAGATGAGAAATTATCAGTAAAGTACCCTGATGGAGGAGAGTTACAAGGAGAAGCAAAAAAAGGCTAGGTTGTAACAATAGGAGAGCTAATTTGCAATGCAAATGAGAACTAGCAGGCAAATGAACCCTTATGGGAAAGCCACTCTCATCATATAACCCACTTGCTTTGGGGGCCTGCAGTGTAAGGATAAGCAGAATCATAGCTCCATGAACCCCTTTTAATATAGCATATTAGGGAATTGTTCAGGTAGTTTGCTTTGAAATCGTATTTGAATGAAACAAAATGCATCATTTGGCGGTAGATAATATCTTTAAAAGTTAAATCCACAATTGCAGACTGAATTATTTATGATTGTCACCATATAGCTATGATTGTTTGAATATAAAATAGTCAAGCTTTTCCCTCTGTTTTTATTTGTAGGAAAACAAGTCATTCAAGCTTTTTAGTGATACAATGCGACTTGCTGCCGATGGTAGTTAGGAGTTTTCAAGTCCTGCCAAGCACGGGAGTACCCAGAAGGGACATATGTTTTCTCTGCTTTGTGTTCCAAATTTGCCTTAAAAACATGCAATTATGTGAAGGCCTGAGTTATATTTTCAAGGAAAAGCACAATAATGGCCCTGTTTTGTAGCTGGCTGTGTTTCTCCAAAATGTGCATTGCTGCCTTTTCAAAAGACATTGGCTAATACTTACTGGGCTTTCACTTTCTGCCATGACATGAAAATTTGTTGAGGTCTACTAAACATAAGAGCTGTTTATTTAAATGCGATGGAACCATGGTTAATATTCCAGTAGTTACCTTTCATCCTTTTCCTTAATGTTGTGGAGAGTAAGAGGAGGCCAGAAGTGTGTGTATGTGTGTTTGGGAGACAGAAATGGGTAGAAAGACAAGGACAAAACATAAACCTTGCACAGCACCAGGTAGCTATGAGTATGTCACGCGTGTATCTTGCAGGTGGTCTAGGAGTGGGGGAAATGTTTGTTGAGGTTTGTTCTAGGGAGAAGTTGTGAAGGCAAGAAGTGAAGCTTTATGGTTACTTTTTAAGCTTAAATGAAAATTACTGTAAAGTCCTTTATCAATTATGTGCTTTCAGTGACTAGATTTCTCATCCTTCTCTGCTGTTATTAATGTTGGCTTCTTTCTACTCTTTCAGCAACATTTCCCTTGAATTTGTTGAATGAAAGAGGAATTAGTCTTTCTGGATTGGGGAGACCCCTCCTGGGGGACAAGGCATGTCCATGTTGTTGTTGTTAACTGTTCTTTGTTCAGAAGATCAAGGTGAAAGGCCAATTCTACATAATAAGGGAGCTAGTGGTTAAGTAATTATTACAAAACAGAGTTTCTGAAAATATTAAAGCTTCAGCAAAAAGACATTTGGGGATGGAAGAATAATAAAAGTCTGTGGTAGGGACAATATAGGCTCAATAGTTTGCTTTTTGTTTTGCAGTGGGGGGAGGGTTGTGCCTTTCTTTCTTGTTGTTTTGTTTTGTGCCTGTGTTTTTTGCTTTTTGAGGCAGAGCCTCCCTGTGTTGCCTAGGCTGGCCTTGAACCCCTAGGCTGAAACAATCCTCCGCCTTCCTCTCCTGAGAACAAGGACTATAGGCATACACAAGTGTGCACACCCCGTGCACAAGTGTGCGCATCCCGTGCACAAGTGTGCGCACCCCATGCAGTACGTCTTGATGACTTTGTCCAGAACTACAGTCATTTAGTTTAGTAATAAACATGCTTTACATAACTTACGGACTGATACAGCATTTATATTCTGTATTTAGAATGTGCACTATGTGAAAAATTAAGACAATAGAATGCCTTTCTTAGAGCTTTCCAATTTTAAGAGAAATCATCTTCAAATCCTTAGAAAATTGTTTCACCTTGTGGGATTTACATCCAGAAACTAGGAGAAGTCATATACATCCTCCCAGTGGCCTTACCTTCTAATACCCTTGGCTCCAGGTATAGACAGACACAGATATAGACGTAGATCTAGATTATGTAGATTTCTATGTTTTGTGAGACTGGTGAACTTGTTTCTGCTTTCTTGGGTTCTGGAGATGGTTTGGAGCTGGGCGTGGTGCGCATAGCTCTAATGCCAGCACTCCCCGCTATCTATTTGGCTGCCGTAACCACGCATCTTGGGCTGGGTGGTTTATATACACCAGGAATTTATTTCTCAATGTTCCGGAAGCTGGAAGACCAAGAGTAAGTCACTGGCAGGCTTGCTATCTGAGGAGTTCCCCTTCCTGATTCACAGAGACTTCTTTCTGGGTCCTCACATGGTGGAGGAGGTCGGGGGTCCCCCTGGGCACTGACCCTATTCTCAAGGGTCATACCTTTATGAGGTGCAGGCCTCACCTTCTAATACCATCACCCGGGGAGTTAGGATTTCAACAGCGGAATTCTTGAGGAAAAGAAACATTCAGATCATAGCACCTCTGTTTGTAGAAGTTGAAATACAGAATTTTTGTTGGAAAGACTTTTTTCTTGTTATTTATTATTTAGGATTCAAAAAATGTTAAATTTTCAATAGAATTGCAGCACACAAAGCTTACATTCATGGTAGGGAACTAGTGCACATACATAACGCATTTCTATTCTTTTTTTTTTTGGTTCCCTTTCCCTTTCCCTTAGAATTCAAACGTTAATCCAGTCGCTGCTTCTTCACTATTTCCTATCTGGTCTATACTTTTCCACATTTTTTTCTTATTTGTAGAAAATAAGTATGCTGTGTAAATTTGTGTCACTCTTCTATGGTAGTTTTGCTCATATTTTCTTTTTAATGTTGAAACTAACATAGTTATTTTTATAACTTGAATGAAAGTGATCTTAATGTGTAATCTCCTAAAGTATTATCCTTATTATCATTTAACAATTTCTTGTAAATTTTTTAATGTACATTATCTCATTTCACAAGTGCCTACAAGGTATGAATTACCACTAGTTTACAGATGATAAAACTGAGACTCTTAAGAGATTTATATGGTAATTAGCCTACCACCACTTAGTAAGATTATCTGCTGATTTCTCCACTAAATAGTTCTGTTATAGACTTACAAATGACTGCTAAACTTAAATACCTCAGAATGCACCTTTAGTTCACTCTGAAATAATACATTCTCACTTTTTTTTAAGTTTGTAAACTACAACAGAACAAGAAGGAACAAAGTCAATTGAGACAGTGTAGTGAAGTTGGTACAGAACTTCACAGCAGGTTACCGGGGTAACAATAATAGGTGCCACAGTATATCTCGTTTTCTTCACAATAGTTGTTCTTTCAATCAGACATAGCAAAATCAAAGGAAATACAGAACATTATAGAACTTATCAAAACAGAATACTGAATAGAGCAATACCATTAATTAGAACAAAGCAAAACAGTGATAAAAATATTTGCCTTCAAAGAGATGATAGAAGGAAATCCCCCTTATTTTCTAAATTGCATATAGTCAACCTTGCAAGAGATGCTCAGATCTCTGGCTCCTACTTGCTAATGGGAGTGGGGGGATATGTTTGATTCTCAGCCCACGCACCAGTGGGCTCACAGCCACTTACCAGGGCTGTGAGCTGGCTCCTTTTCCCAGCCCCCTAAGTTCCAACATGGTGCAGATCTCAGGAGACGCTGATGGTCAGAAAGATTGTCTTAAATGAACAGATTTTTTTAAAGTAGCTCAGATCTCTTAAACAGAAGCAGTCTAATGACCTGTATTTTTAGAGTACTTGCTGCCTAGTTGTGGATTCATCCCCTTCGTCTCTCATTCATTTGTTCATTCATTCAGTATCTACCAGGATAGGTTTTGTCTTGATCTCCATGGTGAACAGCCAATCAGGATGTGGTCTCTGTGCCAGAGAGTACAGAGATGTGACAGGACCAAAGACATGTGCTATAGGAGCATCTAGCTCATCCAGGGAGCCAGGAGGGCCTCTAGCAAGGCAGCCTGACCCTGGGCATTGAGGGTGTAGATCAACACATAAAGGGCATAAAGGACAGAAAGGGAATTGGGGTGAGGGAAATAGCACCTGCAGAAGCCCACAGGCAGAAGCCAGTGCATTGCCTTTTATACACCTTGAGGGAAAACACACAAGTCACTCTGATGAGGGACCAGCGCAGACATCATATTGCCATTTGATTTAAGCCATTTACCCTGTATGTCACTGAGGAGCCACAAAACTATTTCCACTGTCATTTATTTAACAAATGATTATTGGTTTCTGCTGGCTCACATTGCCCTAAGATCTTTATATATTTTATTCCATCAGCCTCCAGAACAGCACAATAGCTTGTGTGGAAAGTGTCTTATTCCTATTTTGTAACCGCAAAGACAGAAATTTAGACACTCTGAGTAACTTCCCTGAATCTCACTGACTACTAAAGAACAGACGTGGGATTCAAACTGTGGTGTAGCATAAAGCTCTTTATCCTAGTTAGGATTGGATTTAACTGCACTAACAGAAGACCTTCAACCACCAAAGCTTACCTGAGATTAGAAGCTTTTCCACTCTTGTGAAAAGTCAGGGGTCAAGTGGCTTCATGAAATCATTGGGGCCAGAATCTGCCTACTCAGCTGCTCTGCCACTCTGAGCATGTCAGTTCCTCCTGGGGGCCCGAACGACTGTTCAGTCTTCAGCCAAAACATTCTCATAGCAGCCAGCAGAAAGAAGGGAGCAGCCAGGAAGGATTTACCTCTTCCTCTAAGGACGACCTCCAGAGGCTGCCATGACACTTGCATTTTCAGCTCTTTTGACCAGCATTAGTCATGTGTCATATCTAGCCACCAAGGAGTCATGGTCTTTATTCTGGGGGAATATGACTCAGTTAATACTTGGGTGCTGTATTAGTAAAGAAGAATGGTTAAAAGAAGTAACTATTATCATGTCCTTTCCACTGCTCCAGAATTTTGCATCTTACTCCTGTTAAAATGCAAACAAAAATCTCCTTTGCTCTTTCTAGGAAATGCTGACTTAACTGTGGCTCCCCTGGGCAGGGAATGCCACAAGTTCTCAAGCCTCAGCTTCTGCCAAGGTGCTGTACCGGCATAGCCGTGGTGCCAATCTGTGCTTCTCCAATGAGTTATTTGACGGTGGGGGCAGTAGACCAGCGGCCCTCAGTAGTTGGCATAATGACGCCCATTCATGCGGAAGCACACTCTGCTCCTCAACTCAGCTTGGAGGAGGAAGCTGGGTTTCTGAGCACAGGCACAGTGCAGCAAGGCCGGGGAGAACTGCCTGCCGGTCACTTCCTCACCGCGTGGCTTATGATGCTGTACTTCTCTGCAGCTCCAGGTGGCCGGGGCCAGCTCCAGGTCTCCTGGGCTCTGCTTTATGATGCAGACTGGTCTGGGTGGGGAGCCTGAGCCAGCCGGTTGTTAACCTTGCTCAGAGCTTTTCCATTTTCTCTTCCATCTCTGTCTCCAGCCCCTTCTTGAGGGTGTATCTTTGGATATTTTGGTTTCTTTGGACATTCATCAAAAAATGCTTGTTGAAAACTGTGTGCATGTCACTGCCTGGAGCTTGGCACTGTTGGCCCAGAGGGTGACACCCAGGAGCATGGCATGTGTCCCCTGGAGAATGACCTAAAGGGAACTGATGCTATGTCCACAGCCAGAGTCCTGTGCTCTGGGCTCTTCCTTGGTGTTGGGTATTGACTCTCTGTGAGCAAAACCCTAATGTTTCAGAGACCAGGCATCACCTTATTTTCTCCACTTCACTGTGTGTTGCTCAAAAGCAGGCAGACACCCTTGGGTCCTACAAAAGAAAACCGACATCTCCTTCCCCAATTCAGACATAACACCCGTTAAGTCTGCCTTCTACTATCATTCCTGAAATTATAGTGTCTTGGGGCTTGAAAGGGGTTTGAACCTAGAAGCTTCTTACTACACAACACATCCACACTCAAATTCACCTCTCTGTGTTATGAGACAGCATATACCTGAATACCTTCAGCTAAAGAGAGCTCAGTACCCCTTGTACAGTGGTCCACTTCAAGGTTGGAAAATTCTGGCCTTAGAAATTTTTCTCCCTCTGAGCTACATTGGTCTGTGTTGAGTTCTGCCCATTAGTCCAATTTCTATACTTTTGAGCTACTGTGTTAGTTATCCATCATTTCTTAACTAAGTATCAAAAGCTTAGGAACTGGAAACAAAATACCTTGCAGCATTTGTAAGGTGGGAGTCTAAGCATGGCCTAGCTGAGTTCCAAGAGTGTTTACAAGGCTGGCGGGTCTCACTGGAAAGCCCAACTGGGTAGGACCTTCTTCTAGGCTCACATTGTTGTTCCCTGCAGGTTGTTGGACTAAGGTTCTTACTTCATGGCCAGCTGTTGGCCAGCTGCTTCCTGAGCTCCTTGCCACAAGAGCCTCTCAGTGGAGTAGCAAGCAGTATAACAGTTGGCAGTTGACTTTATCAAGGCGAGCAAGGGACAGAGTCTACCAGCAAGAGAGAAGTCATGATAATGTGTCCTAATTTAATCACAAAAGTGACAGCCTCTCCATGTTGAGGCATTCTACTGGCTACAAGCAAAGTACTCAGGATGAGGGAACACATATGCCAGCAATGCAAAGACATGGGGATGGCTGGACCCATCTCCAGCCACGCAGAAGAAATCTCTCTTCCTCTCTCTCCCCACAGTAAGTGGAAAGACTCGTCATAAATTGCTGTCTCTTTGTCTTGGGCTATATCCAAATGAGTGCCTTTGCTCTCTGTCTCAGCGTCAGAACCTAAACACTGTCCATCCTGCTGACTAGGACTGACCAGGCCGGAGTGGTACCTCACGAGGACACAAGTAGACAAGGATCACACATCTACTCCTGCTGTTTAGGGCTCAATTTCAAAACTAAAGGGTCTAGAAGGCCAATTCTCTCCCTGGAGAACAGTTTTAGTATCACAATGGGAATTTTAATGAATAATCCTATTAATGTTTTGGGGCAAACATTCCAGATACCCTTGAACGCTGTACTTTTTGAATATGAAATTCATGAATCAATAAAATGAAGACATACTTATTCACAAGCTTCAAATTCACGTAATGGCAGGCTACACGTGTAACAGTTTAACCAGGGATTTCAGTAACTAAGACGAGTTTTGTGAAAGGAATCCTAAAACCAAGGATGGAGGGTCACATCCGCCTGCTTTCCTGAAAATCCAGGAAAATAGCACGGGTAATGAGACCCAGTGAAAATGAAATCAGCGAACACCTGTAAAGTGTTGAGACTGGGGCTGCCACACAGTAAATCCTCAGCAAGCATTATCATGGCTATTGATACTGCCCCGTATCATTGCTATTGATACTGCCCCGTTTAGGTTGTGTGATAGCAAAGAGCTGAGATACCTGCGTTTTGGATTCTCAGCCATCACATACCTCAGCGTGGTCCCATTGTTCTGGTATGAATTAAGTTCAAAACTGACAAATGGAGCAGTAAGTCCCCCGCATTCCGATCTTCAGCCAAGTCCCCAGCCAAATCAAGTAGCAGTGACCTCACCGTCATATGCTTTGAAAAGGAACATTCAGGATTGCATGGCAGAGAAGGGAAACTTCTAGTAAAACAGGGTTGGGGGTGGAGAACACAGAGGAAATGAAGATTTGTCAGGTCCAAAGAGAGTTCACCCCTTCTCTTTTTGGCCACAAAGTTCTTTCTCACCAGTACACTGCTAAGATTCAAGGCATATGTCCTGCTGTGTGGAAACTTCACAATCAGATCAATGGCACCCCAAGTCTCCAGCTGGCCATTGGGCAGTTGTCTGACCTTAGACAGGCCATTAAATCTCCCTTGAAGCTTGAGCTTCCGTGTTTGTAAAATGGGAGCGCATGGGCCCTAACCCCTGTAGGTATGATGGGACTGAGGTGATCCACTGTATGGAACATGGTACACTCTCAGTAACAGCATCATCGTCATCATTGTCATCATCACCTTTAAGGAAAGAAGGAAAGCAGAGGTCAGCTGGCAACCTGGAAACAGACCTCAGGCCCATCTGAGCAGGCTCGCCACAGTTATTACCCACACGTTCATGTGCTAACATTTGTAACATCTATTCTCTGATGGGAAAGCCAAATTTTGAAAGCCAGAAAGACAGTGGATATGTAACGAATTGCCCTTTATTCTCTAGGGTGGCTTCTGCATGTATCTGCAGAGAGAGTGTGAAGCAAGCCACCAAGGCTTTGGCCTGACAGGAAGGTGTCCTTCCTGCTGCCTGCTGCGCTGCAGAGGCTGCCGCATGGGGGTCCTGTGTCGCGCATTCGCTCTGTGCCTGATGGTACCTTAATCATGATCGGAGAAGATGGAGCTATTTATTTCTGGTCTTTGCAGCTGAAGCTAAAAAGAAAAAAGTGGATTTCGGTATGTGATTTTCATTTGATAAGGATGCTGAGTGCTACAGTTTGATTTTATTTGCTATTTTAAACTGCTCCTTAAGTGGCATGATTACATAAATTGTGCCCTTGAATATAATATATTCATGTTGGATTTTGTTAGGCTACAGAATGCAAATAAAATATGAGCTCTACATGTAGCACAAGTTGATGCTTCATGTCTGCTTCTAACATCGGGTGGAGTGGTGCATTGCCTGTGGTTCTATCCTGTCATTTATTGTATGTCTTAATGAATGACAAACGGAAGGTTTTTTTCCTCCCTACTTGTGGTTGTATCAGTCAGGCAGGCGTGCTAGTGATACAGGGGAAGAAACTCCCATCCCACTAGATGTCCCAGTATGAGTTCGTGTTCTCTAAACTCAAAGGATGAATTTTAGGAACAACAGAGGTTAAGAGCAGAATGTATTTATTGAGAGAAAAAAAGCTTCTGTCTGAGAGACAGAGAGACAGAAGGGGTCCCAAGTGGGTTGCCAAAGACTGTCTTTTCTAGAGACTTTTCTAGAGTAAAACCACCAGGTGAGATGGGTCCAAGGTGGGGAAAACCTGAAAACTCATAATGTGACCATAAGGTGGGACAGAACTATGGTCAACCAATAAGATTAATTGCTCAGGTAAAATTGATTAAATCAGGGACAAGAGGAGAAGTGAGTCACATAGCAAGCAGACATGCTTAAAGAGCAGGAACTCTTCCTATAGGGGGTCGGGATGGTGACTCGGGACTTTCTCAGGGTGATAGAGACCTATTCAAAGTATCAGTCAGTAGGATGTGGCTGCATTTGTTTGATCCTTTGTCTTGAAGCCCGGCCCAATAGGAGGTGTCTGTCTCCCCCACAGTTGTAAGGTATCTGGGCTTCTGCACTGGCTCCTTCGAGGACCCAGCCCTGTCTGACTGCCTAGAATATTTCTATCTAACTCAGCTGCCTGTAACACTAGGATCTCTCTTCAGAGATCCTAATGAATCACAGAACCAGAAAGTCAGAAGGCAAAAAGAATTTGGGCAAACATTTAGGAATTACAATGCCCGATCTGTTTTAGGATGTTTTTTTTGCTCTTCTCTTTCTCTTCTCTTCTCTTCTCTTCTCTTCTCTTCTCTTCTCTTCTCTTCTCTTCTCTTCTCTTCTCTTCTCTTCTCTTCTCTTCTCTTC
>PVLA01001563.1:265326-344866 GCA_004027455.1 Hydrochoerus hydrochaeris | reverse complement strand
CCTTTCCTGATCACTAACTGTGATCCTGTCCTCAAGGTCCGAAATCCTATCCTCAGCTTCCTTTAGGCGGTTTTGCACACTTTCAATAGAATTTTTTGTTTCTTGGATGTCTCTTTGAGTTTGTTTCATGAATTCTGCTTGTTTTCTATATTGTTCATTCAAAGTTTCAATCAGTTTCCCATGCTCATGTACTTTTTTCCCTAGTTCTTCTTTAGCTGCATTCAACAACTCCTTTACTAAAGTTGTTATTTCTATCTTTATATGGGAGACTACTTCTAATTTGATTTCCTCTATAGCCTGATGCAGTTGTTTTTTTATTTCACTCGTTATCTTTTCAGAGATTCCCGGTGTGCTACTTTTGGGGTCCTCTATTTCAATGTCTCCTATACTTGCTTCTGGTGAACTATATGTTTGAGACTGCATTTTGCTTTTTCTTTTGTCATTTTCACTCTGCCTGGTGTTTTCTATGTGTAGGAGGGGATCACACACACTCTTTTCAGACACACCAAAGTCTTACAGTTAGTTGGAGGGGGTTTTTACTTCTGGCCCTATTTATCCCCTGTATACCTCTATTTTAGGGGTATACTTAGCACATTGATACAGTCAATCTGGTGTAGTCCAAAGTTCACCACCTGGGAGCAAAGTTCCAAATTTTCTCATGCTAACTAGATACCGCTGAGATCTTCTGATGTTCCAGGTGGGAGGTCAGGCCCATCTGTAGCAGTCTGGGGCAGTTTTCAGTCTTGGGCGGGCCTCCTTGATGTTCCTGGTAGCAGAGCAGGCCCACAGGGGAGGTTCCTACCCCTGAGGCTGGCTTGTGCTGAGTTTCAGGTGGCAGGGCGGGCCCTTGGTGGAGCTTCCTGGCAGCCTACCCCTGATGCAGGCTTTGGCTAATTTCCTGGAGGCAGGGCAGGCCCAGGGTGGAGATTCTTGGCAGCCTACCCCTGATGCAGGCTTCTGCTAAGTTCCCAGAGGCAGGGTGGGCCCACAGTGGAGATTCTGGGCAGCCTATGCCTGATACAGGCTTCTTCTAAGTTTGGCCACTTTCATTCTAAACTATCATACTCTAGATCAACAGAGCAAATGCTTCGCACCCTGTGGCATCAACAATGTGTTCTTTCATCAGGTTTGAAACATGAATATTCACTTTCTGTCAGGACATAAGTTCCCCATCAGACTTTTCCAGTAGCTTGCCCATTAACTGGATAGTTACTATATGACTGAGGTTCTTTTCAAATAAATTGTCCTTGGAGGAATTTATCCATCTACCCCTGCTTCCAGATTCAAATCCTCCCTATCCATCTTCATGATTCAGCTTTGTTTGTTTTTGATTTTGTTTTTTTCTCAACATCTTTTCTCTTCAAACTTCAATAGGAAATTTTGCCATCTAGGGACTGACTGCAAGCTGAGCACTGATGCTAGAAAAACAAGAACCAGAGGTCACGGAACTGGGGAGGACAGTGGGATTCCTTGATCCCATTTGTCTACTAATATCATGGTCTAAGTTTTTATTAGTACTGTTATTGTTAGTTATACTTTTGTCCTAGATGTTGTCATCTGAGCACAAATCAAGGGAGTAGCCTGTGTGGGTTAATTTAAACAAACCTCACTCATTCAGCAGTGTGGAGAGAGACCAGCTATATTAAGAAGAGAGTATGTGCTATGTGTAAGCTACTTATGCATCGCTTTGACCCAGAATGCTTAAAAATTTAACTGAATTAGAAAGTTACTGTTGGGGTCAGGAAAATGGCTCAGCAGCCCAGCACCTGTATGACAAACACAGTCCTGAGTTTGAGTCCTGGGACCACCAAGAAAAAAAATAATAAATAAT
The DNA here is from genome assembly GCA_004027455.1 of Hydrochoerus hydrochaeris. Classification (NCBI taxonomy): domain Eukaryota; kingdom Metazoa; phylum Chordata; class Mammalia; order Rodentia; family Hydrochaeridae; genus Hydrochoerus; species Hydrochoerus hydrochaeris. The sequence continues at coordinate 343,035 of PVLA01001563.1, read as the reverse complement.
TTTGCCCTAGAATAAATTATAGGACATTATAGCGGTGAAAGGCTGAATCAGGGGATGTTTACCTTGAGGTCACTTCCTCTTTCCCCTATTACAACTTCCTTTTTCCTTTCCCAGTGCGTGCAAAAAAGTTCCAATCAGCTCCTCGCACATCATCAATGCCCACCCTAAGCACCACTCCCTGGTCAGAGGTGTTATATATATCCCTTATCCCACTTTCCAGTAGAGGAAGCCAGATTGCCTATGGTTGTGGATTTCTCTCCACATCCTTGGAATAAAGGCTACTTTTTGCTTTTATATTTTTGCTCTTTTACTGTTCTGAAAATGCCAACAGTTAACATTGTGCACACACAGTATACAAAAGAATTTTTGTCATGGGGAGAAAATTTGAACTATCCGATAGCGTGGAAATATTTATATAACAAGCACATTCTTACATTAAAATAACAGACATTTTAAAAGTTGTGAGAGGGAAAGGAAGGGGAACCCAAAAAATGAAGATGTATTATGTACATTTACCAACTCCCCACAATGAATGTAATTATTATGTACTGCAAATTATTATGTAATGTACTTTTTTTTAAAAAAAGTGATGTTTATACAAATAAAAATTCTAATGTGAAGGTCATGTTAAGAAAAAATTTAATGCTGATAAACAATATGTTCTCAGACATGTGTGCCAGGGATTAATATTAAAAGCCATACAGAAAGAAGTATTATTTACCAACTGCTACTGCATCATGTTCTCAGTACTTATGATTTAGGGAAAAGGTAGTCATTTGTAAAGATATTTTAATATTCCTATGGGCAGGTCCTAGGAATATTAGATATGTTTTTCCTATAAACTACGTGATAAGGTAAATTTTAAAGCAAGACATATATAGAAAACTCAACATTAAAAGAAAGGCATGTAAAAGCCTGATTGAAGTACATCTTTGCTTTGAATATGAGATTTCCTGTAGTCTGTCTCAGCTTCTTGTCTCAGCCTGCTATTGTTGGTCATCACAGTGTTCTGCCTGACCAGTTATTCCCTCTCTCTGGCCACACAGCTTTTCCTTATAATAGGGAAATTTCCTAGACACATCATATTTCAGTTTCTTCTGTAATCTGTCTGGAAAAATCTTGCATGATTTTTCAGTACATAATACTTCTGCTTGCTTTCACTTTAATTCCTTTCTGTGTTCTTTTATTATACTCCATTGAGATAACAAACTAGGACAGCTCCCAAATAGCTACTTAATTCATTGGAGCCTTGCTTACTTCGTTTCCTTCATCAATGATTTATATTTTCTTCAATGGATAAAACTGCTTAGGCAATAACAGGCCTGACTAATACTCCTTTGGAAATAGACTCATGTAAAATAGTTATTTCCCTGAAATGTTTTTTTCAAGTTTAATCACAGTGGAATGCTCTTATCTTGAAACTAAATTCCCTTATTTTGCTGAACTGGGCTCTTGGTAGGAAATACAGCTGGTAAAAACAATTTAAGCCTAAATGCAATGTAGCAGTTTTTTTCTCAATTCCTTCATTCCTACATGAAGGGGAAATTCCTTGACTTTCTTATTATTGCAGAATCAAAATTCATGATCTATTGGAAAAAAAAAGAAACTCAATTCACTGCTTTAAAAATAAATGCACATTATAATGAAAATGTTTGAACTTCAGTTGTAAGACTGAATGCAAGACCTCAAACAAGGTGCTTACCCTAGATACACTTCAAGTTCCTCCTGTGGAATCAGAGATTGCTATCTAACAGCATTCTTGTGAAAACGAATTCAAGTAATAATTTAAAACTAATAGGTCCTAAGCAAATGTTTGTTAATTTTCTGTGTTAGGAACTATTGCTTTTCAGCAAAGAATCACTGTTTAAGTGCATAGAAGGCAGTATTATGGACCAGGTTTTTGCAAAAAGAGAGTTTCCTTTAGCAGCTGCTCAACAAGTAAGGCCAGGAGTTTAAAAGGAGCTCAATTTTTCCTCTTCAACTGCTTGGTAGCAAAGGAATTTATTGAACAGTAGCAAGTAGAAGTGTACTCCTTGGATGGTAGGAAGGGACCTGTGGTGTTCTTCTGAGCAGGGCTTGAAGGGTCACTGTGCCTTGTCCCGGGCTGCACAGTCCTTGCCAGGAAGCTATCTGCCATGGTCTCTGTGCATTTTGAGCCTATAAAGCAATTCATTGGAAGGACAGCTTTCTTTTCTTTTTTAAAGTCTAGTCTTGACAAACGGTTCCCAAACTACTCTTGAGTGGAGCCTTGAACATCTTCCAAAATTTAAGAACTCTGTTTTTTGAGGAGTTTATGTCAAAGTGTGTCCATCCATTATCCAACTTCACAGTAACATGATGCTCCTTGAAAAATTATTAAGTGATGTAGATTCTTTTGTTTTGGGCATATATTCAGACACTTGATCAACCTGTAGAAAGAAGCAGGAAAAATAAGACTAGTGTGAAGAGGAATGAATTTCATCAGGCATAGAGGGCAACGTCTACCTAGTGATTATAACAGAGCCTCATGTGGTTTTATCTTTTAAAATGCAATAAAATATACAGGTATTTGTCATATTACATGAACCTGCATTTGGTTTTATGGGTATGTTGAGAAGAGAGGCTTCACCCTGAAATTCTACACTTGGAAAACAGAATTTTTCTTCTACTCTCTTAAGTTCACTTAGTGGGGTTATTCAAAGCATATATATATATATATATATATATATATATATATATACACAACAAGCAAATTACATCATATATATTGACAAAAAACATGTTAGTATGTAAGTCACATTTTTAGTGATACAAAATGTGACTTATGGTCATTGGAATATGAAGCTTATATGACATTTTAATAGATGTTGATAAAATATAGAGGAACTTCTGGGGGGATAAATATCTTCTTAGAGATGCACACAGAAAAATGAACGATTTTTTTGAAAGATAGGTAAACTGTTAGAATAGATACATATATAGGAGATTTATAGTTTGATGACACTTTCTGAGAGTGGTGGCAAATTACTGTCTCTGAGAACAGAATATCAGATTTGGTTGCTCCCAGGACAGAGCTTTAAGGTAAGGAAACATGATTATTTTACCTTTGTTTCTTTAAAGGCAACTTGCAGCTGAGTGATGAGACTCTGGTAGAACATTGACTTTCCACATTGAAGGCTTGCATAAGAACTCTGCATATGTCACTAGATGATCTAACATTTGTCATGTTCTCCACCTATAGGAATACAGCACTGAGAATAAGTACAAACATTTATTTTACTCCGATCTTCTTGAGAATTGACATTAGTCAATCTTTACATGTTTGTAAGTTAATCTTCCATAGAAGGATCTTTCTGACAATGTGAAGGGCACTGAACCCTGTGAAACAAAAATGTTGTGTCAGTCTTCAAGCAATACCTGGATATACTCTACTCAAAACTGAGATAGAAGGACAATGGAACCACCATGACCTGAAGAAAGTGTCCCTGGGATGACATTTCCAGATCTCCTCCCATGTTAAAATTACAGTCTCAGTCTCAACCTTATGACTCAGTATGTTCCTGAACTTCACTGCTGCCCCTCGCATTGGATCAATAAACTCAACTTTTCTATATTCCTTGTCTATAGGGAAATCTTTTTTACCACTCATGGCAGCAGCCTGTTGCATACCCCACCCTGTGTGGCATTTAAGAAAATTTTGTTCTCTTAGATACTCTAGTTTTAGACAGAGAAGGACGCTCAGGAACTCAAATATCTTTATTTCTAATTTCTATGCCCAGTGGCTTGTTCAGGATAGAGACTGACAAGTTATAAATCAGAGGAGGAGTTGAAGATAATAAACAGAGATAGTAATGAAGTCAGTTCAATTTTACTGAGCAAGGGAAAAAGAAAGGGTGCAACAGACCTTTAAGGAAAACCAAAACTCAGCAATAAAGTTCTGATAACATTGTATCCAGAAGCTCTTACAATATTTTGGAACACCACCTCAGTATAGAAACTGGACTCAATTCTGAATACAAGAAGAACACACAGGGATTGTGGTCATGTCTGGGGTTAACTGGATGTAAAATTACTAAGACGAAGCATCACGGGTGAGCAAAGGATTCTGGTGAAACTCACCTAATAGAATTCTTTCTAAAGAAAGGCAGAGACAATCTGTGAGGGATTAGGAATTTGGTCAGATATCAAAAGTGATGGTATTTAAAAGACAGGGGATTCTTTTCTCTTTAACTTAGGAGGGTTCTTATTATAAGAAAAGAAAAGGAGAAGTCCAAGAGGAAAGCTTGATAGAGAAGAGGATGTGGAAGAGCCTAAGATTTAGGTAGAGAGGAAACAGGAAAAAAATGCTAGCAAATCAGAAACAGGAGACAAGAAGAACGACCTTGTGGTATTCTTTGTTTATTGAGAATTTATTGCTTCTAGCTTCTTTCATTTTAAAATTTTGTAAGTTAAGCTTAAGACTCATCTTTGGGTCTGCACTGACTATGTGTGTATCAGTGTTTTCCGGCAGACGTGCTATACCTTTAGACAGCACACAATTTAAAATCCAAGTACTTGTTAGGGAAAAAGGTACAAAACCATCAGGACTAAAGACTAGTAAGGTCAGAGACTTATTGGAGAAAAATATTCATCATTAAGGGAAAACTTCTAAGTGGTTGCTCTTGAATGAACTGGATTGCACACTCTGAAGATGGTCTATTAAAAGAAGTTGTCAGAGTTCTTTAAATTCTTTCCTAATTAAGCCTTAGAATTTGAATTATAATTTCAGACACAAAATGGGGGTGATGAAATTCTGGTGAGTAGAATAAAAGGATAATTTTAAACCTTAATGAAAATAGAAAATAACAGCAATTTAGGAAACTCTTTGACATCATCTTCCTGTTCCTAATTGGTAGGTAATTAGCATACCATTGTCCCATCTTTGTTGCTTTGCATAAAAGTAGTTTTTCTTTTTTGCCACATACAGACAAACTCATGATACATTTTATTCTGCTGCCACCCACTGTGGACCTTTTCTCTTAGGTCTTGTTCCCCTCCTATCTTTACTCATCTAACTCTTATTAAGTGCATTTTTTCTGGAGTAGCTAAGCACAATTCCCTATCTTTAATTATGAAATTAAAGTGTGAATTCTGCTTGGGAAACACAACTTGATTTTTATATCTCAAAGGAGTAATAGTTGCCAAAAATATTTAAGGATGATGAAAAATTTCTCTGCACCGAAATACATTGTAATGGATGTCTAAAATCTCCTCATTAAAGGTTAATTAACTCATATTTAGTGATAACCTCCCCAAGAATAGAAATATCTCTTTGTGTGTATTAAATAAACTGTAATTAGATGGATCTTTCTATATGTTCTCACATAAATATATTCAAAATCTTTTTTACTATAATGTACTTGCTCCCAATAGAGCTAAAACATGCATGTGCCAAAGGTAAGAAAGGTAAGAACAAGGAGTAATATCTAGTTTCCATATTTAATACTGGGTCTTTAATCTGGCATCTAGGTATATTTTATATAATTCTGATGTCAGTGGGTCAATGGTCATTGTGATTATTACTTAACACTCAGTATTAATAGTGGAAGCAAAATAGGGTAATGTAAATAATACTTCTCTATAGTCATTTCTGTATAGTGTAGTATAGATAGCATTCCTTTCTCTAAATAGTAGTTTTCTCATTCGTAAACTTGAGTTGTCTTTGTCAGACAAATACCAAAATCACAGTCAGCTGTCTGACGTGTCAGTGTTAGGGTACTACATTAGTTCAGACTAGTCTTTCAAAGTAATAGTGTGAAGTTTTAAATAAAACTGTTCTTTATAGTAACAAACACATTGTCATTAACCTCAAAATACTCTCCTTACCTCAATCATACTTACCATTCTTGGCAGATTCTTTGATATAATAAGTTAAAAAATTCTTAGAAAAAACAAATGTCTCTGCCCTTACTCCATTTTTCAGACAAAATAAAAAACTGGCAGTAATTGTGTCACTGCCATTTGGCTGCCTACAATAGAAGGCACTTTAGAGTGGAACCACTACTGTTTTAATTCCTTTAGTATTTAATCACAAATAATTGAGAGGAACTAGGGAAATTAGGTTTCTCTTTTCTTCTACCTTCTCTAATACTCATCTCTTGTCATAATTATTTCTCTCTTTTGCAACCCATTGTGTTAGAATAGAGGAACATTTTTCTTTTATGTATGATTTCAAGAAAAATATTACAAGCACCCTAAATGCTCTAAGACTTGTACTAGTTTTCTATCATTCTTACAAAAATCAGTCATCTTCTAAATGTCAGTGAAGGCTCAGGAGCTAATAGTTCAAACATGATTCAATAATAAGCATTGTTTTTTTTATAAAAGTTCCTTTTTCAGTGATACAGGAACCTTATTAGTTACTCAACTCAACTAGTACTGTATGTCAGAATTTGCCTCTTCAACCACTAACAGGGCTTTTAGTGTTAGGATTCAAGTTGCTTAAGAAAGATTCAATTCAAGTAGTGTAAGAAAATACATCAAAATGCATTAGCTCACTTGACTGATGAGATCAGATGTTGAGTTGGCCTCTGAACCTTGCCAATGCAAAATATGAGTTTATATCCTCTATTCTTCATTCACTTTTCATGGTAGTCTGAACTGCATCCTCATCTTTTTCCTACTTCCAGAAAGAAAATCTACCCTCAGAGAAATAAATGATTGTTTTATTTGAATGTTATGAACTAAAAGGTGAAAGATTCTCAGTGGATCTATAGATAGCAGGCTTATTTTTGCTCAGTCAATATGGAAGCAGGATCCAGATTAGGTTAGATATGACTTGGGATTATTGGATGCTGGTCCAACTTCTGTAACTAAAACAGTCACAGTACAGGTCTAGCAGGCCTTCGTGGTAATGGAGAAAGTAAATTCCCCAATGGACCAAGAGTTCTATTGAAAGAAGACTCAGGGTATGAAGAGCAAAAAATAGAATGGAATGGAATGGAATGGAATGGAATGGAATGGAATGGAATGGAATGGAATGGAATGGAGTAAAACAGGGTAGAGTAGAGTAGAGGTCCACACTGTATATCTTTTCTCCATTTTCCTTCAGATACCAAACACTTAGATTCAGATACTTGAAGCTAAACTGTCACTTTCAGAAAGTTTCCTTTCCTATTGTTAACTGTAAAATAAATATATCTTCAGGGCCGAAGAAATTATGTTGATAGTTTTTCAAATGAAAACAATTTTAAAAGGAACAGTTACTTGGAGCCATTCATACTCCAAAATATTTTTCTTATCATCCTGAAATGCTACTACCTGTAATTCCATTGTATAAGCCACTGGTAGCGCTTTGAAAATTTTTATAGAAATATAATTTTGTAACTAAACAAGGCCTATGACATCCCCATATCTCAAGCCATTCAAGACATATTACTTTTTAAGTGGTCAACCGCTGCTTGTGTTTGATGTTTGATGATGGAAAGTCTATGTTTTCATGCAGCGCAGTGTGATAGTGCTCATTTTGTATCTGTGGAGAGGAAGCTTATACCAGGCAAAGAATAAATTCTTTTGACATACAATAAATACTTTTCCACAATTTTGGGATAAAGACTACTGTCCTACAATCCCTTCTCATTTCTTGGTGGTCTGAATAAAAAAAAAAAAAAAAGTATACTTGCCCTTTCTGGAGGCAGCTCCTGAGACAAACCTAGACAGAACTGTGGCTGCTCCTCATGTGGACATCCTTCCTCCAACAGGGTGAGGACTGCTAATATCTTCCCTCATTTGAGGAATTCTAGCTCATTCTTCTCCAAAAAGAACTGCAATTTTTTGTAACTTTCTGAAAGTTAGGGAAACAATAATGATATGCCAGTGGCACAGTTTTGAATTTTTTTTTTGCAAGAACGGTAAAGATTGATGAAACTAGAAAAGACATACTTGGAATTAAAACAAAACAAGATAAGCTGACCTTTGTGTGGCACTGAGGATCAGGAATAAAGGCACTCTGCTACCTAGCAACACTTTTTTTTTTTAAATTTTGAGAAAATGTCTCTCTAAATTGCCTAGATGGGATTCAAACTTGCCATCATCCTGCCTCAGACTTCCTCAGGAAATTGCTGCTGCTTATTATTATTATCATTATTATTGTTGCTGCTGTTGTCATTACTATTACCAATAGTAGTAGCAGCTGCAGTAGTAAAAGTAGTAGTATTTTTTGGTATTGGACATTGAACCTGAAGTCTTTGCAGTGAGCTAATCCCTATCTCTTTATTTATATCTTTGCAAAATTTGGAAACATAGTCTTCCTAAGGTGTTAGGCTGCCCAAAGTGGATTGAAATTTGTAACATTCCTGTCTCAGCCTCTCAGATTGCTGCAATTATAAGCATATGCCACCATCCCTGGTTTAAAAAGTGGCTGTTTGACTTACCAAGTTTTCTTTTAGACTCATAGTCAGTATTTCTGATACAAAAACCGACTTCGCTTCATTGCCATCCCTGAGGACAGTAATAAATACGGCTAGAGCTATTACTACTTAGTATCGGGTTGAGCTTTATTTTGCTTAATTGTTACCACATTCCTGACAGTCATGGTTGATGATCCCTCCTTTGCTGTTGAAAAAAATGAAGCTTTACAACAGTAAGAAAATTTCCCAGGGGCTGGAATTCAGACTCACTCATCTAACTTTGAGCCTCTGCTCCCTCTATCTGATCACATAGCTACTGGGCAGCACAGTGTCTCATGGGACCAGCCTGGTGCAGATCACGCGGGTAAAGGAGAGGCCCTTTTTGTTATGTTCCTGCTACTTCTGACACGCACTGCAAAAGGAGCCTCAATACCTGCCAATACGCTCCGTGATGGAGCAACACATGCTGTGCGATTTGACTTACATGAAATGAGGAGTGTAAGAGTTGGTTGTGGAATGGTTGTGGGATGGGACTTACATGAAATGAGGAGTGTAAGAGTTGGTTGTGGGATGGTTGTGGGATGGGATTGCCTACAAATGGGCAAAGAAGCAAAATATTTTCTTGGGTTATGGGAATGGTTTTTAATGGATTATGGTGATATTTGGGGAAAAAATTCGAGTTCCTACAGATTAAAAATTGTACATTTGAATATTAGAAATTTTATGGTAGATATTACTCAGTGAATCTTCCAATAGAGGAAGAAAAATTTCTTATTAAAATATTTGAAATGAATGAGAGTAGCAAGTTAGAGATTCATACGGTGTTGGTACTGTTTATTGTTTATTCTCCGAAGTTATGTATTATGTTATAATATATATACATATACATGTTGAATATATGTATATACCTATATATCTGTGATATATGTATTCCCATATGTACATATTCTCTATAAGTCTATGCATATGTAGAGAACATATACTTACACATAGAGAACATATATGCATATACAGAGAATATGTAGAGAGAATATATACACATTTATATAGAAAAACTCTGCCAATTTATGATGTTATCTTAACATTTATTTAAAAAGTACTGTTAATTAAATTAAGTCAATCCTTTTCATCATATCATTACAGTAGGCACAACAACAAAGTTTGTATGTGTTCTTACGATGACATTCACCATTGCTTCTTATCCTGTTTTAAGATGACAGTTTGAAAGTTGTTTGTCATTTTCTGAATGGTTAAAACATGAAAAACAGGGGGCTGAAGATTTAGCTCAGCGGCATAAGCAAATGCCTTGCAAGTGCATGGTTGTGAGTTCGATCTCCCAGTACCAAAAAAAAAAAAAAAAAAAAAAAAAAAAAAAAAAAAAAAAAAAAAAAAAAAGAAAAAAAAAAAAAGAAAAAGAGATACATTTTATAATCTATGATAAACAATAGAATGGAAAGAAACTAATAGGCCCAAATGAATTTCTGAGACATAGAGTCACATAGATTAGTACAGGGTAGGATGATGCTTTATGTGGGAGAAACAGGGTAGCACCGGCATCAACATCTATTCATGTACCCCATTAGGCAGCCTACCGAAGTGTGGCTACTTATTCCTTACGGTTGCTGAGCTGAATCCCAACTTATGTGACACCTTCCCCAGATAGTGGTTCTGAATACTCACACAGTGACTCTCTTCTGACATTTTTCGTAGACTCTGGCAGGTGGTTATTGTACAGAGGAAGAGCACCACTATCTGTACCCAGGGAACAGTGGACCATACCAACTGCTAGTGTCTTTTCTACTAATCACTCTTTTGGAAGGAAAAATAAGTGCTGTGACTACTGTCAGGCTCAGATAGTGTATGAAGTGTACCCTAGGGAAAAAAGCGTAACGTAAAGATCAAAGCACATATGATACATTCAACACTCACTAGTTACTTAACTTTGCCCATGTTATTATACAGCTTCTGAAGTTTTAGTTTCCTACAAAATTAGTAGTGATGACCATTATTATAGTGTTTTTCTAGAAACTAAATGAAATTGAGTAAGTGTTCTACATAATATAGTACCTCAAATATAGTAAATCTCAGTAGGTCTGTCATTATGATCATTATTACCACCATCATAATTATATAATTGTCATAATTCATTTTATTAGTCAGTTTGGAAAGGATAAACTTTCTCATAGAATTGCTTGACACTGCATCCAGGATCATTGAAGGAGGAAGCTTATTTTGACTTGTAGACTTTTTTGGACAAGTAACAATTTAATATGGAGAGTAGATTGAAGCAGGGAGTTACACCAGAGTTGAGATTTCTCTCTTTTGGTTAGAGATCATAATGAATAGGAAATTTCTAGGTAAATAATATTTAATGTGCAATAAAAAGACTGAAAAGGTTTGAAACAGGGATAAGATAGATTGAAGAAGGCAATTCTCAAATGCAATAGATTTCATAAATTGCTTACACTATAGAACACAAAATTAATCTTCTGTCATGTTGTTTAAGAAATCATGTGAAGTATATATGTGCATAGAATTATTTCATATTAATTATTATGGCCACATAATTAAAGTTGTTTTATCATAATCACATTCTTAATTACTGGAATAATTTGTTTCTTTTTCATTTTTAACAAATGAGGTGGGAATACAAAAAACAAACCACAATAAAATCAAGTGCATCCACGTGACCTAATTTGAATTAGATGGTGTTTAAATTTCCCATTAGTACAAACTTCTGTGGAAATTTATTAAAAATGACAAAATGTAAAAATACTGTAATTTTAAGAACATTTATTTCAGTTTAAAAAATCTCCTTTCTGATATTTTTCTTATAACAAGTAAATAGAAAAACAAGATTCAAAATGTGTGAGAGGAAAATTGAATCCACATAGACAGGATTACCATAAAGATTCCTCAAACTACTATAAACAGTTATGATAAAATGAAGCTTTGTCATTTCTGGGAATATGTCATTAGTCTTCTATAATTGGTAAGACAGTGCTGTAGAAGAAAGTACTTCACAAGCAGACCAGCACCTAGCTTTTTTCTTTTCATTTGTCTGTGTGCGTGTGTGTGTGCATGTGTGTGTGTGTGTGACTCAGTGTGAGAATTGGTGTTAGCACTCACTGGATTGTTAGAGCTTTTTTTCTTACTCATTTTAAAAACATTTTAATTGATACATAAAAATATTTACGGGGAAGTGATATGTACCACATATTTTCTACATAATATGTAAAATCAACTGATCAACACAGGGTTATTAGCCTATCTATCTACTTAAGTGATTATCATTTATAATGGTTTCTTGTTGACAGTGGTTCTTCAGCTCACAAACTTAATTCTTTCCATGATTTTGGTTTCAGAATTCATTTTACGATTCTGGTTCTAACTGCAGAACGAATTCTTTGACCAGAATCATGGAAAGAATTAAGACAGATTCTAGCTCATGTTTTCTCTTTGTTCCATTGACTACTCCCTGTTTGGTACAGGAACTCATTTTAATATAGTATTTTTGTCCATTTTTGCTTTTGATATCTCTACTTTTGGGGTTTAAATTTTTTTCTTTTGCCTAAATCAATGCCTTGTGATTTCTTTAAGATTTGTTCCAGTACTCTAGTTTTAAAAGTTAAAGACTACGTTTACTACTTTGATCCATTTTGATTTGATTTTTGTACATGATATGAGATGAGGTTCAATTTTACTCTTTTGCATATAGATGCCCAATTTTCTGAGCACTATTCATTGAAGACTGCCTTTTCTCCTGGGTGTATTTTTTCATGAATTTTTTAAGATAAGTCGGATTTATATGTATGAATATATTTCTATGTTCTTTGTTGTGTTGCAGTGATTTTCATGTTGTTCTTTTGGCTTTTCTTATTCATTATTTCTTTATAAATAGTTTGACTTAAGGTATTATGATACCTCCAGTTCTGTTTAATTTGCCCAGGATTTCTTGGCTAATCAGCCTCTGGTATTTTAGCATTAATTTTACCATTGATATTTTTATCTAACTCTGTCAGAAGAAAATCATTGAAACTATGATGGATGTTGCTTTGAAGTTATAAATTGCTTTGGAAAGTAGGAACATTTGAGCTATACTTACTCTTTTAATCCACAAACAAGGATAATTTGCCTTTTTTTTTTTCCTATTTGGGTACTCATTTTTCTTACATGGAAAACCCAAAGTATGAATACACTAAACAGAAAAAATAAAAGATATCTAATAGAAAACAGAGACAGATCTTTTACAAAAGAGAAGAAAACCAAGAGATGGAAGCAAGAGAGAGAATAAGCAGGGGGAATGTATGAAAAAGCATGTGTTGTTTCAAGCCCTCATGATGAATGTAATTGTCATGTAATGAATAGACTAATAAAAATAAAAACTAAAAATGTATTCAAGTCCTATACTGAGTAAGTGTGATGAAAGTGGGTGCCTTGGTTGTGTTTCATATCTTAGGAGAAACAGTTTAAATTTTCTCCTATTCTGTATAATGAAGCCGTGGTTTTAATGTTTACTAAGTTTGAATATGTTCTTTCTTTATCAAACAGTTAAAGAGCCATAATAAAACATTTGTCCTTATAAATTGGTAATAGTCAACTTACATTTTATCATAGTCACTAGAAACTGACAAACAGAAGAAATGTTGAATTTTGTCAAATATAGTTTCTGCATCTATTGATAAGAACACATATATTTTAACATTAATTCTGTTGATATGATGTACTTATAACTTTGTACATACACAGTCATCCGTGTGTCCTTTGGGTAAATTTCACTTGCTCATGGTATATGGTTATTTTGATGTCTGGTTATATTCAGTTTACTAGTATTTTGCTGAGCATGTCTGAATTTGTCCTCATTAGGTTATATTAGTGTGTAGTTTTCTTGATGTGTTGTGAACCTGAGGTTTTGGTATCAGGGTAAAGATAGCTTCATTTAGAATGAATTTAAAATATTCTTTTTCTTTCAATTTTTTTTAAAATGGCTTAAGAATAATTAAGGATAATTCTTCTTTTACAGTTTGATAAAATTCAGCAATGATACTATCAAGTCTGAGATTTCCTTTAGTAAAGCTTTTATTACCAGTGAAACCTTTTTACTCATTGTTGGTCTGTGTCTACATGGTTTAAGTTTTGTAGTTTGTATTTGTTCAAAAATACAACAATTTCTTTTAAGTTTTCCAATATTTTACTCTAGAGGTAATAGTAATTTGTGAAAAGCCTATATATTTCTGTAGTATTATGTAATATCTACATTTTAATCTCAGATTTTATTTGACTTCATTTCATTTTTTGGTTTTATCCATCAAAAAAGAACAAAAACAATGGTACAGAATTTCAAAACAAGATAATAGGTTAGCACTGGTTAATATATTGTGAATTAGTATATTTAAAATAGTTGCTCAGATTACAATATATAGGCATGAAAAAATGATCAAACAATAAAACATGAACCATTCTTTTTGACGAACTGAGATTAGCAGTATGATTATCTATCTCGCAAAACCCCTCTTTTTCAGAGCAATCGTGAGCTCTGATTAACTTCTTAGAGTCAGTGTTCAAGACACATAACCTCAGTTGGGATGACTGTCAGCAATTACTATTTACCATTTTCCTCAGTGGAAAGAAAGAGAGAGAGAGAGAGAGAGAGAGAGAGAGAGAGAGAGAATTTGGAAAGCTGCTGAGGATCATGTAAAGTCAGAAGGCAAGGAATTGAAGACCAGATGGAGAAAGTAAATCATGTTATGCTCCGAGTGTCACCTAGCTGGAACTGAAACACCACTCTGGGGGCCCAGAGTCTAGATGCCCATCACACAGCTTTGGCAAAAGGGTGCCATGCATCTGCCTGCCACCCCAAAAACCTGCACAAGGTGGTGGAGGCGCATCACGTGACTGAGAGCCCCTGCGTGTTTCGGAGCGCCTCGTGGAGGCTTACTGAAGGTATGCTCCATCTGACCGCCAGAATGAGAATGCCAGTATAATAAATACAGCTTTTGTTACCCAGTTGGCCTCTGACACCAGCTGCAAGTTTCAGGGACTGGATGTGTTTGCAGTAATGACTATGGCCCAATTAGTTGAAGTGGATCAGAAAGTGTATCACGATAGAGAGGAAAAGAAGTGGAAATTTCAGGGGGAAAAATCTGAGAGTAATGTTAGCAATTTACAGGAAAGAGGCCCATACAGAGACTGGGGGAAAGAAGGAAAAAGGGAAACAGTCTCAACAAGGAGGGGAACACTTTCTGCTAGCCCCAAATCAGTGTACCTAAGAGATGAGTCATCTCAAGCAAGAATGTCCAACATTGCTACTTAATGAAAAGAAGGAAGTCTTTGTGATGGAGTCAGAGGAAGTTTCAGACTGATGAGGTCATGAGTCTCTGTCTCTTGACCCCAAAGAACCCATGTTAGCTGCAAATATAGGTGAACACCCATTAAGCTCCTAGTGGACAGGGGAACAAATGTAGCTGAAGTTACACATCTAGTAGCCCCACTTTTAGATAAAAAGATAAATATACAAGGGTGACCGGTCAGACCTCTACTTATTCTTTCTGTGAACCACAATGGGTTCAGCTTGGGAGACAAGTAAGTAATCATCCTTTCATACTTATGCCCCTCCTGGGCCAAGACCTTCATTTCGAACTATGTGCTAAGATATCTTTTGTCCCCTCAGAATCTATTTTATCTCCTGGGAAAGAGCCCTCACTAAAGGCCCATGTGTTGACCATCACTTTTTCTACAGAAGAGGAATATCACCTCTTGGATTCAGAAGCATAGGGACCAGCACCTGGATATCCCGTCCTCCCTCCACTGATTCAGCATTTTCTCTTGGTTTGGGGAGAGGACAACGCCACCAGGCTTTGTGGCACATGTGCTCCCAGGGGTGGTGGAGTTGGTGGTACATGCAAGGACAATGCATCTGATATATTACCCAATGACCATGGAGGTTTGAAAGGGAAGCAAACTCTATGCACCAAGATATTGGAGGAAGGAATACTAAGAGAGTATCAGTCTCCACGTAATACACCTTTTCTGCCAGTCTGAAAGGCTAGGAACAATGATTATAGGCCAGTCCAAACTTTACAAGCTATAAATTATTTGGTTATTGGGCCCAGGGTTTAGCTCAGCAGCATAAGTGTCTGATTTTTGTTTTTGTTTTTGTTTTTGTTTTGTTGTTATTTCTTTTGCTTTGTACCAGGAATTGAACTCACAACCTTGCACTTGCCAGGTAGGCACTTAGGCCACTAAGCTAAATCACCAGCAATTTTTTTTTGTACCAGGGATTGAACTCACAACCTCACTCTTGTCAGGCAAGTGCTTATGCCACTGAGCTAAATCCCTTTCCTGGCATAAGTGTCTGCTTAATGCAAGGTCATGAGTTCGATCCCTGGCACAAACAAAAAAAAATTATTTTGTTATCATCCTTCACCTTATGGCCCCAAACCCTTATACCTTGCTCAGTTTGCTTCCTCATGCACAAATTTGGCATACTGTATTAAATTTCAAAGATGCCTTCTTTTGCAGTTCTTTGTCTGTGGGATCCAAAGAAACATTTGCCTTTGAGTGGAGATATAAGTGTCAACTAACTTGGGCAAGTATCCCACAGGGATTTAAGAATTCTCTGACAATATACAGGGAAGCTTTGTCCAAGGACTTGCCTCATTTTAGTCAAGAAAATTCTGAAATTTCTCTATTGCAGTATGTTGATGACATGCGTCTAGCTTCTGAGACACAGTAGCTATGACAAAAAAGAACAGAGAAGTTTTTAGGATTGCTCCAGTATAAGGGCTATCAAGTACCTCAGAAAAAGGCTCACATTTGTGCATGAATTATAAAATTTTGAGGATTTATGTTAAATGTTGGGACATGTTCTTTGTCAAACGCTCACACACAGGCCATTCAAGGCCTAAGAGAACCAGTAACCAAAAAGGACTTGAGGAAATTTCTAGGAACAGTTTGATAATATGGTGTTTGGGGTCCTAATTTTGCAGCCATTGTAAAACCCCTGTATGAGGCTTTGAAAGTAAGCAACAGTCCCTCCCTGGAGTGGAGTCCCAAATATCAAGCAGTTTTTGAAACCTTGAGGAGAAATTGGTAAGTGCTGCTGACCAGCACTGCCAGATGTTGCCAAGCCTTTCCAGCTCTTTGTCCATGAAAAAGAAGGTGCTGTTCAGGAAGTCCTGACTCAAACCCTGGGGCCTTGAAAGCACCCCATGGCATATTTTTCTAAGGAGTTAGGTCCTGTGGCAGCTGGATGGTCCCTGTGCCTGTGTTCTACTGTCACTGCCACTAAGATATCACTGCCGTCTTAGTAAAGGAAGCAGACAAATTAACTCTGGGACAAAAGTCAAATATATTGGTTGCCCATGCAGTTGAGATGCTACTGTGAGGTCCTGGTGGTAAGTGGCTACCAGGAACTAGGCTGGCTCAGTATCAAGGAACTCTTTTGGAGAGTCCCAGACTAATAATTAAAACTGTAGTCTATTAATCCAGCCTCTTAACCCTATCCCTTTCTGCCCACATTCTTGGAACTTCCTGAACATGATGTCACATAGGAGATTGAGATGGTGTACTCAGATTGACAATACCTTCAAAATGTTCCTCCTACTCAGCTTGACAATACCTTCAAAATGTTCCTCTCTAGGACCCAGACATGACCCTGTTCTCAGAAGGCAGCAGCATGGTAATCAATGGGGTTTGGAAGGCAGGAGGTGCAGTTGTCACCCTTGAACAGACTGCCTGATCAGAAGCTTTGCCTTCTGGGACATTGGCACAATGTGCTGAATTGATTGCTCTCACCTGGGTCTTGGAGGTAGGAAAAGACAGGTGGGTAAATGTTGCACCAACTCTCACTACAACTTTGCAACGCTACTTGTGTATGGCACCATCCACCAGGAGAGAGGCCTCCTGACTGCAGGAGGAGAGGATATTAAAAAACTCCAAGAGACATTGAGTCTATTACAGGCTGTTTGGTTGCCTTCCAAAGTAGTGATGCATTGTCTAACACACTAAAATAATGAGTCCGTAGAAGCCCAAGGAAAGTGAGTGGTCAACCTGGCCACTAAGCAAGCTGCTATGAGTCTCTTATGACTCATGTCTTGGTGGCCCTCCCACTCAAGCCACCCAAGTATTCAGAAAAGGAGCTGTTATGGGATGAAGTTAAAGAAGCCACTGAGGAAAATGTGTGGCAAGTTTGGTGTGGACAAAGTTTTCATTCCTGCCATTTTGGGACTTCTTGCAATATAAGACTTACAAAGTGCACCCATTTGTGAAAAATGACTATGACACACTTTCTTAACTGTCATTTCTTTGTGCCAAGACTTTGGGCTTTGCATGCTTCCATGGTGACAAAATGTATAGCCTGCACCAACAACAATCCAGTCTCACAGCCTGAGCAACAACCAGGTGTCCAGACATGAGGGTCTCTTCCACTTGAAGATGTTGAAATATCCTTTACTGAAATCAAACCTACAAACAGAAACAAGAAGTATTCATTGGTGTTCATCTGCATTATTCTGTCTGAGTAGAGGTTCTCCCCACTAGGATTGAGACATCTAGGGAAGTAGAGCCCTAATAGAGTTGTTTATACCTTGGTGGCCTCCCATAATGATGGGTTCAGATAATGGCTCTACTTTTGTAGGTCTAGTAGTCCAGGGTGTCTCAACACCCTTAGAACTTAAATGGAAGCTACATACAGCCTGTTAACCTCAGAGTTTGGGTAAAATGGAACAACAAAACCAAACTCTAAAGAATACCTTGGTGAAACTTTGCCAAGACACTGGAGTAAAATGGGTCATGTTGCTTCCCATTTCTCTTCTCCAATAACACTGCACTCTGTACTGGGGTGTACTGTACTCTTTTTGCTATAGTGTTTGGGTGGCCTCCCCCACTTGTGCCTACACCAGAAGGATTGTAGGAAATTGGAACTTTGGACTTGCACCAACAAATGAAAGTATTGCCTTGGGCATTAAAACGTCTCCACCAAACTGTGTTACAATGTCATCCTATCCTGATTCAAACCCCCGTTCATTCCTTCAAACATGGGGTAAAGTGTTAGTTAAAATCTGGGAGGAGGAACCTCTGCAACCAAGGTGGGAGGGCCTCCAAGAAGTAACTTAGACCACACTCACTGCTTTAAAAATTAGAGGTTATGCTCCATGGACTCATCACTCCACAGTCAAGAAGTGGACTCCTGAGGAACCAACAACCCCACCACCCGCACTGGAGACCTGGTCAATGTGATGCTCCCAGAGACTTCAACAAAAGCTGACTGTGACCAGGCCAGTATCATCACTCCTGCTGCTGTCCTAATTCAAGCTTTCCTGCTACACACCCTGCTGCTGCTACCACCCCAGAGCTGGGAGCCTTTGTCACTCAGTTCACAGTTTGGTCCTCAATGAAAATGGAGGACACATATGCTGCTGTGAAATCACTTGTCTAAAACAGGATTCCATCAATGTCCAGGCAGTCCCCGTAATTGGGAAGATGCTCCCTTGTGACCAACAGCATATCCAGTTTGTTATCCCTGTGTGTAAATTGTGGAATCCTACCTTTCATGACCAGGCCCCTCAGCCTTTTCCGGCATGTGGGATTAAGGTCAGGGCACTTGATGCAGTTGACAATGAGGAGGATATGACATTCTATGGGTTCTACATGGGTCCAAAATTCAAAGGGGAAAATGTAATAATGAGAGGGAGGTATACTGCCCACACTGGAGAGGTGAGACCGTAGGAATTTGGGAGCATTGTTATGACAGAAAAAGTCCCAGCCCACAATCCAGTGCCAGAATTTAATTGGGGGGCTCAAAATGGTAAGCATATACAAGTATATCAGGAAAAACAAGCTGATTATGAAACCAGGTACTTAGCATTTTAATATGCAAGCTAGGGTTGTTGTCAAGGATGTAAATGATCTTGTTTGAGTGTCAGGGATAAGTTGGGGTGTTTGGATGTGGAGGGAAGGCTGTAGAGGGGGAGATCTGGGTTTCTTTGTCTACATATCTAGGAAGGCTATAGTGCCAAAGCAACCAGTTGCTCCTACTCCTGCACTCTCCTGTTAATTGCATTGCCAGGATAAGTCAAAACCAACGATAAAGACCACTGTCACCCCTGCGAAAAGTACTTCATATGATACCTTAGTACTCAGAGTTGTTGGGTGCCCTACTTGACCTGTCAAAGATAGAAGCACAATCAGGCATTTACAAGATGCCCAATGAGACCTCCTGCCTCTTCAACCTATCTAACTCTGAATTAGCTAAGAGCTGCTAGATGTATATAAAGCTGAATCTACCATTCTATGAGGCAGTAACCTCTCCAAAGAAAGTCACCCAGTGAGACACATTGTACTCCAGAAGAAGAAGCCCTGCCTCTAGGAATGATGGAAACTGTTTATAGACACAGGTTTTATATAGGACAGGGCCACAACTGAGTCACATGTGACAACATTGTGCCCCAAGATTTGATCTACTGAGCCCAGAAAGAGACATGGTTTTTCTGTGTAAATGAGTTGCTTAAATGTGTGGATCATAAACAGAAATGATCAGGCATGAGTCCTTGCCTCCTAACTATGTTAATTATCCAGGTAAAAGTCATACAGGGGACCAAAGTTTCCATGTAATTTCTCAGAAACACCAAGTACAAGCCCAAGGCACAGTTGTGGCACCACCAGTATTGATGGGGGCAAGCATAGCAGACCCATGGGCCTAGACAGAGGCACACGGATCCACTCTGAGGGAGGCCACCAGCAGCTCTAGACTAACACAAAGCACACAACAAGACCTGGCTGGGCTGTGGAATATCATCAGGATTCTGCACAGCCAAATAGATTCTCTAGCTGAGTAGTTGTACATAACAGTAAAGGACTCAACCTGCTTTTTATGGAACCAGGAGGACTGTTTGCAGCCCTAGGGGGAGAAAACTGTTTACATGCAAACAGCTCTAGAATCATAACAGAAACTTTACACAAGTTGGACCGGAAGTCTAAGGAAGGGACTAAAAACATCAAAATAGCCAAGGTTGGTATGAACAGATATTCAGTAGGAATCCAGAGCTGACCTCACTGATCACTGGGCTTGCAGGACAAATAATAATCCTAATGTTAGTCTTCACTTTGGGGCCATGTTTAATTAATTGAATAAAAGGTACGATCCAAAACAGTATCAACTGGGTACAAATAATGGTGTTAACAGAAACCACCAAATTTAGGCTCAAATATGACAACAGCCATACAAAGATCTATCTGTGTCCTTGGAAGGAATAATATATCCCTGAGTGGGGAATGTGAAGCAATAGAAGCAACTGTGACTCCATTTCCTTCTAGTCTCCATTTCAGATTATAGTTCAATCCTCAAATCTCCCTCCCTTCTAGTTAGCCATAAATCTCATAAAAGAGAGCCAGGCAGTTGGGCAGGGAAGAGACAATCTTCACACACTGGCCAGAATGAGCATTGCCCACATCTTGTGTGATATGAAGACAAGAGGTGGAGGGAGAAGGTTGTGAAAGTGTCATGTGGTGTTCCAACAAAGTGATGTGGTGTAATGTAGTTGTTATGGTAACCAATAAACTTTTGACCCTATAATCCTGTATAAAAGTTGGGGAGAAGAAGTAAGACTTGTTGTTGAGAGCTTCAGCCCTTCATATCTGGTCAGTCAGCATCAGTTAAACTTGCTTGTTCCTCAAGGCTTCAGCCTTCTGCGAGTGTTGGCTGCTAATCAGTCACAACACTTTGACATAATTATACCTACTCTATTTTCAATTTTTTGATATGGAATGTAGTTTCTCCATTCTTTCTCTTTCAATCAATGCATTTTTCCACCATTTCTCTTTTGTGCTTTTCTGGAGAAGTGATTTCAGTACTTTTTTTTTTTCTTAAAAATAAAATACATTCAGCTTATTAGGTTTTAGTTAGGTTCAGAATTTTTATTTTTAAAGTTATTTTCTGGTTGCTTTAAGTTTTTAAATTTTTTCCTCTATGTTCATCATTGTGATACAATGTTTTCCTGTCTTTATAAATTTCGATACATTTTCCCTTTTATGTAGTAATTGTTTTGCTAATGAATTTTATATTATTGCACATTTTCATGAGTTTTTATTGTTCCTTTACTTCCAGCTATAGGACTTCTCAAGCATTTCTTGCAAGGTTGATCTGACAATAATTAAAATTTTTTCTACCTTGTAAAGATCTTAGTTTTCCTTCAATACTATAATAGTAAGTTTCTTAGACATTGTGTTCTTGAGTAACAGTACTTTTTAAATATTATTTTTATTGCTTTAGTTTATTAGTACATATGCATAGTATATAATGTTTACAACTCCTGTGGGAATTTGGTGCACATAAATTACAATTTCTAATTCCTATCTTTTTCCCTTCCCTCCCCCTCTAATGGTTCTTGGTAACCTTCCTTATTTCTTTTAGTTCATGTTTGTAGTAAACTCTCCATTCTTTCTGGTCCTGTAGGGCTTCTCTTGAGAATACCACTGTTTTGTAATGAGAATTTCTTTATGTGTGATATGATTGCTTTTATCTTTAGGGTTCTAGAATTATTTTTGCATTGATTTTGGATAGATTAATATATCTCAAAGAGGATAGTTTGGGTCAAATATAATTATTTTGAGAGTTTCTCAGACTTAAAATTATGTATTACTTTTAAAAGTGAGTTTTCTATTTTCTCCCTTTATTTTTTCCTTCTGGATTACCAATAAGGTAAGTATTCGTTCACTTAATGCTACCCTGTAAGACTTGTAAGCTTTTTTCTCTTTCTGTCTCATCCTCTTTCTTCCTTCCTGACTTGATTGCTACAAAAACATGTCTTAAATTTCATAAATTTCATCTCAATCCAGCCTGTTGTTGTGGCTCTCAATGGTGCTTTCACTTTACTTAATGCATTTTTCAGCTCCAAGATTTTTTCTTGTGAAGTTTACTTCCCAAATTTTTCACTAATGTTGTGAATGGTTTTTCTAATTTCATTGAATCGGCTGTTTGTATTGCATCTTGCTGATCTCTCATGTTTTTATTTTGACTTTTTAAACAATTTGAAAACAGGCATATTTATTTTGTTCAGTTTGAATTTTTATTACTGCATGTTTGCAAAATATAATGATTACATTCTTTGTGAGGAGTTGGTACATGTGCATAACACATCTTAATTTATTTTCATTCTCTTTCTCTTAACTCCCTCCATCTCTTGACCACCTTCTCATTTGAAAAGCTCTATTTATTTCCTATTATCACATATTTTGCTTTTCATTTATATTTTGAGTTTATTGTATAGCAGAAACCATGTGATATTAATCTTGCATGTCTGATTTGTTTTTCTTAGCACACTGGTTTCAAAGTGGATCAGTTTTCCTACAAATCACTCAAATTTATCCTTCTTAATGGCAGAGTAGTACTTCATTGTGTATAACATATTTTTTAATCTTTCATTTGTTGGTGCACGTATAGGCTGCTTCCATGATTCAGCTATTATGAACTGTTCTGCTATAAACATGGTTGTGCATGTAACACTGTAATATGATAATTTTGTTAGTCAATTTTCTGACTATTCATTTTCTTTTAGGTCTCGTCTACATTTTCTATGAGGACATTTTGTACCTTGAAAGTGTCATGTTACCTTCTGTTTTTCAGGCTCTCCCTTTTTCACACTGATACTTTCTCATCTGCCAGAGGACATGGCTCATTAATAGAATAGCTTTTGTATTACAAAACAAAAGTCTTTCTCTTAGAGATATGTTCTAGGATACCTTTTGAGTAGAACATATTGGGTTTGGCTCTAATTAGATACCATAATATACTATATGGAAGTTTTTCACTTGCAATCAACTTAGCAATGCTTGAAGTTACCTTACTGGGTAAGGTTTTAGGGATTGGTAAGATTTATCCACCAACCCAGCTGAGATACTGTTCTTTCAGACAACATATGTCTACTAGTGCCTTTGAGCATCATGTGCATGACTCTTTGGGTCACCTGTCAGTTTTAAACGGTCATGTAGGAATAGCGTCGTTTTAGTGCATTGGGTAGATTTAGATCACTATTTTCAGCACCAGGGGTGGGGTGTAGTACTTTTCTCAGGGCTGTATAGGTCCTTTTGGAGAGTTTTGGTATTTAAACTGCTCAAGGAAGACTGGTCAGATTTTTCTTGGGAGAGAAGGTAGTTGGGCAGGGCCCACTGGGATGATTTCTGGAAACTTACTGGACTATCATGCTCAGGGTCAGATGCATGACTACTTCCACAGGGCTTTGCCTATGAGGGCGAGTGCAGGGTTCCTTCTTGTAGCTGATAGTGGGTGGGGTATGTCTTCCCAGGTAATCTGAAAATCTGTACAACAAACCCAAGGAACCACGGACTGTTCTAAGTCTTCAGGATTACGTGATCCAAAGGTAAAACCAATGAAGATCCTCAGTAGATAGAAGAGGTCACATCTCAGGCTGAGCTTTCTGCAGGGTAATGAAATGATATGCCATTCTTAAGAGCTCCCTAAACTTAGCTCATGGCACAAGAACTTCATGCATTTCTCGGAGCAAATACTTCAAGTGTCTTTGATATCAGTGGGGACTGCTGGGGATTCCTGCTTAACTTTTCCTTACTTAGCAAATCCTCCTTGGTTCACAGCTGATCTCCACCAAAGAGAGGATGATAGATAAATATGGACTTCATCCCTTACTTTATGAAGCCCAAATGGGTCTTCATGCAAAACAAAACCACCGCCACATTTCTACTGCACTTGCTCACATAGTTCAGTGGGATAGAAATCTTTTTTTGCTAGTCTTTGTTAGAAATGTAGCACATGGGACTCTCTACTCAGTCATTTTTCTGATATCACTCTCTGATGTAAGGTTTTATGTTTACCATATACTTGAATTTTCTGGTAGTTTATTTCCACTAAATATGGTTGATTTGTCTGAGTAAAAGAAAGGATAAGAATATGTTTTGTTAATAGGATGTGATAAAATATTAAATTTATGTGTTAAAAATTAAACAACTCAGGCGCAGCTCTAATCTAGGGTTTTATTCTCTACATCTGTGTATCACCAAGAACAAATTAAACTCATGTATTTGTTAGTTAAAAGAAGCAAAATGGACACAATGGTCAATGAATATTATCTTCATATCTTCATCTCATCTGTTGTTTAGACTCCTTGCAATAATATTTGAGATGAGTCTGAAATTTTAAAAAAAGCTTAGACCTAGTGGCCATTTTCAAAATTTTAAGGTTTGTGACAATGACCATCCTTACTAAACTGCCTTTCTCTTAGTAGGACAGGAGTGTTCTACCCATGAGATAAATTATTTATCCTCTTAAGACCTCCAGGAGTGTGTTAAATAAGGCACTGAGCATACAGATTTAGTTTCATGCTTCCCACAAAATAACTGCAATCAGAATACAATAATAGCTAACTATTCATCCAATATGTTTTAGTCATTATGTAAATAAAGACAAATGACTTTAATTCATATGTCCTTCATATTTTATTTTTAAGAAACTCAAAAATATGGAGAGATTCAAAATGCACTGCAATGAAAAATGACATACTCTTAACCTGTATCTTCTCACCAATATTTTTACTTCATTTCTCAGAAAAAGAAGGGTAGATTGGTGCCTATGTAGGTAGGTAGATAGATTGTGTTTGCTGAACTATTTGAAAAAAGATTGTACACTTGACAAACCTAAATACTTCATCTTGTATCTCTTATGAACCATTATTAAAATTGTTAAGGTGAGAGTATAATTAATTTTATAAAATCATTAACTTGTGAGATTAAATTTGAGCCAAAGCTCAGTGAAAAATAAAAGCTTATAAATCACTTTCTGGATGGATAGAACACTGTGATTTTTAAAAGTCACACACAACCACTTTCTCATTGATTCAACCTTAATCCCATGATGTGTTAGGGGAGAACATGCACTATTGTATTGTCATTGTTTAAATAATAGCAGAGAAAATTAAGCCCCAAAAGGATTGAGTTTGAAACCAACCAGTATGATTTAAAATGCTGGCTCCTTAACTTTGATTTGGTAATTCCCACAGTGAATGGAAGGAAAGATCTCAAGGTTAGACAACTTGCTAAATGTTTAAATCAGCATGAAACTTATTAATTTAGTATCTCTGTACAGTACTGCAGAGGCAGTACAGTTTGTCACCCATCAAAACTGTCAGAAGTTAACAAAGGTAATTGTAACAAATCTAATGAAATTTATTTAAGAAGAGTTTTACATGACATAAGAACCTTGAGAAATGATGACTGAAAGATCCTGGGAAAACTCTTTTAATATTTATGTTCCATGAAGAGTGGAGAATTGTGGAAAAATGTGACTGGATGAGGAATACGATTTGATCGTAACACACCTATGAAGAAATCATCAAAACCTCTCATTTCACATTCTTTTGGGTTCTTTGTGCAGCATTTCCTTTGATGATTTTCAAGGAGGAAGAAAATCAGTGGTTTTTCTGGTTGTCTGGTTTTGGGACAAAAACATTTTTGATTCTTTGACCCAAACTGGGTCAGAGAAATTGTGACAACTAAGGTTTGATGCAAAGGGAAAGTAGGAACAGGAGACAACAATGCAGAACATTAGAGAGAACTTGCTTTGGAGGCATTTAATCTCCTGTGAATTTTTAGATCAAAGTACTTAGCATCTCAAAACACCATACACTGGAATAGCAATTTCTGAGCCCCAAGATTAGGTATTATTTTACTTATTTTAAAGATGATGATCAAAAACTCAGAGCAAACATAGTTTTCTCCCAAGGAATGAAGTGGTAGAACTGATAATTAAAACTTACTCTTGAACTCTAAAAATGAGAATACCTAGATAATATCATTTCTCAGTGTTTCACTTCCTGTAATAAAAAGCAGTCCAAAATTAAGTTAAAAATCAAACTTAAATGGATATCTTTTCCTCCCAGTATTTGATAACATGTGAATGGAAAAAATAAATTTTTCCTGAAAAACAAATTCAAGTCATGGAAGAAAATAGCACTTTGATGCATATTAGTTGAAATATACTAGGTTCATGTCTACAAAATTGATCCTTTAAAGGGTTCTCTTAACATTTCCGTCATCATAGAGTTGATAAAATGTTTAAAAAATAAAAAAGAAAGTAGACACAACTTTGTAATCATGAAATCTGTATAAACATTATATTATTTAACAGAATATTATGGTTCAGTTACAAATGTCATTTTGATATAACTTTGGATAAGGAAAACTCAGAAGAACATAAATGCTTTTTGGAAGCTCTTTTCCATCTTTATATTTTTCTATTTCCTTTCCTAATACTGTGTAACTTCTTGTTATTGTTTAGCATTAATTCCCTAGTTAATACCTTAATAGTAGTATTATCATCACTATATTTTCCAAGAACACATTTGTATTCGTATGAAATCTCCAATTTCTCAAAATATCCACCTCATTAGACAAATTAACTTTTAGGACTGAAACATGTTATTAAGTGGTAAGACATAGATGGCGGGGAATTCTTTGATAATGTGTGAAATCATAGAATTCCAAGCAATTATAAAATACTAAACTGGACTAACTTGCAGGATTTTGTGTGAAAAATAATCCCAGGCCACATTATTTTCTATTTTACTTTAAAAGAAGCTTGTCTCAAGGTCAGACTAAGCCAAACTAGTTCTTGTCAGTGGTCCCTATCCGTGCCTGTGACAGTCACATCCTCTGCATCCCTTCTGTGAAGTGCTAATGAGTGCCTATACTAACTTTCCATACAGTGTGCAAAATCTGATCTTAGACATGATCTATTTGAACAGTCATATAACTCTTCTTGGGAATGTAAACATGGCAGCATTAGTATTATCCCATTATCTTTGATATTCACCTAAAATGAGTCATTACTTTCTTATTTGTTTACTTTCTTAAAATGTTATATCAAATTCTGTAACAGCATAATCCCTATTAAATAAATTTCTCACATCATCAAATAAACATGTTTATAAGTGCTTCTTAGAGATTCTAAAATAGTATCTCACAAGGTGACCACTTACTCTTCTTTAGGCAAATCCACCCTAACATTTTTTTACCTTTTGACTGGAAAAATACTTGATCATGTATAACTGAATTCACTTAGATTCACTAAAATTCGTTCTCTTAAAAGAAGATACAATGATATGTTATGATTTTATATCCTGACGGTATTGAGAAGAAAAGCACGCACTTTCCTATCCCTGATGCCTCCCTCTGTCAAATCAACATCTTGGACTATCTGCACATACTTGGATAGAACAAAGTCCTTCTTTTATTTCTCATTCCCTTCCACATTATGGCTATAATATTCAATCAATTTCAAAATTATCATAACCACAAATATATACAAATGTAACAAATAAATGCTTGTGAAAATAAGTGTCTAAAAGCAGCCATAATTACATTTCAATCTCAGTTATTGGACTTACTAGTTATATATGCTTTATATTCTAAATTTATTCTAAATTCGATAGTTTTTATGTCACCCATCTGTTTTAGTCACCATCTAGATTTCTGACTTATTTTGAGCAGTAAGGCTTGTATAGCTGAAGATGTAATATAAGCCAATCATAAGGATTTAGTATTTAAATAGGTGTGTTATTAAAATCGCATATGTTTTTGAATAAACTTTGTTCAGAACTTCCATACATTTCTTTTCAAGTAGAAAAGAAAAATGTCATTCACTTACAATAAACTGACATACAGGTAACAGATGGCTGTGGGAATTTTTTAGAGTAAAAATGCATTAAGAATGAGGCATATCATCTATTATTTTTCCTTGCTCCCTTTATCACTTTCAGTCTAAACAGAAATGTGATATATAATACAGGAAAATGACCCCCTTTGTGACATTTCTGATGCGACTTTCCAATTTCAACCCCAGGGTTGTTCATTTTCTGAAAACAATGAGACATACTTTAACATTTCAGAACTCTGTGTTTTGGAAATGAATCCTGCAAAAATTCATTAAGCTATTGCATAAATTCTAAAGTTCAGAAATTACCCTATTGCAGTGATAAAAATATTCTGAGAATCAATTTAAAATGTGAACATGTGGTTAATGGTTTTCAGTCTAAAAATCATTCAACAATTAATAACTTTATCTTTTACTAGTTGTTAAGAAAATCCCTGGGTGTCTCTTATGTGTACACAACTGACATCTGTCTTTGTGGTGGAATTTAAAGTGGCCATGAGCTGGGTGTGGTGGAATATTCCTATAATTCTAGCTCACAGGAGGGTGAGGCAGGAGGATTCCTAAGAGTTCAAGGCCAGCCTGAATTGTGTAGTGAAACTGTCTCAAAAAGACAACAATAAATAAATAAAATAAATTTAAAAATAAAAATAAAGTGGCCATGAAAATATTTTTCCAAAATTTTCCTTCCTAGATTGCCTCAGTGAAGACTTTGTTTCCTTTGTCAGTATAACCTAGGAATCCCTACGATTTATTGTATGATCGTCACATACTTAGCACAGAGCTAAGTGTCTTTTTTAATTTAGTTCATAAGTTCTTCTCATTACATAGCTGAGGAACAGAGACATGGGAGATTAAGAAATTGGTTCCAAGTAACACATTTCATGTATTGCACAGTTGGATTTGGAAAGCAGATCAAAGAAAGCAAAACTTCTAGGCATTTTATAGTTTGGATGTTGAGGATTTAAAGTAAAAATTTCATCTATATAATAACAGACAATTAGAATATACTGTAGCTTATTAGTACAAAGTAACAAAGTTTACCAAGGAAATAACAATGTTGGCCAAATTTTAAAATAAATTTCTTATTTATAAATGCTTTTTTCCTTTATATTAGAAGCTAACATAATCATCATTTTCAGAGAAAATGATATTTTTTCATCTTAACGAAGTACATAAACCATAGCATTTCTGATCACTGAGTAAAACTGGAAATTTTTTAGGGTTTCCTACATTGTTTCAGGAAAAATAAGTTAACATTAATGAGTTTTTAATTTCCCATTTAGTAATGCCCCCATTTCTTGGTAAATAACTTTCTCTCAAAAATGCAAGTAAAACCAGAGTGACTGAATCATAAATTTTCAGTAATAATCGATAGGTTTTATTTGTCTCATATCCTATATGTGACAGCCAGTGACCAGACCCTGTTTGATATATCATCTTGATAAAAATAAATCTCTCATGGTAAAGGTGAAATTAGAGAAACCTAGACTAAGCAACCAACCAATCTCCATTTCTATAGTAGGAAACAAGACAACAGAAAAGACAATTTATAAACTACTAGTTTACAGCACCAGGTAGTTAGAACTTTTCAAATATATTACATGCTTATATGTAATTAACTGTATTCACAAATTCACAGTGGCTAATTTTGCATACTCCCTTAAGGGATAAATGGAGGCTTGTGATTATTAGTATCACTCACTGGAGATTTCCCATTAACTCTTTATGGATCGGGCATCTTATCCCACCCACTAAGACTAAAACTAAGACCACTAATTCAAAAAAAAAAAATAGTATACAGAAGATCATCTCTGTCCTCTCAGCTCATCCCAAAATTGTACTTGCCAGACCTCTGAGTTTTCTGCCAATTTTGAATGTTCCACTAGCCATGCCTGTCACTGTATACACCAATAAATAGTGACTGTCACATTCTTGGTCCATCTGGAGGAATTGATTTCCTAGTCATCCATCATACGTCACTAAATTTGTCTCTGTTTCTTATTATCCTCTCACCATACCCTTGATGCAGGCAATCTGGGATCTTTGCTAGATCTCTGAACCAGAGTTGAGGATTATAAAAGATAAACTCATCCTATAAATCTCTGGTTATATAAATACAAAATATAGCAGTAATTATTTGATTTAAAGGTACTTTTAGTGTTGGTTCTGATCTCAAACATATAAAAACTTTATAAAATTTTTTTTGGTTATAAGTGTGCATATTTTTGTGGGTAAAAACATTTTATCAAACATAAGCATTTGATTAAACAGTGTAAAATTTTCCTAAATTTCTCTAATTAATTGTAGTGTTACACTTTTATCAAGGCCATTATAAAATTAGTTGCTGATATTTCAAAAGTAGCATGTTGCAACAAATTCTCATTTCACAGTTGAACTAAAAACTAGAAATGAATAACCTGTGGCCCATGACCAGGCACCCACAAGAGAGATGAATAGTTCTACCATCTGGCGTCCCAATGGAGCCTTCAGAACCAACACTGGACTGTTCTGGGTTTAAACAGCTTAAAGAGAGATAGTGTGCTGGAAAAAAAATAAGAATACACTCACAGCATGAGCAAATCAAGAAAAAAGGAAGACAAAATCATTTCCTTTGAATTTTACAGTAAGAAGTAAGCATACATACGTCTCTGCTTTGAAAACAGGACCGAGTGTACATCAGGAGGAAAACAAGACCTGATCTAAAATTTTTGAACATGGCTGTGCTACTAATGATGCATACAAAATAAGCAAACATCCATTTTCTAGACTCCCCTTGGTTGTTTTTTTAATACAAAACTATTTCTACATATGTATTTGTAAATGAATGCTATTGTTGAGACTCTTCAAGGTATCTTACTCCCTGATGATAAACAAAACCCTTTTGCCTGACCACCATAGTTATGGACAATTTCCGCTCCAATTGTATTTTCTTTCTCTTGCTAGTTACATATCATTTTGCCTGCCTTGTTGTGCTTTTGTCTCATTAAAAGGTGGCGCTACTTAATGGGACAGAAAAACTGCATTTATAAATTATTCTAATCTAGAGAAGATGGACATTCAGCATCTCTCTTGTGTAATTATTCAATTGAATGTGATATTGCAAAATCATTAGCTGCATAAAACAATCAGGTGAACAAGCAATTTCATTGCTAGTCTAAGATTTAAATTTGGTTCAGTGCTAACAAGCAGTATTGCTCCCTGAAAGGACCTTTTGGGACATTGTATGTTCCATGAATGATCAGTGCTGAGGTTAGAAATCATAGTTGAAAGATTGGGAGTTAACCTGTATCACAGAGCCATTAATTATATGAGTGCTTCTGGGTACACAATAAAATCTGTATTTATGTTATTAAAATGTTTATATTGCAAATAGAATAAAATAACATTTCTTGTTCTGGTTATACAAATTTGATAATGATTAATTGATAAATTGTTAATATAGTGAGTTTTAAAATTGTGAAATATTCAATGATCAAAAATCTATCAACTTTTAGTTATAATAAGTATATTAATTTAAACTGATGATCCAATGCACATAATCTCTTTATGTTATGTCAGAGAGTTATAAAACTAAATATCTAATAAAACAAATATAAACTTTAAAAGGATTACTAAAATTCTGAGCATTGATCCAAAGGCCACAAGCATAAACTCAAACACAAAACTGAGACTTTCTGTACACCCAGAATTTAAAAGTCCAAAATGCATTTTAAGAAATGAACAAAAAAGAAGAAAATACAAAAGAATAACACTCTATTTTTCTAGATTAACAATGAAAATGTTAAGTTTTCTAATATCCCAAGAATATTTTTACCTTCAAGAAGTCATAAAAAAATCCCAAAATATAATTTTTTTCTGATATGATATATCTTGATCAAAATATTCCACATTAATTTTTAAAGTTACATACTTTCTTCTATGTCTATTTATTGCAATCTTTTCTATTTTTTTCCTTAGTATGATGAGGTGGTTTCTTGCTTTTCCATTTCTCATAACTTTCAATAATTTTTTTTTTTTTTTTTGCCAGGGATCAAACTCATGACCTTGAGCTTGCCAGGCAGGCACCTATAACGCTGAGCTAAATCCCCAGCCCCTAATAAACCAGTCTATTTTTTTTCCTGGTACCACAAGACTGAACTTGCGGCCACATGCTTGCAAGGCAGGTGCTCATGCCATTGAGCTAAATAAATCCCCAGCCCCTTAATTTCCGTTTTTAATCCTAACTTCTAGTTTGCAATATATTATACACAAAATATAGATTTGTGTTTGGTGCAGTATATCGATTACCTGTGCCTGATTTGCATTTTAAAATTGTCACTGTGCTATGTCCACATTTGTCAGGTTGACATAAAATCTATCATAATCACCAAAACTGGCTCTCTGTATATATACAGTTGGCTTTATTTTCTTTTGTTCCACATTTTACCTCCTTTCCTACTAGTGTTCTTTAGTGTCAAGTTTTCAGATTGCATTTTTGACTGCAATGAGTTTATCAACTTCAAATGAATGTAGATACACATAATATAATATGATCATACAATAAGAAAAATATCCTTTTATGATTTATAGTTGATTAGTGCTTCATCTAATATGAAAATAAAAGTAATCACATGTTTTATATGTTTTTACCATTCTAAAGCAAAATTTGCTAATTTTTTTCCTAAGTAATACATATTTTGTAAATGCCATCTTTAAGTCAACAAACTATGAATACTATTATTCACTTTTACATTCACAGTAAACAAAGAGCATTACTGAAGCCTTATTTTATATGTAAAATGTAGGGGCTGGGGATTTAGCTCAGTGGCATAAGTGCCTGCCTGGCAAGCATGAGGTCATGAGTTCAATCCCCAGTACTGCAAAAAAAAAAAAAAAAAAAAAAAAGAATGTTTACATTTATATGTAGAATGTGTAAGGAGGTATCATAATAGACAGAGTAGGAGGAATAAGGTAATTTACAATAATAAGGACAAAGGGGGAAATATTATGTAAGGATGGATGCTAACATTTAGCTTTAACCAGATTTTTGTCTTTTGGTGTTTGCTCAAATAAAATACCATGCCCTTTGTGAAAATAAACAAAGGGGGAAAATCTTAAAAATAACTGGTATGGCAATCTGAGCAAAAGGATTGATAAAGGGTCCTGTGAAATTACATTAACTTTGCATTTTCATCTCTGCATATTTTCAGTATTTTAAGAGAAGTTTCATTTAATTCTCTGTTCACAACCAACATAGGTACTGGACAGACATTTCATTATAAATTAATACTTTATTCAGTCTTTAGTGTTTGTATGTATGACTCATACATATTTTTCTGATCTATTCAAATGGGGTATACAGTTATTTATCTGGTGTTTTTATATCTAATCCTATCATGGGATATATATATATATATATATCCTGTATATCACAGTATATTCTAGAAGTAATTGCGTATACTCTGGGGCTTTTCCTTAAGAAACCTATAGTGTGGATTTGTAGATGGCATAGTTATTTCAAGGGCTACATATAAAAATATTAAATTTTACTATGATCATCTATATCAAGCTGGGCAAGGTGGCACATGCCCATAAACTGAGCAATCAGGAGGCTGAGGCAGGAGGATCCCTATGAATTTTAAGCCAGCATGGGTTACATAAGCAAATTCAAGGTCAACCTGTTATACATAGTGAGATCCTGTCACAAAAAAAGAAAGAAAAAGAAGAAACAATCTATATCTAAAATATTTCACAGTGTCCTACATAATGAAGGCAGGACAAATAAATATTACATAATAGAAAACACACAATATTATAAACATTTCAAGAAAGGATATAGCATCATTGGCTAGGTTACTATAGGAAGGTTAGAATAATTAAAGCAGGGTATGTTTTAAGCTTGGAAAGATAAAAATGTAGGTAGGTCAAGTGTATAGAATTAGGAGTGTGTATATTGAAATTGTGGATCATTGTGGCAGAAGAGGCTGAGGCCAACATGATTGCTTATAAGAAGCACAGAGAGTATTCAAATTAAAAAATAAAAGAAAAGTAATTATGTAAGGTTGAGGACAATTTGGATATCTATGGGAAAATAAATAATTATTCAGATTATTTAATTTACTGGCCTTCAGTTTTGTCTTATGTGGAAGAAGAGATCTGAAATGTAATGCATAATATATTCTGTTGTCATTGTTGTAAAGCTGTAATTAAGTTCTGGAGGAATTTCAATTACAGAGTAAGAGAGCAACTGCCAGCTGCATAAACAGCTCCCAGTGTCTTGGCGAGGAAGAACTGAGTTCAAGCTGGCAGGAGACAGATGGAGTAGTGCAGGCTGAACAAAACAAAACCCAGGCTCACGGCCAAATCCAACCTCAACAGCGTTAGACCTGATGATGCAGGTTTGTTGGTATTATCCACC
This sequence comes from Hydrochoerus hydrochaeris, assembly GCA_004027455.1. Lineage (NCBI taxonomy): Eukaryota > Metazoa > Chordata > Mammalia > Rodentia > Hydrochaeridae > Hydrochoerus > Hydrochoerus hydrochaeris. The sequence continues at coordinate 308,594 of PVLA01001563.1, read as the reverse complement.
ACCCAGGTGAAAATCCATGGCCACCTTGCTGGGATTGAGCAGCACCACACTGAGCTCTGTCAACTCACTTTGTCTACTAGTGACAGCAGGCTCACAACTTGAAGTGGACATTTTATTTTTGTTATTATTCTCCTGTTTTTCCTTTAGTTTTTTTGTTGTTTTTCTGTTCTGCTCTTGTTTATATTTCATCCTTCCTTCTTTCCTTCTGCCTTCCTCGCCAGTCTCCTAAGTTTGTATAGTTTTCCTTCCCCCTCAGCCTTGCTTCTAATACTTCCTGTTCTTCTATTTCTCTATTTTCCCCCTAAACCATTTTAAATTTTTTCCCCTGGGGTTAAGTCACCATATTGAGGGCATGATTACTGTATATAATTTTCTGGTTTGTTTTAGATTATGTTGTATAGTTACCTATCTAGTTCATTTGGTTAAAGGTAGAAAATCAATAGTTACCATAGTTTGTGATTTTTTTAGACTTTATTTGATGCTACTGTTTGGCTAATTGTACTACTTTATCTAACACGACACAATTGTTCCAATCAGATCTTCTTTCAGGTATGCCCAGAATGATATTGACTGATACCATAAATAATAGTATAGACCAGTACCAAAGACCTGGCATCTAGGTCATATAAGCAACAGCTTCCCATTCCTAATACATTAAAGGGATAGGATCTTGCAAAAACTCAAAGCTCAAAAACCAGCTACACCTGGAAGACATCTCTGAGAACTGGTAATTTCCTGAAGGTTCTTAATACTAGCAAAAAATGTTATTTGCCATAGCAATTTAAAAGCATCAATGCAGAAACTAATCAAAAAATGAGAAAATGTGAAATTAAGATTAAACATCAGACTTCCAGCTCACCTAAGGAAAAAAATGAGTCAATGTTAGGACAGAATACTGGATATAGAAGACACAATTGCATTTAGAAAACATGAAAAGAAAGAGTTCTTAAAATAATATGGGACCAAAACAATCAGTATAACAGGCACTACAGGATGCAGAAAAGAATAAGACATGGTTGATCAGAATTAGTGAAAAAGCAAAGAACCTAAAAAAGCCTGTTCACAAAAGTAATGGTAGAAGACTTTCCAGGAAAAAATAATTTGGCATGCAGATTAGTGAGGGATATTAAACTTCAATTAGCATGATAAAAAAAAAAAAAACTACACCAAGCTATGTGGTAGTCAACATACCAGAAATTCAGCAAAAGGACACAATATTGAACACTGTTAGAGTAAATAAACAACTTACCTATAAATGAAAGACCATCAAAATCACAGGCGACTTTTCAACACAAACCCTCGAGTCAGGGAGGGTTTGAAGTAAAGTATTTCAAGTCCTGAAAGAAAAAAAAAAAAACAACAAAAAAACACAAAGTCCAACTCAGACAGATGCACCCTGCAAAACTGTCTTCTAAACTAATGCAGAAATAAGATACTTCCATGGAAAAGAGCACCTGAGGACATATATGACCACAAACCAAAATTCCCAAATGTTCTGAAGTACACTCTAGAAGAACTAACAAGGACTATAACTACATGAAACTTAACAAAATGAATCCACCAAGCAAAGAAAGTAGGTAAACAGAAGAGTTTTGAAAAAGAGAGTCAACAAAAAAGAAATTACATGAAAAAGGTAAGTAAATATATATCACTTATACCTTCAATTTTAATGGACTCAATTCAGCCATCAAAAGAAACAGACTATCAAAATAGATCTATGAGCATGATCCAACAGTATACTGAATAAAAGAAACACATTTAAGGCAGGTGTGGTAGTATATATCTGTAATTCCAGCAATTGGCACGCTGTGGCAGGAGGATCCTTGCAAGTTTTTAGACCACCCTGAGCTACGAAGTGAGCTCAAGGCCAGCCTGAACTGCATAACAAAACCCTTCTCAAAAAGACAGAAGAAAAGAAAAGAAAAAGATTTAATTCAAAAAAATTTCTTAGACTGAAATTCAAAGAATAAAAATCAATACTCCATGTGACAATAGGCTCAAAAAAGCTGAGTTATCTACTCTCCTTGCAGAAAAACTGGATTTCAAACCAAGACTGATTCCAAAAAGACAAACAAATTCATGTTAAGTGGTCAAAATCTGAAACCTTTTATCTAAAATCGGGAACATGACAAGGATGTCCAATATCATTACTCTTATTTAATACAATCTGGAAATATTACCCTGAGGAAATAGACAAGAAAAAGTAATGAAAGGAATAAGAATAGGGAAGGAAACAGTTAAATTATCATTAGGTGTGGATGACATGATTCTCTACATAGAATATGCCAAAACTCCACCAATAACCTTCTAGATTTGATAAGCAAATTGAGTGATAGAGTGGAAAATAAAGTCAACACTCAAAAATCAATAGCATTCTTTTATACAAATAAAGACACTGAGAGAAAAACTATTTTTAAAAAAATCTTTTACTGTAGCATTGAGAAGAAAAACATAATATTTAGGAATCATTCTAATGAAGGAATTAAAAGAGTTTATGTTGAAAACTACAGTGCTATGAAAAAGGAGATCAAAGAGGGTATCAGAAAATGAAAAATGAAACAATAATTTTTATTCTTGGATAGAAAGAACCAATATAGTGAAAATGGCCATACTTCCAAGATTGTTATATAGTTTTAATGTGATTTCAATCAAAATCATAATATCACATCTCACATAATTAGACAACATAGCTCTAAAATTCATTTGGAAACAGAAGAGACATATAATAGAAACATCAATTCTGGACAACAAACAAGGCAGGAGGCATCATGATTGCAGAGCTGAAAGTACATTAGAAAGGTATTATGATAAAAACTGCATGGTTCTAGCAAAAACTATGATCAATGGAGCCAACTAGAACATGAAAAAACCATTCCAAATACACTCAGCCACCTGATCTTTGAGAAAGGAGTCAAAGATCTTCACTGAAAGAAAGTCTCTTCAATAAATTGTACTGGAAAAATTGTCGACATGCTGAAAATTAATTTGGCTCATATTTTTCACTGAGTAGGATACTAAAATCAAAATGGATCAAACATCTAAATATTAGCATAGAAATATGAACTATGCTGGAAGACAGAACAAGTGGAACTCTTGCTGTCATTGGTATATGCTAAGATTTTATGAACAAAACCCTGATTGCACAGGAAATGTCACAAAGAATCAACAACTGGGATCTTACCTTATTAAAAACATTTTTACAGCAAATAATCCACTAACAGAGTGAAGAGACAATCTACAGCATGGGAAAAATTTTTGCCAGTTTTGCCTCAGACAAAGGATTATTATTTAGAATAAATAAAGAACTAAAAAAAATTGGATCCCCCAAATTTAAAGACCCAATCCAAAAATAGGCATCTAAAATGAATGGATACTTCTCAGGTGAAGAAGTGCAAATGTCAATTAAATATATGGAAAAATGTTGAACATCTTTGATAATTAAAGAACTTCAAATTATAACACTTTTGAGATTCCATCTCCTTACAAAAAGAATGAGTATTATCAGGGAACCTACCAATAAACAGTGCTTTCAAGACTGTGAGGAAAAAGGAACACTTTGATGTGGATATTCTTCAAAAAATTAAAATTAGAGGTTGCACTTGACCTAGCTATTTCCTTTATTGATATCTTTCAAAAGAAATAAAAGCATCACAGCACAGTGGACTATGTGCACTCATGTTTATAGTGGCACAGTTGGAATAGCTAAATCTTGGAAACAGCCAAATGCCCATCAATCAATGAATGCATAAAGGAGATATGCTTTTAAAAACTACAATGGAGTACTACACTGTCATAAAGAATGATATACTTGATACATTCCTAGCTAAATGGATGCACTTTAAGAGCATACTCTTGGCTCCAGGGCGAGAACCATCAGTGCTTACTGAGATCCACGCCATGTTGGAACATGGGGCACCGGGAAAACAAGCAGCCAGCTCTCTGCTCTGGTAAGTGGCTGTGGCCTGTCAAGCCACGGCTGCTACAAGGTGAGAACCATCAGTGTTTCCTGAGGTCCGTGCCATGTTGGAACTTGGGGATCTAGGAAAACAAGCAGCCAGCTCGCAGCTCTGGTAGGTGGCTGTGAGCCTACCAGCAAGTGGGCTAAGAATCAAACATCCATATCACACCCCACCCCCGTGAGAGCCAGAGATCCAAGCATCTCTTGTGAGTTTGATTATATGCAATATAGTAATTTAGGGGGATTTCCTTCTGCCATTTCTCTGAATGCAAATATTTTTATCACTGTTTTGCTCTGTTCTGATTAATGGTATTCTATTCAATATTATGTTTTTATAATTTCTGTATTTCCTTCGATTTTACTGTACCTGATTGAAAGAACAACTATTGTGAAGAAAATGAGATATACTATTGTACGTATTACTGTTATTCACTTTTCATGCTTTAATTTTGTAACTGGAACAACTATATAAGACAATATGTAATTTATCAACTAGTGAAAAAAAGAGCATGCTCTTAATTGAAATCAATTGGACACACATGGTTAAATACTGGATTGTTTCTTTGGTATAAGAAACAGAAAGTGTAAATAAGAACCAAAATATATAATAGATATTGGGAAATGGGAAGAAAAAAAATAGTCAAATGAGAAAGAGAATGAGGGAGGGAGGCAAGGGAAATGGAAGAAGGACAAGAAATAAAAGAATATCACAGGAAAAATTGGGAACAATTTTGTAAAGAAGAAGAAATGGGGATTGAAAAGAGAGGAGGGAATGGGAAGAAGAGAAGCAAGAGGTATGTAGATGTCGGATTCCCTAGGGTGACTGCTATCACTGTGTGTACCTAAAACGTACCAGTAATAAAGATGGAAAACAAATTATTCTGTCAGTGTTAAAAATGAAAAAAAAAACATATTTCAGTGTTTTAAACATGAGTTGGTGCTATGCAGTCTACTTACAGATTTTGAGTCTTGTCAGTCAAGCGTTAAAGCCTAGGGAGGTCTCTTTGTGAGGACGATATACATAAGCTTAAAAATCATTCAAAATTCTTTTTTTTGTCATGAGAGAAAAACACATCCTACAACATAAACATAGTTTTGTCCATAATTTTATTTTATCTTTTTTTTTTTGGTTTTTTGGGGGGCATAATTTTACATCTGAGTGAAAAAATATTCTAACAGTGTATCTAGTTAACTAAATAAAAAGACAATAACTTACTTTATTTTAAATGCCTACAATTTAATAAGTAATTATTTCATTTTATATAATGGAATTCATGAACTTAATTATGGATTTTAAAGGGAAATATGTATATATATATATATATATATATATATATATATATGACATTACAGCAAATTAAAAAGTGAGATAGGAATACTAGGTTAAAAACCAGAACTTGTCCACATTTTTTATAATTCTTATTTCATACCATTTTCAAGCATTCTGCTTTAAAATATATTTCCTCTTTTACTATTTTCTTGACATATTTTATTGAATTATATTGCTATAAAAACTGTAATCCAGCTGATCTAGAATGCAGGTGAGAGAATCAGTACTCATTAAAATGAATGGACTTACTGGAGAGAAGAAATTATTCAGTGGCAAAATGATACCTTTCATGTGCTTTCATTTCTGGAAATATTTTTGAAATTCTATGCTTCTACAACTACAATAAGATTTCCATGTTGGGGACATGGAGAACTGTTCAAATCAGAAGTGCATTAATGGAATTACGTGACTGCCTAGTATTTTACTATTCATTTGCCACCGATCTCTGTAATACTGGAGCAGGATTGTTGCAAAAATTTGACGAAGTTCTTTATTTACATGAAGCTCCAGATTCAAATTCTATCATTGCAAAAAAACTAAAATAGTATTCAGAGGATAAATGATGAATGAAACTGCTTGATTAAAAAATTAAAAACCTATCATGTGATCATTAATTTTGTGAGATACACTTCCAGTAAAATATCGAAATTACGCTCCACAGCCTCAGAGAGAGCTTTGCTTTCATAGCTCTGTGAACCATGAGTATTGGCCCATGAGGATTTGTTCCAGCTCTAAACTCAGACATAGAGATCGCCAGGGTTCAGATCAGTTCACTTCATATTCTCTCAAATCCTGTCAATGTAAATGGCTTCTAAACTATAAAATTCATCTTTAACTCCTGTCAGTCATAGCACAAATAAGAGAAATCGGAAAGGTTAGACTTTTATCGTCTGGCATCTGAGAGAACAGTCTTACTAAATTTACCTCAGAAGAATAAGCGACTTTCATGTGTCAGAATGTGTTGGTTCTAAGCATGCTTCTTCATGCCAGGTGCCTCCTGGGTAATACTAGGGAAAAACACTTGAGTTTCAAGTGAATTTTCATTGCCTTCCTGTGTGAAAACAGGATAAATAGATACTTGTGTCAAGCTTTCTTTGAAAGATTCCAAAAGGAAAACCCACATTTTGAGAATTTAAAATAATTTTCTTGAGGAAGTCATTTCTGCTCAGTTACTTTTTTTCTGATATATAAACCACCTTTAAGAAAAACATTCAAGAGTTACATGTGAAATGTAGTATTTTTATTACTTTACAAGAAGAAAATCATTATTGCATAGATTCCTGGGAAGATTAACTGTGATATCATGAGGTACATTTTAAGTAGTGGGATCTTGCCTGGTGTTGACAACCAAAATCCTGGGCCCAGGTCTTCTTCATCTTGTCTTCCAAGTAGCTAGAACAATAAGTGTAAAACTTATATGTCACTCATCCTCTTCCTGTTCATAACTCTGTCTCCAAGGCAAGACATAGAATCTAGAAATTCTTTTCCCTAAATAAACAATCATAGAAAATCTAACTTTTCCCACCTTTCTGTGTTAGAGCTGGCCATAAAGAAATTATTACATACCCCTTTCAGAAAAGGTCTTTCCTTATAATCAGAAGGTAGGAAGGCTACACAGAGAGGCTATAAAGAATCCCAACAGACAGGCCATGCTGGATCCCGCTCACTAGTCTGGCATGATGAGATTGTTTATTTGCTGTATCATTACATATCTATGTGATTATCTGTACTTTAATAATGCTTCTGCAATAATGATTCTATAAAATCTCCGAAAAAGAATTTAAGAGCTTTTTAATAGATGAACTTGAAAAGATTTTTAGAGGGTAGAGTATCCTGAGAGAACATAAGATGTCCACTGCCCTTTCTTCATACTTCTTCCTAAATATCTCTTCATCTACATCTGTGCAACACCCTTTATAATTAGCAAGTGAACATAAAGGTTTCCCTAAGTTTGTGAGACATGCAAGCAAATTAATCAAACCTAAGGAGGATTAGTATCTGGCTGGATAGAACAGGTAAAACAACATAGAGCTGGAAATTGGTATTAGCAATGACAGGTGAGTGGCAATATAGACACCTCACCTTTAGAATATGGTGCCATATGCTAACTCTAGATACTGTCAGACTTGAGTTAAAGTAGCAGGCACTCAGGGGTGTCCACGGCAGAACTGACCACTTGCTAGTATGTAACTACTTGTTTGGTATGTGGCTCCATGAACACCTGGTGTCAGAAGAGATCTGTGTTATTAAGGGTAAAGGTTGAGTTTTAGTGAAATTTTATCTTTCTATATACAAAATATTAATGAAGTAGTGTTTACATTATTTCATGTATGCATTCAAAATATCAAAAATTTTTAAAGCTCTTTAGACAGTCTGTTAAAATACTAGCTTCTCCAAAATTTGAAATCCAGGTACTGCACTATGGCCACATGAGAAGGAGGAGGGACGTGAGTCTCTGGGAGTCATCGTGGATGTGAAAATTGGAGCTCATAGGGAGAGTGAAGAGAGAGATTTCAACACGTAAGTGAGAAGTGGCAGCAGTGGTTTCCCCTTGAGCCTTGGCTCATAAGGTGGGACAGGTGTGCAAAAGTGTAGACACATGGTGACTACTGGAGACCCAAGAGACCTCCAAGGAGAAATGTACAAGTGGAATGAAGCACTGGATGCTGTGGACTGCAGTGGATGGTGAGTGATTCCCGTTCAGCCCAATCCTATTTGAGCATCACAAGAAGAGCATAATTGGCCAGTCACCATTCTGAAAAGGGACCAACTGATCTTAGAACTCAGAGCAGTGACAGGTTGACTCCATCTAGGCCCTCTCCATGTCCGATGAGGTGCAGCCCTGTGAGACTTCCAAGGTCAGGGAGGCCAGTTCATGTGGGCAGGATGCACCCTGAGTGTTGTAGGTTGGTCAGCTCTGCTCCCAGTCTCACAGCCAGAAACCTGAACCAGCCTAAACTTCACTGGAGCTGAAGACACAGGAGTACTGGGATTGCGTACCACTCCACCATAATTCTCCTGAGGACTTGCTGGGCTCATCCATCGTGGATCTGGACTCGCCTTTTTATCATAGCAGAGGCAGGCACCGAAGTGGACATTTGCTTCTTTCACTTTTTTCTTCTCCTTTTCATGATACATTTTTCTTCTTTTCATATGAGTGCAAACATTGTTTCTAGTTTTTGTTGCTGATGCTAATCTTCATCATTCTGCCTTGCTTCTCACTTAGTTCTTTTCATCTATTTCTCCTCAAGCCCTTTTAAATATTCTTCTCTGATGTCAAAATCACCATATGGACAGAATATTTTACTAAACACACTTTTATTGGGTTTTTTCTTATGTCCTGTTATATAGCCACAAATGCTGTTCACATGGTAAAAAATTGGCAAATCAACAGTTACCACAGTTTGTTATTTTCCAGGTTGTGTTTGATGCTATTATTATTATTATTACTGACTGTACTATTTTAGCCAAAGTGACACTACTGACCTAGTCAGATTTTCTTCATCATATGCCAAGAGTGAGATTGTGAGAGTCATAAGCAATATTGTAGGTCAGTGCCAAAGAACCAGGAACTAGGCCAAATAGGCAGTGACTTCTCATCCCCAATAGAGTGAAGAGGTAGGTTCTTGCAACAAACTCAAAATCCAAAAGCCAACTACCCTTGGAAGACATTGCTGAGAAGTAATCATTTCCTAAATGTTCTCAACACTAATAATAAAGCTACATACCTTAACCAATGAATAAGCTTCAAAACAGAATTTAACCTAAACACAAATTTAGAAAATAGGAAGACACAGAAACAAGATGCAACCCCAGACTTTTCAGTTTACCAAAAGCAAAGGCAGAGGGCAATGAGGTGGGACAATATGATAGCTCAATATATAGACTCTTTGAAGTGGTAACAGTGGAAATAACAAAGCTGATGAATGAGGCTTGAGAAAAAAAATTAAACCAGAAGTGATTCCTCAGATGTAATGACCACAAAGAAAGACTTGATTAGTGACTCTAGAGCAGACACAGATTAAAAAAATAATAGAAGACCTAGGCAAAATGAGAAAACTGTGAATGCACAACATAGAAAGAAGTAGAATCTGTAAAACAGATGCAATCAGGAATCACAGAAATTAAAAATTCTATTGAACTATACACAGTAGAATCTAACAACGTAAAGACAGAATATCATACCTAGCAGACATAAAGTCAGTGTTGTTCACCATATATGTTCTCCTCCAAGACACCTAGAGTATAGAAGCAGCATGATGACAAGACAATCAAGAAGAAAGTATGAAGAAAGTAACAATAGGTATGAACACTTGAAGAGGTTTGGGGAATGAAACTTACTGATTTAATCTCCTTACATGATATCAGTCTGTTTATATTTTCTACTTCTTAATCACTCAGTCTACATAGATTGAAAATGTCTAGGAATTTACTCCTTTCTTCTATGGAGTTTCAGTGGATCATATTTAGAGGAGACAACATTAAGAGGCAAAAATTGAATGCATACTATTTACACACACAAATGCCACTTTTCTGGATGGACATAAGTCTAAGGAGATAAAGCACAATGGGAACCTTTACACACTGTCTGCAGGCAGGCTGATGTGCTAAGGGAAGACAACCAGGTGCCAGTTGACGCTATCACCTCTTACCCATCAGAAACGTCGCAGATATTTACACTGCATTTTACATTTGACTTCCACTTTCTACATCATTCTTATATGTGTCTTGGCACTGATCTGCTCATCTTTAAAGATATTTTTACTGACGTTTACTGTCAAACCTCACACCATTATTTCTATGCACAAATACACATAATTATGTATGTATGTTCATATAGATTTATATAGATAGATATGTGTATATATATGCATATATACAAACTTGTCTTTCCATATGTATGAGATGTGAACAAAAATATAATGGGTTTTAAAGTTAAAAATTATTACAGTAAAAAAACACATGACCATTAAATCTTCCTCAAAAGATTTTCTCATTTTGGACCCACACCATGTTCTTTCCACTTTCTGAATCAGTTTTGGTAAAAATGCTCTTTTGTGAGTGTCATTAGCTGCACTATTGTAGTTATCATAATGCCCTAGATTGATTCAAACGTTTATGGCAATTTTGGTCAGACAAATATATTATACCATATCGTCATTTATCTCACTAGATCTGGCATCATGTGACTTCTAGCTCTTCAACAAGTTCAAAATGACCAGAAAAGATAAATGTTTACTGAAACCATTCAATGTATCAAGACAACTAGGACAGAGCAACTGAATACACTCACCAGAGAGGCTTCAGGAAATGGCAAGGACAATGGCATAGATTTTTTTCAAAGAAAAGGGGATGATTTGGTAGGGTTTAATGACAATATATCTCTAATAATGGCATTGTGTAACGATCACTTCTAATTTAAACATTCATGTTTTTTATTATGATGCACACACACAATTATTTACCCAAGCTATATCCATAATTCACTTTTGTCATGGTTATCATTCATCAAGTAATAATGAAAAAAGGACCAAAACGGCAATATTAATATAATACGGTTGCTAAAATACAGTCAGTCATTACTAGTTTCTCTAGTTATGTTTTATGAACTCACCAGGAATACTGAACTCCCAAAACTAAATCATTATTCCTGGTTGCAAATGCAGCTTATAGCGGCTTTACTTATGATTTCTTCACTGTACTATGGTAAAAAGCAGTGTACATTTAGTAAAAAAAAAATACTTTTAAATTTAAATTTTCTTTGTTCCCAGACTAGTAGTAAACAATACGATACTCTCTTGGGATAATGCAAAAAAAAGCATAGACTCAGAGTTCTCAGTCATCCAGGTGATTACAGAGGAAAACAACTTGTGCCTTATCGCATACTGTGTTGTTAGATTACGATGTTTGATACGTTAGCAGTAAGAAATTTATTTTTGAATTATGATATTTTCAAAACCATACACTAAGGGGACTAGCATCTGTATACTCATGTTAGGGTCCTACTATCCTCTGGTGTCAACATTTTCAATGACCAATCAGAGGATAATTTTATCATATGTATTTCTGTTTTTAAAATTCTTATTTGTTATACATACATGTATGAAACTCATGGTCAGCAGCACTGTTATATAGAAACAAAATTTATTAGACACTTTTCTCCATAAAGTCATACATTTCTTCTGTTGAGAACATTAACATTATATTTAATGGATATTTTAAATAAAAAATAACAAATAAAAACTACAAAAATTGTTACACTAAGTAGACCAGTTAAAGTATATTTGTGGAGTTATAAATATAGACATAGAGTGATTTTTATCTTAGTTTAAAACTTGTACACATTATGACTGAAATATATCTAAAAATGATTAAAAGTGCACTGTGAATATTAATTTTTGGGTTATGCATAAATTTTAGTTTGGAGAAAATCTTAAAAATAGAGTCCATGAATAATGAGGATGAGTTTTATAGAAGGTATGCAAGAGGAAACATCCATAATTTCATTTTCTTATATTAAATTTCCAGAAGAAGTTCTATTGCTCTTTTGTGAGGTAAGTTGCCCAATAAGAATAAAAGAAAAAATATCATAGCAGTGATAATTGGTCCTGTATCAAATTATATAGAAAAGTCATTTGGAGAAAGAATTTAAGAAAACAGAGCCAGTTCCGTGACATAAGAGCACTAATGGATCAAGCACCCTGATTACTTTCTTAAAAAGAGGATATAATATTTTAGACTATTATGCACACCTGTATTAATGGTGATCAAAATTGTTGAAAAAAAAAAACTAAGCCATGTTAATTTACCAGGCTTTTGTCACTATTTTTTTCTATAACATGCCACCACATTATTGCTACACTATCAAATAGATCCATTGATGTTACCATTTTTAATTGGTGTCTATGACATTTCTGTATGTCATAGTAGAAAACTGCAAAACATTTTAACCATTCTTAGTCCATAAACTTCAAGTATCTGAATGCTTAATGTCAAGTACCATGAAAAATTAATAATTTTTTCCTTAAATGTGGTGACGTTTGCATACTTATATGAGATTATTACATCAGAGTTCTAGATCCTAAATCTTAACACTGTATTTGTGGTTATCCGTTCGATTCTGAGAACTGCTCTGATCAGCTACACAGTGCTTCAATTATTTCCAGTCATTCTCAAGAGGCTGCTGTCACTTGATCCAACAGTAGAACCTATAGTGTAGTCTCCCTTCCTGACATTACATTTAATATTAGCAGTTACCTGAGATTCTTCACTGTTACTTACTGTTCATCATTAGGAAACCTTAATTTATCCAGGGTCTTCAATTCTTATAATATTTTGATGAAAGACTAGTATCACTGTTGCAAACTAAACTTAGCTAACCTTATGTTAACCAATGCTCAACTTTCACCTAAGGAAAAACCCTGGGCTGGAGATTTAGCTCAGTGGCATAAATGCCTACCTGGAAAGTGCAAGGTCATGAATTTGATCCCTGGTATCAAAACAAAACAAAATAAAATCCTAAAACAGAAAAGAATTGCTTATATATTATATATTATATGTATAACTTTTGAGCTTTGTACTGTGGTTCCAAATAATAAAAGTCCATCCATTCTGGCTGATCTTTCTATTGGTAGAACCAGGGATTATTGTATAGCATAGGAATTTGGGAACTCTTGAAATCTGTTTGATTTCAATAACTCCCTAACACCTTATAAAGCCATCTTTTCATGGTAATCTTTCTTTTTTATTTTTGCTATCTAACATCTTCTCCTAAATGTGTGCATTCAAATATCCATCTAAGTTTTGTTAGTAGCACCCTAGCCCTATAAATTATTGAGATCTAATATATGCAAATGATGTGTTTCTCATAAGTATTTGCTTAATCTGATTAGTACTTTTTCATTTGTGGAATCGAATATTACATTTATAGGACCAACAGTGTATCAGATTCTCCACTCTTTCATTGCTGCAATTTACTGTTTCATCCTTAATGTCTCATTTTCTGACCAAATCCTGTGCTTGTCATCAATAATAATAATGCAGCAAGTGCCAGAGTTTTCCTAATGTGGTCCACAAATAGTTTTCTAGAGACAGTAGGAGATTATATATCTAAAAGACATAATGCAAAATGCCATAACACCAAATTTTGACAACCTTTAATGATCAAAATTTATGGAGCCTAAAATTTCTGTGTCACAATCATTAAATGTCAAAATTTTAAAAACTTCATTCCCATTGAGGTTATATAAAAGAGTTAGGGATCAGACCATTTACAGTGGTAAGAACAATAGCTAATTGTTTTGAAATGAGAGAATATTCTTAGAGGCTTAATAGCAATGTGTCTTTTAATTTAATTGTTTTAATTATTGAAAGATTCACTATATATTTGAACCATACTTCATAAAATTAATGCCTTTTTGAATGCAAAACTCCTAGTACTTATCTTCTCATTTATGTGTTGAGCATATGAAGAAGTGGAATATTTTATAAATACTTATTTCAAAATTTAGTGAACTTTGTGTAAGAAAATGTTTTGTAATTAATCATCTACAATAATGTTCAGTTTGGAATTATGTAGTATCTTAGTTGCTTTTCTCATCTAGATACAATACCTGTTACCCAAAGTTAGTGAAAAAGAGCTTTACTTTAGCTCATTCTTTATGAGGTTTTAGTCCACAGCTGGCCATCTCCAAGGCTGGACAGTATGGCATAGGTGCATCATAGAAGAAAAATATTCCATAGCAAAGCATCCAGAAACCAGCAAGCAGCCAGACTCCCATTTATTTTTATTGTATTCAGACTGCAATGTCATTGGATGGTACCACTCATATCCAGGGTGGGTCTTTTCATTATGTATTTTCAGCATTATGCTAATTCGTGAATTAATGTAGTTATCATTCAGCCTTAATCTATATGCACACATCTTAATTCTGGCCACCTCCAAAAATCTCCACCTTATTAGCATGCTAGGCTTTAAAGGACATCTAGACACAAGCCATAAAATTGCACTCCTGGCATCCAAAACATTGAAGCACATCCCTTTGTGCAAAATTCATTTACCCATCTGTAATTGATGCCAAAGTCCTAACAGATTCAGCATTATTGAACAGCTCAGGTTAAAATACTCCTCTGTGATTCAAGACAAACTCTTAGCTGAAACTTCCTATAAAAGTAAAAAGAAAGTTAAATACTTACAACATACAATAGCAAAAGATAAAGATTCCCATAGGGGACAAAAAGGAAATCGGGCCAAAAGAAGACTAAAATACAGCAGGCCAAACATTACGTCCCATAGATCCATGTCCCGAGCCCATTGTAATCTGTAGCAATATGTGCACTCCAAAGGGCTTATGTGGCTCCACCTCTATGTCATGGAAGTGGTTGTAGCCCTCGTGGTTTCTCCCTTGGGATATTTTTGGTCACTCTTTGTGGCTTTTCTTGCATGACCCATATTACTGATTTCTCTAACTTTCTGTGGTTTCTACTACACTATTGGTTTTGTGCTTACAGGCTCACACACTGGTTTCCTCAGAAGCACAGTACCTGGCCTCTCAAGCCTTCTTCTGAAATCTCGGAAGAAGTCTAACTGACCCCACAACTCTTGCACTCTTCATGTCCCTCGAATCAGCACCATGTGCATGATGGCAACATCTGCTGTCTTCTGGAGCAGTAGCCATGCTTCATCCTCTCTTTCCTGTAGGGATAAAGTGGCTTAATTTCTGAGTGCTGTGAACCAAACTCAGAGGGCCAAATTCTTGAGGCCACCGCCTTTTTTGGAACACAGTGCTTGGGGCGCTCTTCTCAAAGAAAACTCTTTTAACCTTTGCAACTTTGAGACTGAAAGAGTTGTGCTGATTCAGACTATGTTTTCTATCATCCTGTGCCTTTTCAGCAACCAAGTTCTCCTCTGCCGCATCTTTGAAGGCCATAGTTTTATCAGCATTTCCTTTCTGCTCAAACACAAAATTTTTTAAATCATTCTGCTGGGCCATTTCCTCTTGATCTTCATGGTAGAGTTTGCTAAAAGCGCCTAAATTAGCCATGCTACCACCTCAATGTTAAAATGCTTTGAAATTTTTTGGCAAGATTATGGAGTCCACCACACTTAATCACAGTCTCAGGCAAGGTGTTTGGACATGAGCAAAATGCAGAAAATTTTCTGCTGTAGCATAAAACACATGGTGTAGAGGCCAGCTGCCAATACAGTCCTTGTTCTCAAATGGAAAACTCCTGAACCTGGTCATTACCAGTTGCATTTCTATCACTATTCTTGTCTTCTGGGGTCTGACCAGAATCTTCCCTCAAGCTTGGCTCATATTATTCCAGGGATGCTTCTTTAGCCAGCATGTGCAAACCTTTCCAAATTATTTCCACAAGTCAATTTCCAATGCTTCAGCACCACACAGTCATATAGCATAATAGTAACAACCCCATTTCTCTGGTACCAAAATCTATCTTAGTTACTATTCTCATCACTGAGACCCAATACCTGACATTCAGAAATTAAAGGAAGAAAGGTTTGTTTTAGCTCCCACTGGTATGATTTGCAGTACATAGTCAGCTGGCTCCAAGGTGGGCTGGTATGACAGAGGGACATGGCACAGGAGAAACTGTCCATGGCAGGGCCGAATAGAAGCAACAAACAGCAAGCCTCTTCTTGATTCTTTATCTCATCCAGTCTAAAAACTTAATGGTTAGTATCACTTCACTAATCAGTGAACTAATGCAGTAATTATGCAACATTAATCTATATTTACAAACTCTTAAATCCAGCCACTTCTGGCAACCCCATCTTCTGAGCACATAAGCTTTAGGGGTGATATCTAGAAATAAACAACAACAGGTACAATCAAGGTTTCTAAAGGTGAATTACAAGGTATTACTGTTGAAGATTTTGTTCTCCATTGAGCCCAAGCATATGGTCAGTTAAATGAACTAGCCACTCAACTCTGCAACAAATAAATAAATAACAACAGTAACAACAAAACTTTAGTTTAAACATGTATTGTTTGTCTGCCTTGGAATTCTATTTACCTTATGAAATTCCAAGATACTTTAATGGACTGCTGTCACATTTTCCATAAGAAAAAGTGAAGTTACTAGCTGGTGCAAAGATAATTATGTAGAGAAACAGTACCCAAACATTTTAGCACCAATGACTGATTTCATGGAAAGCAGTGTTCTCTCAGATACAGGAGGGTGAAGTGGAGTTGGAATTCGAAGGTGTTGGTTTTATAGTGCTTCTAAGGAGCCAGAGATCTAATTCCTTATGTGAGCAACTCACAATAGGTTTCATGCTTCTATGAGAATCTAACAGGTGAAAGAAGTCAGGTGGTAATGTCAGAAGCTGTGGAAAGGGATTGTAAACACAGATAATCCTTCACTTGCTGGCCCACCATTTAGCTCCCAATGTGCTTACAAGTACTGGCCAGTGGCTCTGGAGTTCTGGACCCCTGAGGTAGAGGGTGCAATCAGGAGATAAGCAGTATTTCCATTCAATTTGTGGATTGTAGATGAGCACATATAGAATTGATTTCCACAAACCCAAAACAACACAGAAGCTGGCACAGAAATGGAAAAATTTTATAGGGGATTCTCACATTGATGTATATGGAATTACAATTCAAAAACTGGAAAGACAGACAGCCACTTAAAAGAGTAAAAATGAACTATTCACTGGGAAAAATGACCTAAAATAAAAATTATCTACTCATAGTGACACAGGACTTCAAATCTTTTTAATGATTGTGAAAAACATCCAGGTTGTTGATCTATGTTATCACACTTATCTAATAGTCTATTCTTGTAATACATATTTCATATCTTGAATTTGTGTTTTTTTGCCCCCAATGGTTTGAGAGTGTAACACTCTCAAACCATTGGGGGCAAAAAAACACAAATTCAAGATATGAAATATGTATTCATATTGTGTGTGTATATATATATATATATACATATATATATATACATATATATAACTTTTGTATAATTTCTAATACATATATATATATGTATGTGTATATATATATATATATACTGTGTGTGTGTATATATATATATATATACATATATATATATGTATGTGTATATATATATATATATACTGTGTGTGTATATATATATATATATACATATATATAATTTTTGCATAATTTCTAATACACTATGTAAAGTCTTTTAGATTCTTCATTCATTGTATACATTTTTTTGCTAGTTTGACACTAAATGTTCACCATCAAATATTGACTGTGTAAACAATGCATGCATATATAGAAACACTGATGCTCTGTCAGAAAATGACAAGGTGTTCTTTTATATATCTACATTTATAAAAGATACAATTTTTCAGCTGTTTTGGAGATTGCACACATGGTGGTGACTCATTATCACTTTTGATGGATCTTGTCAAAAGGCCCACATCCATCATGATATGTCAGATGGCTGCAGTTATCATTGCTGTATCATATAGTCAGGTCATTTTCCAGATTGTAATCTTCTGGGAGGTCAACATTCATGGCATTGGAGATTGTGTCTTTCAGGTTTATAATTCAGACCCATTCACAGGGTAACTAAAAACACCAATCATAAACCTCACCATCTCTGGGGAACTAGCCCATTCTTTTGAATTTGTCCTACCCCCATGCAGCATTTAAGAACCTAGTCTTGTTAATAGTTTGTTTTTTTGACCCAAGGGTGAATGAGGATGAATGACAGAGACATAGAGTCAGTTTAACCTGTGGTCAGCTGAGGGACACTTGCTTCTAATAGGTAGAGGAACCCTGACTTCTAGATCTTCTCACTTTTCTTTACCCAAACATGGGTATAAGCAATTAAAGTAACACAAGATTTATCTACTTCATATTATCCATTAATATATTCTCAGATAAATATGCTGTATTGACATTCTCCTGTGATCACAGATTAGGTCAGGGCATCCCTATAACACACTATAATTGTTGAACTCAGTGAAAATAACTCTCCTAAATGTAATGGAAAAGAAAAAAACTTCCAAAATTGGTTTTTTGATATGATTTTAAAATTCATAGGTCTCTAATTTTGATTACTCAAAGAAAAATTATCTAATATTGTTAAATGAATAAAGTAAATAAAAAGTAATTATTTTGAATGGCTTCATGTCAATATTCTTTGAACTTTTAAATATGATGAATACATTTCAACAAAATAAAATTTTTCAAAAATTGATGCAAACAGAATTTTAAAAATTTTATTTAGTTGTTAAGAAATACAGTTTCCTCACATATATATGTCAAACACATAGATACTGACCTGTATTTGACATTCATGTGAAAAGTAAATCAATATCTGTAATAAACTCTGCAGAAGTTACAAAATAAAATTTAAAAATGGTGTTATGAATCCAGTATGTCCTGTTAAAAAAAACTGTAAAATGACAGTAGAAGAAAGGAAAATATCTTGTTAATATTATATCTTAAACATAAATGTATATTTGTTACAAAAATATTAGCTTTGACTCAGAAAAATACACTATATAAAATTGATTTTGCTATGGCTTGATCCATGTTACAAATCACTAAATATGGTCTCTGGTATTAGTTATACTATTGTTGCCTCTTTGTCCTGAATCAATTCAAAACATTCACCTTTCATGTTTGTTTTGACTTTGGAGAAGAGCTGGATCTTGGGGTCAGATCTGGTGAATAAGGTGGAGAAGTGCAGAATATAACAGTTCTGTGAGTCTAAGCTCACCTCTGCACTGGACAGCACTCTTTAGCAGCATTCACACTGTTTTTTCTCCATATCTAATGAAGATATCCTGTGTGTGCTGGTTTTCATTTCCTAACTCTTTCTATTGGGGGGTAAGTGGAGCAACACTGGAGCAGCAGTGTAAAAATGTAGTTCACAGTTTTTAGTTTGTAAGTAAAATTTTCTGAAAGAAAGTAGACTTCCTTGGCAAAATAGATGATTTCAAAAATGACAAAAAGAAAGAATGAGCCTAGAGTATCTTGTGTATGAAATGCAAAACTGGCCCCCAATAATGAAGGACATATCAATCAAAAAGGCCAAGTTCACAGGATTTTCACTGGAAAATGCTCTGCATAATGCATTGCAACAGATATTTTCTGGTCATACAACAGGGATAAATAAACAGGATGGTTGACTTTTATTTTCTTCTCTGAATCTTAAAAGGGGGAGGAAATAATTTGGCATATTATTCTATAAATAGCATTGTCAGATTTGGAATGAAAGCATAGAATCTCTAGCTATAGTTGAATGTATACATAAACATTTTTTGCACAAGTAAATATTCTAAGTTTTGCATGAAACATAATATCCCCAGATAAGATTTAGTTTATGTAAAATTCTAATATAGCTTGTTATCCTTTATTTTATTGAGCAAATTTATGAATAACATATTCCAAGTGTAGATTGCATTTAGATTCATATTATTAGGTTTTTATCTTTCTTAACAATTTGTTTACAAATGTGACTAACCATATCAGGAATAAGCAAAGCAGAAATTACTTTTTCAAATATTTGATTTTGGTGAGCAGAAGGAATAACATAAGAAATGTTATACTCACCATTCTATATCATGATCTAAAACTTTTCTAAAATTGATTTAAAATTTTTCCATTAGGAGTCTACTTCTGTTTTGCTTTTTACCTGAATTCTTTTCACAGTGCAAACCATGGTATATAGCTGTGAACTCCTTATGGAATGGTATATTAAAAATTCTATTTTTGATGTCAGTTTCAGCTGACTTATACAAATGCTAAAATAGAATGAGTACTCACACAGTTATAAGGTGATAGTCAACTGGGTAATCCTTTGAAAACATCTTGAAATAAGTTCAGTAACAATTAACCTAATTCCTACATTCAAAGCATGAGATAATTAAACTGAAGTAGCTGAGGGAGAGATTTTTGCTTTAGACAGTCTCACTTCCTAGGCAAGTGGTGATGCTTTGCTATCCCTTATATCAATTTTAGTGAAGATATTTCAGGAAATTTTAGGACAGCATAATGTGTTTTCCTGGAGTGGATTGCTATCTATTCCGAACATTAAAAAAAAAAAAGGGAGAGTGATTTATTATTGAAGACCTTACTAAAGTAGCATATAAATAAAATTTCTAAGATTATTTGGAGACATGGCTGCACTCTCATTGAAAATAGGCTACAATATTTCACTTCTAGGAGACTGGATGTGGTAGAAGTACCAGGCAGGGCTAGTTTTAGAAACCTGAGGAAGTTTCTTAAAAGAGGTAATTATTAGTTAGCTTTCTACTGCTGGGAAAAATGTGGGGCAACACAATTTAAAGGGCAAAATTTTACTTTGGCTCATGGTTGCAGAGGTTTCAGTCCATGGTACACTGACACAAAGAGAAATATCATGGTGAAAGGACATAGCAGAGAAAATCTGCTTGATTCATAGCAACCAGGAAAACATAGGTAGGAGGTAAGACAATGAGGAAAGAACCGGGGAGCAGGCATCAATCCCAAGGTCACAAGCCCATGATCTATAGATACACTCAGAAGTCTCCTTTTAAGCATTTGTTAAAGTCAGTTGAGGTAACAATCAAGATTTATCATTATAATCAGAAAAAAATCAGGCAGAGGCTGAGAAGAATGTAACATGTGTCTCTGTTTCAGTAACTCCAATGGGAAGCATTCAGGGATACATTCTAAGGAAATCTCCAAAGGCACAAGGAAAAAAGAGAGAGAGACAGACAGACAGAGACAGAGAGAGCCAAAGAAAGACATAGAGAGAAAGAGAGACAGAGATTCAGCCTTAAGCAAGGGCCAGAATTATAGGAAAGTCAGTTTAAGAATTGGCAACCTCACAAGACATTGTCTTACCTTTATGCCCTACCATTCTTAAATCTACAGAAGCTAAACCATTTTGGAAGTGAGGCAAGATGAAAGAAGAAACCCCTAGATAGGGAAATAAAGTAAAATTAAAATCAATGCACAATCTAGTCATAGTATTTCCCTAAAGTCAGGTATCAATCTGAAATTATCCCAGATTGAGAATAGGCAAGAGTTAATTCAACTTTAAATGGATTTTTCAGGCTCTGACTGTGATACAGAGGGATCTCTCTGTTATCTGAATGACTACATAAATTCTGCAATTATGTAAGACATACTATAAAAAAATAAAGACTAAAGGGGACTAAATAAGTAGACATTTTTTGTTTAATCTCCAGAACATGGGCCAACTAACTTTTAATGGACCAGGTAATAGATACTTTAGGAGTTGTGGGTCAAGAAAAAAATTGTCACCCTAAAGTAGATATTTACAATGATAGTTACAGCACATGTCCCATAAATTTGTATTAATAAATTTCAAATGAAACAATAATTGAAAGAAGTTCATGAAGCATTATAAATGTGTACAACTGAGAATGAAACTCTTTTGAACTGGATAAAATTTCACTTAAGGAGGTGTAGAATTTAGTATTCCTTATTATCAGATTGATTTCAGATGTCTATGTGTGACATTAGTTATTAACTTGAGAACTGTGTATAAACATACAGTGCACTAGTTTGGCCCCACAGGATATTTGTTCTCTGCTACTATAAAAATTCTGAATTTGTCACAATGGTGGTTTATGTGGGTAATTACTTGAGGTTTCCTCCAGATGAGAGTTTGCAGACAAATGAAGCTACTGGCACTAGAATGTGAGTGAGATGCTAGAGCATGTGTGTGGTCCTCTGGGATTAAGGAAGGAAGGGAGTGTGAAAATGGGGTCATCACGATCCTCTGATGTGCTCTGCGCAGAGCTCTATCTGTATCTGCATCAAATGAAACTAAACGGACACCAAAACTGAATGAACAAAGTGGAAAGAAGTAGAAAGAACAGATCATGAAGATATTCCTGTCATGCATGAAAGTAGCTAAGTCATTCCTGCCACAGGTTTCTTCCTCCTGGTCCCCATTCCCCTCAAAAGAACAAGTCACATTAACTTGAGGCCACTTGTTAGCACATTGAGGTGAGTTAATGAAAAACTTTGCAATAGATTTCATCAATAGCTGAAATTACATTATTTTTTTCCTCTGGAATAAAGATGAGATTTCTTCCACATAATACAAACTGCTGCACATAACACTGCATTTAGATCAGTGGGAGATTAGTACATTCGATTCCTTTCTAGGGAATTTGGTTCCCAACATTAAAAATCCCACAATTTTTAAGAGAAAATTTGATTCACTGATATACTAGTGAGCCAGTAGTTACTGCATGGCAGAGATGAAACAATTTCGTTATTGTTTTCTGGGTTAGAAAATAAGCAAACCAAATACAGTATAAACTCTACAAGAGCCTAAGGAAACACTGGTATATTATCATAAAGCGTTTTGTGAGACAGAAAACAAGACAAGGCCATTGTTTCTTCCTAGATTCCATCATTTTGGTTTAGAAACTATTTGTCTTGCTGTAATACATTCTTAATGCAGTGTGAAAATGGGTCTATTGGATATAGAAGGCATCACCTGGTTACCTTTAAGAGACGAGAAAACTCCTGGGGAAGCACTTTAGGGTTACTTGGAGACTCAATATGATAATCACTGCCAGTTAATTGTGAGGAAGTTAAGAGCAAAGTCCCAACTATTGACAGTTATAGCACTCATGATTTCACAATACTACTGGACTATTTTAAACATAAGATGCCAATTGTTGTATTAGATGTTAACAGGCATCTCATTACCACAGGTTGCTGATCCTGGAGTAGAAGGCGTTGGCTTTCATGTCACCTGCCTGGCCTTGCTAAGGCAGCTAAAGGTCATTTGTACACTTATGTCAACTTCCAGAAGTTCTAAGGATACATGAAACCTTTAGCTTTATAAGCCCTAAAGCTTTTTTTCATATGTATAGCCTACCACTTAAAAGGAAAACAAAAAGAGAAAGAAGAGAAAGAAAACATAAAATAAATATGATTGTTTTTTATGTGCTAGTGTACTGAGGTTTAGTAGGCCAAAAACTAACTCCATATGCCTATAGTAGAGAAGAATGTAAGTGAAAATCAATCAGAAATGTACTAGCACCCCATGAAAATTAAAACCCAAGAAATTTGGTCAAATAGGGTTGCAAATAAATTATACTTAACAAAGATTAATTGGACTTGCAATTTTCCACCTTGCAAATGCTTTAGAATACTTACTGTTTAGAGAGATTATGAAAAAAAAATAGGTCAAGCATAGAAATCAAGGCTTAATAGGAACCTTTGAAATTATCTGATTTTTACTGGACTCTTGGAAGGATCAGTGTTTGGCATCCTGCGATCACATGTGAGATAAAAACCCTCACCTTTTTACTCCTTCATTTTACAGATGATCATGGAGATATCACAGCACAGTTTTAAAAACATCAATACCTAGAATTAGAATTAGCATGACTTGTATTTACCTACTAGGAAATCTAGAGAAATAGGTTTCACCACTACCAGCATCTTTTTACTTTTTTGTCTAGGAAAAAAAAAAAAAGTAAGTGCATAACTATATTTACTACCTGTAAGTATTGTGGAGAAAAGTTGTATTTATCACTGGTGGTGATTTTTGCTTGTTTTTCTAGCTGAATATAGACTTTTCTTATTAGTAAAATATGTACCTCATAATTTCTAAATCTTACAAATTGGGAGTGCATGATTAGATATGTGTTTTCTATATTTCAAGGACTCTCTACTATTTTTCCTCAGATAGTATCCTCCAGTTTTTCCTAAGATTCGGAAAATTCTGAGATGATCTCCAAAACTGAAGTTCAGAATCTAGTTCCCTGATTAATACACCGTATCTGTAATTTGAGCATCAGTTTAGTTTGTCAGATTTTTATTTCACCATTTATAGTATAGAAGCCATAAGACTTACATTATATTCTTATAAATGTTCCCATAAATTAGGTACATTAAACACAATATAAAGCATTCTATACTTTAAAAGTGTTTTAATTCTTAACAGAAGACTTGTGGTAAGGGCAAATATTTGTTAACAATGTTCTCCATTTTATACCCATTATACTTTTGATCTTTTAAAAGCAAGGTTTTAAAAATTTTAATAGTACATGTTTGTAATACATAAATGATCCCACTCATCATAGGGAGCTGGTAAATGCAGATTATTATTATGGTAATGTAAAGATTGTGTTTTCAGTTTTCTAGTGGCACAATTTTTTCCTACTAGATTTTAGCTCCTGTCACCATTCTCTCCCTTTCTAATATATCCATGATTGCTTAGAGTTAGTCAAATTATATTCCTTAGTACAGGCAAGAACTTCTTCTTCTTCTTTTTTGAGACAAGGCCTCGCTATGCAGTTCAGGTTGAACTTGAGCTCACTTAGTAGCCCAGGCTGGTCTCGAACTCACAATGATCCTCCTGCCTCAGTCTCCTGAGTGCTGAGATTACAGGCACAAGCCACCACGCTCGGCCAGGTGAGCACTTCTTAGATAGAGTCTCAGTTCTTACATAGTGTACTTCATTTTTGTTTGTTTTACTTGAACCTGATCATTCCTATGTCCCCTTTATTCAGTGTCTTTTAACCTTTGATTAATCTGATAAAGTGTGGTGAGTACTATGTTCATTCCTTTTAGCAATCCAGATATTGAAATATAAGAAGCAAAACTACTATAAAAAACAATGTTAAATGTGTGGTTATTGTCCTGCAAGGGAACATTAGACAACTGGGTGCCAACATTAAGCATCACGAAGTACAGAGATGATATTAAGAAGAATATGAGACATTACAAGTAAACATTTGGTGCTCCATATGTAAGGGCTCCTACCTATAAATTCAATGAACTATACATTAATAATAATTAAGAACAAACCGTATTACATCTGTGATAAACACATACATAAAATTTTCTTACCTTTATTCTCTATACCATTCAGTATAACAGCTCTTTTCATGATATTTGCATTGTGTTAGGTATATAAGTAATCTTAAAATAATTTAAATCAGACTAGAGGAGGTACATAGGCTGTATGTAAAAATTATACCATTTTACACAAGGGGTTTGTATCGCAGGAGTGGAGTGAGGATTTCAGAACCATTTTCTATGGATACTGAGACATAGTTTTATATACATATACTTTTTTGCAATAGGCATAGTTGGAATTTGATAGTCAATAAAAATAATTGAAATCCAATATGGATTTGGGATAGAAGATATGGTGTGTATACATTTTCAGTCTAGAATTTCCACTTCTATTTTTAATCATATAGTTGGAACATTTGAAAATATGTCAAATACCAGAGAATTATTACAATAATTTTTCCCAGCAAAAACTCTCTTAATTCCATTTTTACCTTGGTAAGATCAAGGATATTAATGACATGCCAAGGGCCTTCTTTACTAATGCCTGAAATTTCTTTACTAGGACCATATGACTTTTTTTTTTTTTTTGTACTGGGAATTGAACTCACAACCTCATGTTTGCCAGGTCACATAGCTTTGTTTTGCACTCTTAAATGAAGAAGTCTAGAAATTCAACTATATCTAAGAAGGTTCAACATTTACAAGAAAAAGAAGATGAAATCAAACTGTATTAGAGGATGGAAAAAAAGGGGCATAATCTCAGTGCGACAGTGCTGCTGACAAACTGACCAAGGTTATTGAGACGCATTCTCCTGCTTTGCATTAAGCATTTGCAGAGAGGAGTGAAGAGTGTTTACACTCCAGTTAAGGGTGGTGGGTCATTTTGAATGTCATGTGTAAAATAATTCCCTTAACTCTGCTTCACAGAAAATATATGCATTCTCATACTAAGCAGTGTGGTAGTCAGCTTCACTGTAATGAGATACCTGAGATAATCAAAGTGGTGAAAGAAAAGGTTTATTTTTAGTGCACAATTCAGGAGATTTTTGCTGTTGATTCTTTATCCCATTGATTTTAGGCATCTGCTGCGGTAGCATATCATGGCAAGAGTGCCTCTCAAAGATAGTTTGTTTACCTCAGGGCAGCCAGAAACAAAACAGAAAACAAAAACAAAAGAAACAAAAGAGAAAAGCAGGAAAGTACCATCCCAACATGGCCTTCAACAGTGTGCTTCAGGTGACCTAAAACCCCCACCAAGCTCCACTTCTGGAAGATTCTACCACCTCACTATGGCACCATGGGATGAGGACCAAACCTTCAATAAAGAGCCTGTAGGGGATGTTTTAGATCCAAAGTATAACAGAGGTGGAGAGGGGAAGACTGACAGATTCCCCTTGGAGAGGATCCATCTCACAGCTGGAAGCCCCCACACTCAATGGGAAACACTTCCTCCTCAGGGTCTCACTCAGGCCCTCTCTTAAACCTTTCCTCATCCTAGAAAGAAATTCTCCATTTCTAATTCCACAATTTGTTTCCCATTTCTTACCTTTATAAATCAAGTTGTGCAGTGAATATTCTTTTGTGTCTGGATTCGTTTGCACAATATGACTTAAGATTTATATTCATGTTTTGGGATGCAATATTGCAATTATTTTTATTGTATAATATTTATTCAGATAAATATAATTCAGTCACTCTATTTTTGGATATTTTTCTGACATTCTTTTGTCTTTTCTATAAGAGCACATAGATAATTGTGTGTGATATGAATCTATAAAAGCACTATTCTATAAGAAATATATAATTTCACCATGTATTGCTTCACTTGTACTGCTATTCACACTTTAAATTTTAGCTACTTCACTTCTTCAATATTTAGAATTGTCAATTTGTTTTGTTTTATATTTTTAAATGCATTATGATGTCATTATTGTCCTTGTATATGACATTTCCTAAGAATTATGAATTTGAGCATATTTTTGTCTGTATACTCATTATATATATATATATATATATATATATATATATATAGTATATTTCATCTTGAGTCTCTGTGTTTTTGATAACTGACCTGCTATTCAGAGGTCTGATGGGAAGAGTCTGGTCTCTGGGCTGTAGCCTGCCCTAACTTATTTCCTCCCCTGGTTCTTCTCCTGAATGCTCTCTCTGCTTAGTGTGAGCAACTCTTTGCTGCCACGCCACTGTGCCATGAGGTCCTGCTCTGGAGCTGTGTAACTGTGGACTGAAACCTTTACAAACTATGGGCCAAAATAAACTTCTCCTCCTTTGAGTCATGGATGTTACACATTTTGTTCCAGTAACAAGAAAGGTGACTGAGACCAATGGAGAAAATTGTGAAACAAAAAGATTTCTCCTTTATAAGATCAACAGTTAATATTGTACACAGTTTATTAAAAAATAGGGAAGAATATGCAAGTATAAATGAAGGAAAGGTCATATTGACTTCCTGCGTGAATAGCAACTAATACTATGAAAAATTTTATGACTACAAATTTAATTCAGATGAAATGAACATAGGCTTTTCAACTCATACAATGGGAAGCATAAAATCTAAGATCCGTTATATCTATAGAAGAAATTGAATTGATGTTAATAATCTTCTAAATCATATCAAGATGGTCTTCTGTGTGCAGCTGAATGTTTAATGAAAAAAATTAATTTTCTCTATTTACTTTGAGAAGATACAGGGAATACTCATAATTTATTGGATGAGTTAACCTTTATTCTAATGCTGAAGCCAGATAAACACACCACAAAAAGGTAAACCAAAGGCCAGGATTTCTATTGAGCACAAGTATATAAATTTTCCAACAGAATATTAGCCATTTAAGTGCAACAAGACACAAAATGTTTACATCACAACAAAGTGGGGTATATTTAATATATGTGAGCCCAGTTCAAGATTTTTAAAATAAATAAATTAAATCTACTACATTAATAGGTTCTAGGAAAAAATTATTGCTATACTAATTGATATTATGAAGATCATGAAAAAATCTAGCACCATTTATGAAAAAAGTTTTGTCAGTTCATCAAACAGAATAGTTTATAGTCTCATTGTTTGATTGTCCACTTTTCTAAGCTTTGATTTTTTAACTTGAATAACTGTTTTTTAAATAACAATGTATAATTTATCAACTAGTGATTTCCCACTGTTTTTTTGATATTCTGTGTTATTTCTATCCTTTTTTCTGTTTTGCTTTTTCTCCCTCTAAATAAAAAAAAAAAAGTAATCGTCAAACAGGAAAAAAGGAAACCTTTCTCAACTTAATAAACCATATCTGTTAGAACCTATACTTAACATCCCAGTTAATAGTGAGAAACTGGAAATTTTCCTCCAGAGACTGGGAAGAAGGGAATGATGGATTCTTTTACCATTCCTTTTCAGCTTCATGTAGGAAATCCAGAGCAAAGTACTAAGAAAAGAACCAAACAAAAAATAAGATATACAGATTGAGAAGGATGAAAAACATTGCTGTTGTTTACAGAAGAAATATTTCTCTGTGTAAAATGACAAGGTAAAATTATAAATCATATAATAAGTGACTATAAAAATTATTAGAATCAATAATTAATGCACAAAAATCAAGTGTTTTCCTATATGCAACTAATAAATAATTAAAAGTTGAAAAATAAATGCAGCATGATCTAAATAATTCAAATACAGATCTAGATGTAAAGTTAACAAACTATGTACAGGATATACATCCCAAAAATTGTACAGCACTGTCAAAGTTAAATATTATCTATTAAATGGAGAGATTTTACATGCTCAAGAATTCAAAGGCTCAAAATTTTAAGATGCTGGATTTTTCCAAAGTCAACCAAACACTGAGCTCAACCTCAATCAAAATTCCAGCTGAGTGGATATTTCCAAACTTATTTTTAATTTTATACCATGAGGCAAAAGATCCAGAATAATCAATCTAACACTGAAGAGGGGGAAAAAAGCTCAAAGAATGACACTGTATAACTTCAGGATTTTCACGCTGCTCCCGTAATAAACACAGAACTGGAGAAAGAGTTGGCTCATGGATAAATGGGACAGAATAGAAAGCATATTTCTCACAAATCAGATCACACCAGAAACCTAAATATAAAAACTATAAAAACTCTAAAAATACAGGAGGATGATCTACAGCACCTTGACTTAGATTATTTTAAAGTATATTGTCAAAAGAATAAGCCACAGAAGAAAAAGAAAATCAGTTGCCACGATCAAAATTAAAAACTTACATCAGGTAACTATTTGCAAAACACAGATCCTTTAAAATTGTGTATCCAAACACCAAAAGAATGCTTAAACTTCAACACTTTTAAAAATCAATGTTTTGGAAAATGAATAAAAGATCTGAATAAATAAGGAACATAACTAAGGAACATATTCAGTTGGAAAAGAAACATAAAATATGTTTAATCATTTAGCATTGTATATTATAACATCAAATGTAAAAACTGACAATAACAACTGCTGGCAAAGATGTAGAAATTTATTTCCTTCTCTTTTATTGTTGGTAGAACTACTGTATGATACATCTATTGTTGGAAACCATTTAGTGGAATTTTAGCCCCAAAGTATACCTTGTGTTACTATGTGATCTCAAGCATACTGGTAGAATTTAGACAACTTATTTTAAAACTTAATGTCTATAAAATGAATTGCATGTGGCTTATGGCAGCTTTCTAATAGCTGAAGTATATTAGAAATGAACCAATGTATGAATTTATAGTTGAGTAAAATACAAAACTATATACACTGATACAATGAACTATTATTCTGCAATAAGAAGAAATAAATTGGCTACCCACAAAAAGTGCATGAATTATTTTAATATTGATAAGGAAGACAAACTAGTTTTAAACTATATAACTCCAGATTTCAATATATAATATTCTGGAAGAAACAAAAGTACATAGAAGGCAAACTCACCAGTGGTTACTGATTTTCAATGGGGGTGAGTTATGGTTAAATATTAAAGCTAACTAACTTTGGTAACCAAACTATACCATGCAATATTCTGATGGTGAACACAAGACATTAAATGTCAAAACATGTAGAGCTTTATAGTACAAAGTAAATTGTATTATGTTCAAGTTTTAAAACCATCAGTTAGGAGGCTGGAGGATATACTTTAATGAGACTGTGACTAAGGATATAAATATATAACAAATTATGGAACAACTTCACTGAAAAGGTAATAGGAATAAGGTACTGAACCAAGTGACTTTGGTAATTAGTTATATCTGAAAGGTAAAAGGCAGATGAAACCAAATGTAAGCAATGTTCTTTAGATGATAAATTATTTTCCATCAGAGTACTAGCAAACTATTCTGGAACCAATATACATGCATGCTATAATTGAATAATTAAGTAAACAGATGGCAGATGGTATGAGCAGTTTTTTCTCTGTTCAAGTGAGTGTTTACATAGAAGCATGATAAAGCTAGAAGGTTCCATGTGGTCATTAAGTTAAAATAAAATATCAATCAGCACAACTTATGTTTAATTCACTAAAGATACACAGTCATGTATGGAAATATTTGTAGATATTTTTACACAAAAAGATAAAATATGCATCCATCATGGCTTTACATGAAATGTCAGCTGACAGGGTCAAACATCCCTTAAACATACCTATCATCCAGATTTGGTTTTCTAAATACCATTCTCTAATAAAAAACTATGGCTCCTTAGAAAAATAGTTACTTCAAGAATTGAGGCCAGAAACATACAAGATGAATCTGGCCATTTTATAATGGCAGAAATTAAGGAAGTACTTAAAAGAAAAAAAAAAAGAAACCACATTGACTGGTGGTATGTCAATTGGATAGATACAAGAGTCAGCTAATGGTCAAAGTTAGAACAACTGAAGCACTGGATTATACCCCAAAGTAAAAATGCATCTCCACATTGATGTAAATATTGATAGAGAAGAGAAAAATCTCTGCAGAAATATCTTTTGTCCATTATAGGCTCTCAAAGAGGAAGAGCATGCTTCCCCACTCCTTAGCTTGGGTGGTGAACAGCAATTTCCAGTAGTAAATGCAGGACAGAAAAAAATGAGAAACCTCAAAGCATTACTTCAACCAACTGACCGAGATCTACCTTCGCTATGATGTCATATGGGATACAAATACTTCCTTATCTCTGTGATGTTCCTCCAAATCCTATATCTCCTGTCTAGTTTTAAGAAAAACATCACAATCCAGCAGAAGGGAATTTAAACAAATTTCTCTTCAAAAATGAGGGAGATTGGAAGACCATCATCACTAAGAGGAGTCCAAGGTGATATGACAATTAATGAAATGTGGTATCTTTTATGAGAGCCTGAAACAAAAACAACAAAATGATATTATCTGAAGCTATTTGAAAACAGGATGCTACGAGATTTTGCAAATAACCCTATATACATGTGGGTTTGTTAGGTATCGCAACAATCTAAAGGAATGGACCATCCTAATTAAGAAATTTTCTAACCAGAGAGAACACAGGAGTATAATGCATGGGATCTGAGCAGGAGAGTGCAAAGGTCTACCAGGTGCAGATGTGGGCAGGGCCTCTGTAGCAGAAATCTCTGCTCTTTAAGAGGTTTGATTTATTCCTGCCAACAATGATGTCTTCTTTCTTGCTTTTGATGGTCATGCCTCTTAAAGATTTGCAGCAGAACATTTGGGACCTATTGCTTAAATCGTCCAATTAGGATCTTTTTTTTTAAGAATCTGGTTTAAAATCATACTTTGTTTATCAAGCCAAGTTTCTAAAAGTGAATAATTACACTCAGGCACTTGACAACCAATGTAAAAGCTACTAAAAGACAACCACCTTGACTTTCCAACAGTTTTCCTGAATCAGCATTTTCAGGGGTTCTCTGTTAAACTACTGGATGGACATTGAAAGTCCCAACAAAGATTTAAAACATTCATATACATTCCCCTCTTCAGTAATCGAATTTATAGGATCTAGAGCATAATCTGGGTATTGGGTTTGTTGTTTAAAGCTGCAAATGTCATAATGTGCAATTACAATTAAGGACCAGTTTTTCACCATCTTTTTCCCCAAATTTTCTGTCATATATTTTGGGAAGAACTGCTATTAACCAATTATTAGATATCCTTACCTTAACCTGACTAATACACTCCAACAAGATTGTGATTTTAAAAAAACTAAGTGAACTCCCTTAATTTGAGAATCAGTGTTCAAATCTAGGTGACATGATTTAATCAAATGTTTCCCATAATTTAGAAGCCAGATTCCAGTACCTTGCTTCTTTTAACCAAGCTCTTCCACATAATGGTTAATAAACCTTACTGTAAAATAGTAGTCACCTATTGTCCATTTGGAGCTTTCTAGCTCTGTTTTTCAATGACTCTCTTGGTCTGCTATGCCCTCTCAGCTATTTCTTTCCACTTCCTCATTTTGTAGTCCACAGTTTGGATTCCATTCACTGTTCTTCTTGAGCAGATGAAATGTTAGAGCATTTGGGACAGAATGGTCTCCATGTGTCTGACCTAAGACAAAGCATCCCTGTACCCCTTTTTTCATTACACTCAAGGCTATGTTCAGAAAAAAAGATATGATGGGGGCTATTTAACACTTAAGATGTGATATAGGTTAAGTTCATTCACTCTTCTAGGAGAACTGATACTTTTAGTATTATATTACATTATACAGTGAAGGATTTCATAAGTATCAAACAGTAATAAGCATGTGGAAGAAGAATATTTTGGTATTTTTGAAACGTGTATATTTTGGAAATCTCCACACTTCACAATGGAGCAAAGTTTTATATCTCTCTGAAATCAATCCTGTAGGTATTAGAGAGCCTGCGTTAACTTGGGAAAAGTTAGTAAGACTATGCATTGGATCAGAACCATAAATTTGTGGATCAGATATCCACGTTCAATGTCAGTCAAAGTGACTACATAGCTGAACAGACTAGCTAAATCTATCAGAGAGGTAATCATCCATTTTATTTATCACAAGTATCATTCATTGTTCTATTATGTCCAGAAGATCAAGTGTTAAAAGCGATAGTTCACAGCCCCTGGACCAACTCATAATAAGTACTTAGTAGTTAAATCTGGGTTTAAATTAAGACATCCATACCAGCTAAAAGAGAAGTTTTTAAGTTTTCTCCCTATATAACACATATGTTTATTGTTTTTCACTCCCTCCCTCTTTCTCTCTCTCTCTCTCCTCTCCTTCCTTCTCCTTCTTACATACATGCACAATTGCTAACCGTGAGATGCTAATTAGTTTGACTATTTCAAAATGCACATCTACTTATAATATGAAAGCATTTCATTCTATAGCTTAAATATATAATTTATTTGTTTGCTCATCATACCTCATTAAGCCAGAAACAAAAAGCCAACGTGTTAGTCGCTTAATATGAACGTACTTTTGAAAACTGTGAATGTTTCTAGTTACTAATACTAATTAACATTCACAGTACAAATTTGAGCTTCTTTGTACCTAAAAGGAAATAAAACATACTGAGATCCTAACATATTGAGACTTCATGCTCTAAGCATCTTTTAAGGATGTTTCATATTTTGTCTGAATCTCTCAATGACACCATAAGGGAAGTGTTATTAAGATTGTTATCTGATAAAGAAGACAACCAGGTTGCACCGTGCCTGACTGGGGTGAGCTGTGCTTGACAACCTTTCGTAGCACAGCTAAGCTATGTGGGAACCTGGGGAAGCTTGTTCTGAAGCTTCCTCTGTTCACCCATGTGCTCTGACTACCCTGTACATTTTGATATAAATTCTTAAATATAAATCATTTATCTTCAACACTTTATAACTACTCTGATTCACAGATGATTTTGTTTTTTAATGTATTGTCACTTAACACCCAATATATAGAACCCTTTTAAAAGT
Source organism: Hydrochoerus hydrochaeris (assembly GCA_004027455.1). NCBI lineage: Eukaryota > Metazoa > Chordata > Mammalia > Rodentia > Hydrochaeridae > Hydrochoerus > Hydrochoerus hydrochaeris. Next base: position 274,609 of record PVLA01001563.1, on the reverse strand, counting down.
AAGCTTTTAGAGACAATAAAAATGAGTAATATAGTATGAAAAAAGTTATCAACTTGGATTCAGAGGTAGAATTAATTCTGTTTTATAAAAAAATGAAGAGTTGTTAGTTCACCAGTGAGATATTTGGCCATTCATCCTGTATTTAATGAGGTGTATTGCTTTTATATGGTTCACTATACAAGATGCCATGATATCCATGTTTGTTTTTTGATAAATGGAATTAATTCTACCACTGGCACTTGCAGAGGTGATCATCAAATATACAACTTTTGACTTGTGACTTATTTGCAAAATAAATAAATGCATTTGGCATATCTGTAAGGCGAATTACATTAAATATGTACTATAGGTCCACTCTACATACATCTTTTCACTTCTAAGAAATTTTGCCAGATCTCTCTCCAAAACCAGAAGGGGAAAAATACCTAGAGAACTTACCTCTAGTGTCTGTTAATTATTATCAAGTATTTACCATGCAAAAGCCTTAGATTTTATTCTCTGTTGTTTAATCTATTCATTTATTCAGTGAACATTTTAAGCATGGAATAGGGGAATAGAGGTATCATTGTCAGATGTAGTTTTTGAAAGTATGAAAGAGAAGTGAATAAGACAGACAATTGATATTTAGACCTTGCTCAGCAGGGAATAGGTCATCATCTAAGTATTATTAAGCATTAAAGTTGTAAGTTGAAATCTATAGTTTAGTTCTCCACTTCCCAGGACAAAATTTTGAGAATGAGAAAAATCTCAAAACAAGTCTGGTAAAAATCATGATGTACATGTGTTATAAAGTTTTGGGAAACTTTGCTTTTTCCCCTAAAATGAAGTGCCTAACTTTCTAAAAATTATAAATAATTTTGAGTTCAGCAGTACTCTCCTTAAGTAAAAAATTGCCAGACAACATGGCAGTTTTTTGGAAGTCAAATGAGAATAATTTATTACTTACTTACTAATCCAAGAGGTAAATAAAGGTTTTAATCAGTCTGTACTCTTCAGCATATTTCAGGATATTGCAGTTTATCCCCATAGTGAGTTATCTTTACACAGGATGTCTGCTTCTTCAGATATTGCTCCCACTAGGTGAAAAGGGAAAAAACAAAAGGGAGGATTGTGAGGACACATTTGTTTCATTAGTATATATTGTTTGGGAATTTGTGCATTGAAGAATGCCACACAGAAGAATTGGTTACAGTGCCTAAAAAAGTAAAATAACTTTGCAATCCATAATCAAACATTAAAGGAAGAGGCAATTTATGTGACAATTGCCGTGTCCTCACATTTTGGTATTCCATGCCATTGTAATTATACATGTAATGATAGATACACATTAAGAATATTAACATTTAAAAGATCGTATATCCGTGATACAACTTTTATCACGGATTTCAGCAGATCACAGCTCTTGTACTATATGATGAATTCATACTTTCAAAACCTGGAACTTCTTTGTTAAGTCTTTTTTCATTAGCTATCTTATGAGACACTCTAAATTGAAACACTAAGAAGTTTATTATCTGTTGAAGTTACTCTAAAACTAAGTTAGGGACCATTGCTTAGATATTTCTTTTCTTATATATAGCACAGGGACTCAACAAATGCACATATGCAACTAAATTTGTGTATTATGCCTAAATCTTGAGTCACCAAGTTATTTCTTGAATTTTTAAAGAAAATTGCCACACTTTTAAAATATTTACTTGGCATCAATTAATCAAAGACAAGGAAAGTTAAGATTTGTAGATAACATAGTTTAGTAAGAAATATAATTACATTATATTTTACATGTAGTATTCTCAAGCACTCTGTGAGTGCTTACTTATTTTGCTATTGAAGGAACTGGAAATTAAATAGTTAAGATTCTGAACAAAGACCAGTAACTGAGTAACATCTACTAGGAAATTCTTACTAAATCTCTTTAACTCAAGACTTTGATGATACACAGAAGTGTCTATGACTAACCAGAATTTTAATGGTAGATGAAAGGCAGAGAAGATTTTGTGGAAATGAATGTCTTTTAACCTTCTTTAGAACTAAAGCCTGTTCAGAATCAGACTGACAAGGACTATTGTATTACCGGTCTCTATTTTGAGTCAGATAAGTGGTCTCTTACATGAGAAGAGTACTTTTTTGCTGAGCGCTATGATATTATTTTAAAGATATATTTGCAGGGTTAAATTCTCAATTAATCCATGAATCCCTCCCTACCACTTACTTATGTAACACAGTTGGAGGCGCAAATGCTAAGAATGTGAATTGTATTTTGTTATTTAAACTATTTTGCTTCATTATCACAAGCCATGTTTGAATCATCAGAAACTTTAATTCCTCCAATAGTTCCTCTCTTAGAAAAGTTCTCTTATCTCCTTCCCTGCTTTCAAATTCATTCGTGTAATTTTTTTCTCATTTATCAGAACTCAGCTATTTTTTCACTTACTTGAGGAAGCTATTCTTATTTCTCTATACTAAGAAAAGTTCTATAGATATCCTGTAGTTTAGGTTCTTTATAAGTATAATTAGGATTCTGAGAGCCTAAGAAACTTACTAATGAAAATTCAGACTTAATTGACTATTTTTATTAATATTTTATTTTTCTTTAAATATATTTCCTTTAATGTGAAAAATATCCCTTAAAAAAGTGGTGATAAACTAGGGGTCCATGGTCAGAGGCATCCTGAAGTTTTACTTGGCATTCAGCTCAATAGTGATAAAATTGTAATTAGTTACCTGCTAAGTAAATAACTGAACACTTATCATAACAGTAATTATTTCTTATCTTGTATTTCAAAAGATTTGGCACATCTATTAGTCTTTCTTTTTATCTAGTTTATTTATTGCTTATTTTTGTATAATTCTCTTATTTATTAGGTCTTGCAAATCCCAATAGGCATTTAAATAATGAACTGTAAACCTTAAAAATGCAAAACAGAGGTTCATATCTACCACTAATATCCAAAGACCAGTGCTTTCTAAACTTGAGTCACAAGGGATCTTTTTAAACTCTTGGTTCTGATTCCGTAGATGTGACGGAGAGTTCGGAATATCTAGACTTCTGATACGCTCTCAAATGATGCTGAAGTTATTGATGCATGGATGACACATTGACCAAAAAGGCAGAATTAGTATTCCTGAGTGAAGAGGAAGCTGTAGAGAGTCACCCACAGAAGATGTTAATCCTAGTACTAGGCAAAACACTGAAGTTGGATCTGAGGCCCAGTGTCCTGACTCTGAGAAGTAAGACTGAAGAATCCTCTAGAGTGCAAGACTGAACTCAGTGAAAGAAATTCTGAAGGGAATGTGAAGGAAAGAAAAAAGAAAGGGACAGAATGAGGAGGGGGGAGGTGAAGGGAAGGAAGCAACTGTCCCCTAAGGCACCGATGGTAGATTCAGCCTAGTCCACAGGTGTACATCTTTTCACGCAAATAGATTGATGCCAGTAAGATGTTTTGGGATTATGGCTAGTTTGACAATAATGATTCTGCCTATTCAGGAGTATCTTGTCGTAAAATGCAATAGATGTTTGTGTACTAAGGTGGAACATATTCCAGGATACTTAGAATTCAGGATTTGTCTGTTTATCTTACTTGTTTTCCAAGATGAGAAGTTATTTTTTTCACAATAAGTGATTAATAAACATTTGTGGAAAGAACAAATAAATAAATAATTTTCCATCATCATTTTGTTTTGAGAATCTTTTGTTTCCAATCATATAGAGTTCTCTGATGCTCCAGAATGGAGTTCTAGCTACTATGTGACTCCCAAAGAAAGCATGAAAATAACACTTAGGCAAGTAGAAGTTACCAAATGCTGGATCAATTTCCCATTTTGAGTTTCACCATCTGAGCTATCTTCAGAAGCTTAATCAGTGTATTTACAATTTTTCTTCCAGTCTGATGGGAAATACATGTTTTTCTTTTGCTTGTTTTTATCCTCATCTATAAAACATTTTTAGAGCTAATCAACTGCTCTTATGAAAAACCTGAAAGTAGGAATAGTTTGTAAGTTAAATTATATTACAGAATTTTCACAGGTTTTAAAACGATCAGAATGCACATTTGAAGACTAGATATGAGAGCATTATCAGCTTTTTTCTCCTTAAGTGAATGACTAATTAATTTTATTTCAAAGAATCCCTTCTAAGAGACAGCTGAGAAAGCGTGAAGATTTCTGTGGGAAGCGAATGAAGGAGAACTTTAAAAAAAGCTGATATAATTAAATCAATAGTCAAGTTTTAAGAGACTCATCCAGTAAAAATGTTATAGTCCTAACTCCCTTATTAAGGTTGAATTATATGTACAATCAATAAAATCCCTGAATGGAAGTAACTAACATTTCCTCAATCAACTCTAATTTTTCAATCGTTTGTCTCCCAAGTGTCAGTTAAGTGCTAACTATGTATGTAGGTGTTTTTGGAGTTGGGACTTTGATGTAATGTCATTTTATGAACTAATTTAAAAACTATAAGTGAAATAGAACAAAAACTCAAAATTATTACACGTGGAAAACTAAATATATTGTGTTAAAATATATTAGATTTTTTAAGTGTCAAAGAACAGACAAAGTAAGAGTGATGTGTAAAAATAATATATGCTTTAAGTTTGTTTTCAGGGAGTTTCTTGCCACTCTCTTTCTGGGATATTCAAACTCTTTGGGGAGGCATTTAATGAATGTCTTTACAGAAGACAAGCCAAGGTTCCCAGCATGGCCATTTATTCAATAATCACTCATTTTCCAGCTTGTCCACTCTCTCAATTTCAATGTTATCATTGTCGAGGAAATTGTCCTGAGGCAGAAATCTGTCATTCAATGAAGACAACTAAACCCTCTCAAACCTTCACAGGGAAGAGTGGCACTCAAGAATGTAATTTGCACCGTGACATCCTGGGATCCTGAAATCTTTCATTCACCTCACATGGGCGAGTCATTTCTGAGAAAGTAGTTGTGTCATCCTTGCCTTGTGGCAGAGGGCCAAGAAAGGTGATGTTAGCTGGTTGAGGTCACTTGCCAAGCCTGCTCACAGTGGCTGACCACAGTGAGACTCATCCCAGTGGCTAAATCTTCAAACAGTAAAATAAAGACATCAACTTCTATCAGCTATAATTTATTAAAGCAGTCGAATTTCTGACATACATTTCTATAATAGCAAATTTGATGTTTTCAATATTCATATAAACTGTCAAGAGTTATATAAATATTGAGTGAATGATTTGTTCATTAAATCAAACTTATAAAAACTAAAGTGTTGCATCCAATACAAAAGGTTATGAATCATTAACAAGATTTTTTGGGGGGTCAGGAACTGAACTATTTGAAAGAATATTTAGAAAGAAATAGAAAATAGTTTCTATGAAACTAGTTATGTTAGAAAGTATATATAGCCAAGAATTTTTGAATATATGCTTAAAGAGATATTTGGGGAAATCAAGTTATAAGATGGAAAATGATGAGGAAATTGAGAGGGGAGAGAATGGCATTTGTCAAAACCTCTAAATCTGCTAGAGCAGTTAGAATATGAGTGAGAGACCGAGGAAAGACCACTGTTTGTATAGATTGGCATCTTCAGCTCTACCCCTCTGAGAAGCATGAGCAATATAAATAAAGGTGGAAGAGCAAAGGCTGCTTGGATAGAATGTAGACAAATCTTGATATGTCTATACAATTGACCATTGGAGAAAGTTATTTAGCAACATAAACTTCAGTTTCTGTAAGCCTCCTTAAAAGGTTAAATAAAATAATAGCTATTGAACTCTGTGTCCAAAGTAGATATCAGGCAAATATTAGAACCTTTCCCACTTTTCTTTAGCACAAAAGGGTTGATATTACCTAATTCAAAGGCAACAATAACTATAAAGTCTGAAATATTCCTATTACTTTTGGTCCTAAAATTCAAATAATTTATTGAATTCTGGCCTGGTTTCACTAAAGAGATACTCTCTATCCTTCTACCTTAATAACAACTTATATTTTTATAAATCCAGCCTTTTATATTTTCTGCCTTTGTTTTAGGAGATCAGTGATATAACAAGACATATTAAGTCCTGGGGTAAAAAAAAATAATCATTCAGATTATGTCTCTACTTTAAAATTTGATTCATTGTTCATTATAATTTTTGCAATGATTTTGATTTTTTAAAAAATATACATATTTATTTTGATTATGTAATTTCTAGCGTCTCCTTAAACTGTGTGCCTTATGTAGGTATTTTACCAGCTTTACCCTAATCCTGTCTCTGTGGGAGATGCTTTTAGAATGAGATTCAGAAGTTTGTTTCTATGCTACTTTTTAAGAAATTTAAGGGTAAGCCAGGCATATTGGCACAGGCCTTTAATTGCAGCACTCAAGAGGCTGAAGCTTGAAGCATGAGGCTAAAGCAAGAGGCTTGAGGCTAAAGCAAGAGGCTAAAGCATGAGTTCCAGACCACCCTGAGCTACATAGTTTAGGGGCAGCCTGAACTCCATAGTGAGAAAAAAAATTCCAGGTGAATGTCATTACAATATAGTCTACCGAACTACAGACAAGGAATAGGATCATCCGCGGACTGGAGGCTGAGATAGTGTCATGGTTTATGTCAGTGGCCCCCAAAACCTCATAAATTATGGACTTGACCAAATCTAGCATTTGTGATTGGTTTGTTGTCTAGTGCTTGGACTGGTGGTGTGAGTGCTACATTCACCTAGGGATGGAGCCAGCATACAGCGTCATGGCTTGAAAAAGATGCGTCTAGCTCTTTTGCTTTGGCTTTGGCTGTTTGCAGCAGCCATGAAGGGCTGCCATGCTGCCTTGAAGCCAGCCGAGTATGGACTGAAACCTCCAAGAACTGTAAGAAATAAACCTTTTTCTCCCTAACTTTGGGTATCAGGTATATTGTCTCAATGAAAAGTAAAAAGTAACAAAAACTACTCTGACCAAGGAAACTGTATGCCCTGAGTGCTTTCCCCCTGCTGTCACTGCCTTAAATGGCGATCCTCGCTGGGCTGTATTGCAGGGATTGAAGGCTGCTTCAATTTGTGTGGCATGAAGTTGGTGCCACTGGAATCTAGGCTTTTCTTTTTGTCAACAGCAGTTCTGCTGCTTTATGTTTTTCGGATGACAGATTATGACATATTGAGGCCTTACAGCACGATAGGCACTGGAATATATGTTTTGATTGTTCCCAACCTTGTATAATTAAAGTTTGTGAAGCAGAATTTATAACTAATGTCTTTCAGATGGAGAGTCTGAAGCTTATAAATATCAACCAATTTATTCAACATTTGTTATTTGAACTTAGTTTCAAGTATGCCTTTCTCAAAGAAAAGAAAAAGGAAAGCATAACTTAGATTAAAATTGGATCTGGGGGCTGGGGATTTAGCTCAGTGGTGTACATGCCTGCCTGGCAAGCACTATGTCATGATTTTGATCCCTGGTACCAAAAAAAAAAAAAAAAAAAAAAAGAATTGGATCTAAACTCTGAAGTTACATTAGGGTTACATTAGAAATTACCATAGCCATAGTTGAGATATATTTATAGTCAGCATAATAGTAGAAGCAACATCCTGATTGGAATCACAGTTGGGAATAAAGTAATAACATCACATATAAAGACATCATCATTAAGTCTTAAAAAGAGAAAGTATATGAAATCAGGTCATTGCTGTAGAGGAGAAAAAATGTCCAGACACTGGGAAAATCTCAACAGCTCAGATTGCCAGAGTTTGGGGTTTACAGTACTATGATTAGTCTAGAAAAGCAAGCTATAGTCTAGAAATCAGATAAATTTGGTAAGCACAATGCTGATTAAAAGCAAAATGGGGAAAAAGGCATGATTAAGTGAGATAAAGAAAATAACTATCCTGGTTTAACTGCACCTGAGAAAGTTTCTCCCAATGCAGCCATTTGGGATTAACACCAGGACATTTCAGAAAAACAGGAACAGCACCAGGGAAGCCAGGATGTGGTTACTATAGAGTGAAATGAAGATCTAGTCTTAGCAATAAATACCCAGAATCAGAGAACTCGGTCAAGAAGGCAAGGTCAAGTGATGGATGTTGTAAATTTAGAATTCAAGTTAGGCAAGTGAGTCAGTGAGGCAAGCTGAATTCAGAGATGAAATATAGGCATGAGATATGAAAGACTCAGTCATTCAAAAAACATTAGACTACAAAAGTAGATAATACATATGCAGACTGGTATACAGTAAATGGTAATAAATTCCATAACTGAGAAATAGTTATGGAGAATTAGTGGATTGAACTTTACCAATGGTAGTGAGACAAGACAGATGGCATTAAAACTAAGACTTTAAACACAACTGAATAGTCATTGAGCAAACTTGAAAGAAAGCAGAAAGATAGATATCAGAAGATGCAGGTGACACACAGGGCAGATGTGTTATATTCCACTTATTTTTGTTCATCTGAATAGAATTTAAAGATAAAATGGAGGTGTAAAAGATAGCTTCTGAATTAACATTGGGATTGGCTCCTGACATCAAGATAAATCTTTCATAAATGATTCATCAAATATTAGTGAACCAACTATGACTTTGATCAGAGAATTACAAAATTAAATTGACCTATGCTTTGGAGGAATTGCAGATGAGCAGGGAGTCACTGTCAGGCATGAAAAGAACTGCACAGAACCCAGAGGAGGCGAAGCTTTAGCGAATGAGAGGGAGATGGAAAGAATGAGGTAGAGACAATTTAGATTTTAAAGCAATGTAAAAAAACAGAAAGAGCTCAGGTTTTTTTTTTCTTTTTTAGTTTTCTTCATTTTTAATTTTTAAAAATAAACTCTCGCTATGTAGTTCAGGCTGTGGTTGAACTCATTATGTAACCCCAACTGGCTTCAAACTCATGGTAATCCATGCTAGGATCACAGTTGTGCATTACCATTTTTGTGATTACATAGTAATCACAGCTTTTCAATAAGTGTAAGCTTCAGGAATTTCTCTAATCTTAGGACTATTAGCCTACTAGCATTGTGGCCTTAGGAAGAAGTTTCAATCTTTCCAATGCTTAGATTCTCAAATACAAAATGAGCACAAATAAAATTTTAACAATGTATAATTGCTATTGTAAAAGAAAGAGGAAATAGGAAGCACTATGAAAGATATAGCTGCATGTATGTTTAGGTGTGTGGGATTGATGACCATATTTCTAGGTTCTTGTTGGATTGTTGAACAGATCTGTTTGCACTCTCACTGCTTTAGTGTCCACTTTGTGTGCTTTAATCCTGTAACTTGAATAACTATTTCTAAAAGAACAATGTGTAATGTATCAACTAGTGATTTCTTACTATTTATCT